>JAJVSH010000092.1:952363-964387 GCA_021460005.1 Tetramorium alpestre
TGAGTTTGTCAGGTGCCAATCGTCGTGGTTTGCAAGCTTCAGGTGGTCCGGATGTGGTTTCAATGGGTGCGTTCCGTTTCACGCATTGACTGCATTAGCTGACAACGCATAACATGAGCGCATTGGCTCGTTCCGTTTTTCCTATTCACTTACTGCGCATAGAAAAACGGAACGAATCTGTGTAGACTTGGACTGTTTGTAAATAGACATGGCAGATGAGATGTCGATTGATAATTACATTGTAGTTTTCCGTTATTATTTGCCAAATGGATGTTGATGATGACTACGATGAAACTTCTTCGTCATCTAGCAGCAGTGAAGAAAATTCTAGTGATACGGATAATGAAATGTGCTTGTATGCTATATTGATGGTGAATGAGACACGAGGTGAAACTTGTNAGACAGAAAAAAGTGATTATGTGGAACGAATTGTTCCAGGTTACTCTAGAATAACTTTTAAGGAACATTTTAGGTTTGTGCAAATATATTTCTTATTAATGACTGATAATAGATAATAGATTTCTTACATGTGATTTNATTTTGGTTATGTTAAGTCGCACTTATACTGAAACAATATAATTTCAATCAATTACGTCCCTTGATTTCGCTATGCGTAACCATGTATTGATCAAAATTTTATGGTATCGTTATAATTTACAGGATTTTTCCAGAGACTTTTCAAATAATTTTGAGGCTTCTAAGACCAGCTTTGCAAACCACAAATCGTGGAAGGAAGCAAATATCTCCAGAGAAGCAGCTTATGATAACATTGTGGTTTATGGCTACTCCAGACTCATATCGGTATTTGATTATATTTAAATCATTAAAAGAAACAGTACAGTATTGTAATAATCCTATTATTCTATATACAGGTCTGTGTGTGTCAAGTTTGGTGTAGGCAGAGCTACTGCCCTGCGTGCTGTGAGACGTGTAACTTATGCTCTCCACTGGTTAGCACCAACTAATAATATATAATATTAGATATCGTTAGTTAAACTACGGTAAACTGGAATTGACTCTAAGATATCAAAATAGATCTGTAAAGCCTCGTCTACAATGATCATAGTTGTAAGATCGTAAGCAAATCGACTAACCACAATCAAGTTTTTTATATATTCTTGACTGCCGTTGGTTGATTTGCTGTACAACTTTACGACTACGACCATTGTAGACGAGGCTTAAGATATCAAATGAACTTAGGGCCATTAAATAATAAAACGATTTAAAGTAAATGAATTTATTATTTAAACTCTAATTGTTCAAAATTTGAAAAGAAATTAACGTAACTTTTACATGTACATTTTAATCGAGTTGTATGTATAATATAAAAATGAAATAAAAGTATTTGAAATAGATGTTTGGTTATTTATTGCACATATATTCATTTGCAATTGTAAAACAAAAATTGAATCAGCCTTAACACTAAAATTAAGTATATAATCACGTAGAAAACTGCATAACAAATTTCCTAAACATCGTATTCACCTTAGTTTTATGTACTATATATTTTATATTTTTTTGTTTTACATACTTTATTTTTTAAAACATCTAGTTACAAGTATAAAAATAATAGAACTGCTTGATCAGGCCAGATAAAGGACTCCTTCTTAAATTCGTTTATTTCAGCTTCTCTTGATTCATCATGATGTTCCTCATTCACTGCTATGCTTCGTTTTTCATTTTCTCGAGTCACCANAGATTTGATAACTTCGTCATCTGTTAGAATAAAATAAAATTTTATACTCAAAGCAAAATGTGAATGCTATTTCACAAAATCAATACTTCGATTGAACTCAATTATCTAAATATAGTTTAACAATTCTAAATATGAAACATGCACGTAAAAACAGAAAACGTAATCCATAGCGAGTATATGGAATAAATATTAACACTGTTTTTTTGAAAAACCTGAAGTTTGAGGTTATAATAAAAATTCAACGATATTAAATACTTACTGCCAGTNACTGCCGCCTGATATTCGGCNTCAGACACGTCCAATGTCCATAACTCATCATTAACATAAAGTTGTAATTTTTTCGAGGCCATCACGAATTCCAGAACAACAAACTTCTATAAAATAAGCTTTTTCCCGCCTTAATGACCTTCGCCGCATAGATTGCACTACCTCGCGAGCTGAGGCAGCCCATGCGCTCCCATNCGTTATACAACATGGCGCGCTATTGTGGTGGGAGACCATTCCCATGCGCGCATGAACTGTATACGGAATGAAACGGAACAACCTCATGCGCTCTCTATGCGCATCATGCGTGAAACGGAACGCACCCTATATAATGCTTGGTGTGATGTACCCTCTTTGTTTCTTTAACGGGCTGCGTGATCCCCGGAAATTCCTTCAGGAGGCGGTGAAAACTTGTTTCTTCNCACGCACGCACGCACGCACGCACGCACGCACGCACGCACGCACGCACGCACGCACGCACGCACGCACGCACGCACGCACGCACACACACACACAATGCACCTCCCAATGCCCCGCTACCCTGCTCGTGACCACTCACTATCGCACCGGAAACAGAAGTCCCAATACACTATAATATACTTTCTAAATTTTCAATTTGAAATTTATGACGCTTGTCACTTAATGTTAATTTGTAGGCCGAAAATAACTGTTCCGCATTTTACGCGTTTATTTCAAATTTTTATATTTTTAAAAGTTTAGTGTTTTATACAGAAATATGCACTTTTTAAATGAAAAAAGTATTATTATATGCAAAATCCCTTTCTAAAAAAGGTATGTTAATAGTGTTAAGTTTGTTTATATCGAAGCGTTGAGGCCTCTTTTCCGCGAAGCTGATTGGTTGTTTCGAACTTTACATTGCGGACTCCTTTATTATGTTGGCATCATTAAAAGGTTAAAAGGTGTAAAATGAATGAAAAAATGAATTATGTTCAGATTTAAAAAAAAAATGTTTTAAAATATTTTTGAAAATATAACATAATATAATTAACATAAGAAAGTGTATTTCGATGGTCCATGATAGATACGAGTAATGGACGATGTGCGGTTATTTCTATTACTTATTTGTTTAAATTATAAAATGATAATTTAAATATCTTGAAAATATAGTAAAATAATAATGAAGATCTGAGATAATTATTTATTTAATAATCACATAAAATATATCGTTAAAACATAATGATTATTAATTTTATCGATTGAAAACATTGCGATTTCACATTCGTTATACTGTCACAATTACCTCGATTAGCTATTGTGTGTTTAAAAACATTAATCATATATTGTCCACTAATATCAATCATAGCAGATTTAATATAAGAATAGAATAATATAATAGAATGCATAAAATTTTTTTTCAAATTGAAGCGTCGAGCTCGCTCTCCAAAATCTCAATGACTCCGTTTTTGGAAAAATTCGTTTATTTAACTTTTGATTGATTTGGTGGCGCCTTTCNTTTTTTACATTTATTTCATCATATAAATATAATAAATGTATATTTCATATAAATGTATATGATATACATGTGACGAAGAATAGCGAATTTGTGGCAGTTTTCTTGTTAGTGGAAAAAAAAGAAGATGGTTGGAATTGTAAAAGGTTGATCAGAGATTTACTGGCTGATGGTAATACGGGCGATGGAGATTTGGTCCAGAAGTGGTGATTATTTCTGTGATACACAAAATTGATATACAAAATCATTATTTAATAATTGTTTGTACGCAGAGAGAAAGATTTCTTTAAATTTAATAAAATTTATTAAAGATAAAGAAATATTTCTCTGGAATACTCCAACGAAACTGTTTGTTCGCCTATTCCAAACAAATCGTTCTGTCTGTGTACACAGAGAGAAAGATTTCTTTAGTTTTAATCAAATTTATTAAAAATAAAGAAATATTTCTTTGAAATAGTCTAACAAAATTGTTTATACAGAGAGAAAGATTTCTTTAGTTTTAATATTATTTATTAAAGACAAAGACATATTTCTTTAGAATAGTCCAACGAAACTGTTTATTTGAAGAAACAAATATGATAATTTGATAATTGTTAGAATAGGGAATTGTTTTTCTGTTTAGAAATCCTACATCTATATCATTTATGTTCTATGGTACTAGCGCGATCTATAGTTATTTTTATTTTACTACTATCTCCCTCTGTCACTTCCTGTATATTCGTTTTCACGGAGATATCTTTGTAAAGAACGCGTGCAATAAATCTAAAAGTATTTAAATCTGAGTAATTAATCATTATAACCCGCAACAGATTATGGGCCCAGGACGTGGCAAACAAAGTTTATAATCGATATTTTCACGAAAATACGAGATATAGTAACTTTATTGTAAAGATAAAGTTTTTTGAGGTTAGTTGAGCACGCGGAAAAGTGTAACAAATTTCTACATCAATATGGGTGAACATGCCCACTTGCCTCCCTTCTTTAAACTGGAAGGATCGAGTAATTATAGCAGTTGGAAATTTCAAATGAAACTTTACTTGATACACGAGAATTTATGGAAATGGGTTTCCGAAGAGCCGGATACAGAGAACGCGTCCGAAGTCTTAAAAAGGCGAGATCAAAAATAGGTATGATGATCAAGCCACATTGTCTCGTTCATATAATGGGAAGCATTACAGCGCAGCAAGCATGGGAAGCTTTTTGAAATGCATATCAAGACAAGGGCATAAATGACAGATGCAGATTACTTAGAAGGTTAGTATCGTTGAAGTTCGATCAATTTTAATCAATGAAAGAATATGAATGAAAGAATATACAGAGGTATTATTTGCAACAACGTTTGAAAGATATAGGAAAAGAGGTCGACGACGAGCTGCTTGGCAGCACTCATGCTACAAGGTTTAAGTGACGAATATGAACCTCTAAGAATGACTTTGGATAATTCAAGAAGATTACTTTGGACTTAGTGAAGACTAAACTTCTTCAACTCAACATAAAGGAAGCTGCATCAAGTGACAGTACAATAATAATAAAAAATAAAGGTACAGTTTAAAGTAAGAATTATAAAAAAGCTAGTCATACACCAAAGAATTTTAATTTTCGATGCTTTATATGTAATGCGGAGGGTCATAAGGCGATAAATTGCTTTAAAAATCCAAACAGAAAGCAAAATCAGAAAACTCAGCAAGATAAACCAGAGAAAACTGAAGAAAAACCGAAGAAAGCATCAGCAAAAAAGGTGGAGATGGATTTGCTGTTTTTGAGTGCAATGGCAACCAGAGTTCAAGAGAAAAATGGTATGTCGATTCAGGTGCCTCAATTCGTATGAGTAACAGAAGAGGTTAGTTTATATATTACCGACAAACTGATAACAAAGAAGTAAATTGTGCTAACGATGTCAAGCTGACGAGTAAAGGCATAGGAGATATACAGATTAATCTAAAAGACACTGAAAAATCATTAACTATGAGCAATGTGAGTTTGTTTCAGGGCTCAATACAAATTTGTAAGCGTAAGTGCCATAGTGAAGAATATGTCGGTGCTATTTTCTGACAAAGGATGTGAGATCTTTAAGAAAAAATATGAAGATTCAGAGGGAGTTGCCTGTTTTGAGAGTAAAAGAGAAGAATGGAATTTATATTTTAAATGCAGAAAATATTGAACGTAACATTCAAGAGTCATATTAATCAAGAATCAACTAGTGATGATGAATTATGGCATAAAAGGATGGGACATCTAAATTATAGATATCTGAGTGATCTGAGAAATTTAATTACTGTACTTAATTTAAGGAAATCCCTAAATCTTTAAATTGTGTTCCATACCTTAAAGGCAAGCAAATGAGGCTCTTCAAGAAATCGAAGAAAGCAAGTAGAGCAAGAGATATTTTGGAGCTAGTGCATTCCGATGTCTATGGCTCTATGCAAACGCCATCATGGGATGGTAAACGGTATTTTCTAATCTTCATTGATGACAGATCCAGAAAAACTTTTGTATATTTTCTTAAAGAAAAGGATGAGATGTTTGAAAAATTCCGGGAGTTCAAAGAATTAGCAGAAACGCAGACGGGCAAAAAACTGAAGATATTAAGGACAGATAATGGAAGAGAACATGTGAACCAACATATGAAAGAATACATGAAGAGGAATGAAATACGACATCAAACAACTATGGCGTATACACCCGAACAAAACAAAATAGCCGAAAGATGTAATCGAACAATTATGGAAAGAGCGCGTACTATGATTGAAGCGGCTAATTTGGAGCATAATTATTGGGCAGAAGCGGTAAACACAAGTGTATATCTGAAAAACAGATCATCAACAAGGGCAATTTTCAGCATAACTCCAGAAGAAGCATGGTCAAATCAAAAACCTGATGTGAGTCACTTACGAATATTTGGATCACGGACTTTTCTTCACATTCCGGATCAGCAGAGGAAGAAGCTAGATGCAAAAACAAAGGAAATGATTCTAGTTGGATATTGCGAAGATTCGTATTAATGGATCCAAATGAAAATTCAGATAAAGTCTATAAAGGAAGAGATGTTGATTTTATTGAATTTCCAGACAACAATCGTCAAAGAGATGAGGATGGAATAATTCAAGAAGAGATTGAAGTTATTCCATTAACATGCAAACAAGAAAATGAAACTTCAGAAGAAGAAAATGAAGACGTGGAGGAAGATCAAGGAGAAACTTCAGAAGAAGAAAGCATCGAATGGGAAGATGCAGAAGATGTAACTAATGATGTACAAGAAAATCGAAGATATCCGCTAAGATTAAGAAAACCGAGGGAATTTCAAGCCATCTGTGAAGTTTCTAGTAATGGAACCACTAACAGTGAAAGAAGTCTTGGAAAGAGAAAACGGAGAGAAGTGGAAAGAAGCAATGCAGGATGAGTTGAAATCATTGTATAAAGTTTCGGCCTGGACACTTACAGAGTTACCTGAGGGACAGAATGTAATGGACAGTAAGTGGGTCTTTAAGATTGAGAGATGCTGAAGAGAATATTGTTCGTTTTAAAGCTAGATTAATCGCGAGAGATTTTTTGCAAAAATTGGGAATAGATTATGAGGATACTTTTTCGCCAGTAGTAAGATATTCGACTTTGAGAACGTTGTTTGCTTTAGCTGCAGAGTTAAACTTAACAATAGAACATGTGGACGTAAAAACGTCATTTCTGAATGGAGAGCTTAAAGAAACAATTTATATATCTCAACCAGAAGGATGTATTAAAAGTAATAAGAGTTTAGTATGTAAATTGAATAAGGCAATATACGGTTTAAAACAAGCCTTCAGAACATGGTATGATAAGATTACACGTACACTAATTAGCTTAAACTTTAAGAAGTTAGACTGCGAGCCTTGTGTTTTTATTAGGAAGGATAATTTATCTTTTCTTATCATAGCTTTGTATGTGGATGATTTGCTATTGTTTCCAAATGATAAAACACAAAAATTGTCGATTAAGAAAAAACTTATGTCGAAATTTGAAATGAAAGATTTAAGAAAAGTCAAATCTATTTTAGGTATAAGAATTACTCAAGAAAAGGTGAAATAACTTTAGATCAAATGAAGTATATTGAAAGCGTACTGGATAGATTTAATATGAATGATTGTAAAACAACAGCAATTCCTCTTCAGTTAAACAAGAAATGGTTAAAACGTGAAAAAACTGTTTGCGATGAAGGGATACCTTATCAGAAATTAATAGGCTGTCTCATGTATATTGCAATCGGTCGTCGTCCAGACATTATGCATACTGTTAGCGTTCTTAGTCAATTTAATAATTGCTACGAAGATGAACATTGACAAGCGGCTAAAAAGGTGTTAAGGTATCTTAAGGGAACTTTGGATTATCGTTTAGTATATAAGAAAACTGATGAAACGTTGAAGGGCTATGTGGACTCGGATTGGGACGGATGTACAATGGATAGAAGATCCTATACAGGTTTCTGCTTTACTTTTGGAGGAGCAGCGGTTTCATGGGAAAGCAGAAAACAGCGAACGGTAGCCTTGTCAACAATGGAAGCTGAGTACATGGGAATGTCAGAAGCTGTAAAAGAGGCCGTATTTTTGAGATATCTGTTAAAGGAAATATTAGGCAAAAAACATTGTATCGATATTTAACGATAATCGCAGAGTTTGTCTTTAAATACTACATGTAATAATAGAACTAAGCATATCGATGTTAGACATCATTATGTTAGAGAAATGGTAGAATCGAAAGTTATTTTTAAGTACATTAAGACTGATGAGATGGTTGCAGATGTATTAACGAAAGCATTATCGAAATCCAAGCATACTTATTGCGTAAAGGGAATGGGTATTATAACGAAAAGCAATTCAGGGGGAGTGTTAGAATAGGAAATAGTTTTTCTTTAGAGATCCTACATCTATATCATTTATGTTCTATGGTATTAGCGCTATCTATGGTTACTTTTATTTTACTACTATCTCCCTCTGTCACTTCCTGTACATTCGTTTTCACAAACATATCTTTGTAAAAGACGCAATAAATCTAAAAGTATTTAGATCTGAGTAATTAATCATTACAACCCGCAACAATAATACATGTTATTTTTTCAAATAACGTATCATGTAACATGTTATTTTTTCAAATAACTTGTATCATTCACAAATATAATACAATGAAACAATACTTTTTTTTGGTTAATAAAGATAATATTTCGTATAATATTTCAAACAAACAGAAGGATAGTGAATTGGTGGCAGTTCTCTTAGTGGAAAGAGAGGGTGATCGGAATTGTGAAAGGTTGATCGGAGATTTACTGGTGACAGTGGTAATACGGGCGATGATGGGGTTTGATCCAGAAGTGACGATTCTGGTGGCATGATTATGTCTGTGATATACAAAATTATATCATTATTTAATTGTTTATACTCAGAGAGAAAGATTTCTTTAGATTTAATAAAATTTATTAAAGACAAAGAAATATTTCTTTGGAATAGTCCAACGAAACTGTTTACTTTAAGAAATATATACGATTATTTGATTTTTCAAATAACATGTATCATTTATTCATAAATATAATATAACGAAACAATACTTATATATTTTAATACTAATATATACAGGGTGTTTGAAACAAAAGGTCTGTTATAGCCCAAAAGGCTATAATTAATTAATTAGGAATTGAGAAATAAAAACCGTATTTGCGAAATTATTAAGGAAATGCAATAGCGAGCAATTGCAACACCGGCGTGCGGAAGCTAAGCCGGAAACAGGCGACGATTTCGACCATATTTCACAACTGCAAATAAGCAACTTCCGCGAGTTGCGAAGGATCAGCAGCTAAGATCCTATAAAAGGGACGGTTGCGTACTGACCGTCGTCGGTTTTACGAAAAGTTAGCGAGACGTGCGTGTGTGACGCTCAGAGAAGAATTTGTACACGAGCTGATTGTAATTAAATCTCTATTCAACTACTACCCTGGTGAGTGTTTCTTTGGTCAGAGCCTGAGCTTCCAAATTCCTGTGGCAAAACGATCCCTAAATCCTTCGTGCCTCCACGTGAGGCACAACAGGTCTCACACGAAAGTTGATGGTAGATCGGGTCAAACCGAGAAGAAAAGTCATGTACTGCGACGAGTATCTCGGCCGATTACGCCGATAATCAGCGGAGGCTCGTCTGAATTATCTGAACGAACGGTAGTGTTCTATGATCTCGAATTTAAACTAAAATTACACAGGCCCACAAAAATAAAAAAGTACCCTGCGCCTTGGACCAGACCAGGTTATTCCCATATATTTTGACCCGTTGAAAACGAATCTGATGTCAGAATTGCACCATCACCTTCCAGTTTTTTAAACTAACAAAAAAATTATTAAAAAAATATATGCCCACAAAAAATGGTTTAGCGGAATCAAGTTCTGGAACACTGTGCGGCGCACGGAGCTGCGACATCACAGCGCGCTTAGGCGGCTCGAGCCGGCCGCCGCACAGTGTTCCAGAACTTGATTTTAGCGTAGAAGCTCAATTTTAGTCGAATTTCAATCAATTTTTTTTTAAATTGAAAGTTTTTTAATTTCCTAACGATCTCTCGTGGTCAATTTCCGCTATAACTATTTTTTGTGGGCCTATATTTTTTTAACAATTTTTTTGTTAGCTTAAAAAACTGGAAGGTGATGGCGCAGTTCTGACATCGTTTTCAGCGGGACAAAATACATGAAAATAACCTGGTCTGGTCCAAGGCGCAGGGTACTTTTTTATTTTTGTGGGCTTGTGTTATTAACGCTTGAAGATTAACGTTATTGGGCGTCAGGTGCGAAGTCTCGCACCACGATACTCAAACAATACGAAATTCTCGAAAGCACGACCGATTTCGTTACGGCAGGACACTCCCGGTAGCTCGCGGAGACGGTGGTTCGCGGACATGACGGAAGGGGAGGAAGAGGAAGCACTTCACTGAATTTACACTCGATTTCGTATAAAAAAAAACATATATTTAATAACTAAAAGAAAACGTTCCATATAATGCGCAGGCTCCAGCCAAAACAAGGATGCGCAAGCTCCAGCCAAAACAAGGAGTACCAGAGTAATTACCGCATACGACATTCAGAATATTACGCGATCTCACGGATNTATCCGCACGAGATAGGAGACGTTACCAGCCGAAAGCTCTTAAGCGCGGCTCTGAAGAACAAAAGAAAAAGCTAGTGGGAGTTCTACACCAAAAGATACGACGCTATAACTGTCGGCGGCCGCGCGCTCGAAAGCGATGTTATTTTCGCGATTGGAAATTGCACGATCGAGAAGTCCCGTAATTTCTCATATACTTGATCGCCGCGAAATAATTTATAACGTTACTTAAACGTCGGAAACGGTCAGTTCCTCTCGTGTGAAACGCGAGCGGAAATTCACCGCCCGAATCGCGAATGCAACACGAGGTCGTCATAAGGTGACCGGCCACAACGAAACGAAGCGAAACGATATTCTGACCGTACTCGGGAGGAACCGCGCCAAACTTTCACTGCCGGAAAGGTGCCAGGGTGGAGGCCTTACAAACAAGAGGAGGTCATCTTTCTCATCTCGTCGACCCTCGGCACAAACGGATCCGTCACTCGTGACCTTTGAGCTCCTGGTCGGGATCGGGTCGTCCGCCCATCCTCGTCAGTCGCCGGCTCGCTGAACAATAATTTCAGGCCTGGCCGCGACTCCGCTGAGTCCTGCGGCGGCGCTAACGCACCCCGCGAGCGATAAGGCAACCAATTGCCGGTCATCGACGGCGACATCGATCGTCGATCCGTCGTACTTTCATCCTGGCAGCAGCTCCCGTCCCTGATGTTGCCCGGGTCGTCGGACATACGGCGCTCATCCCTAGCGCAATCCCTCTGGGCTGACCAGGCCCAGAAATCTTGCCCGATATGAATGAGGGGAGGCAATTAGGTGCTCCCTCCTGGTTACACGCATCGGTGGCCGCGGTCGCGGTCGAGTGGTCTCTCGGGTCGCGACTCGCTCCTTCCTCCGCCTTGATGGAATGCTGTGCCAGTCTTCGTCGGGCTCCGGAACTCAAACGGAGATCGGCGGTCACTGGGTTCCCCATAGTTCCGTCCAGCCACTTCTGGATTTTCCTCTGCTCTTCTCGGTACTCCTTCCTCGGCCTCTCACCCGGCCTCAATACGCGATCGGAATCGCCTCATACCGAACTTTCACCGTCTTGCAGTATTACGCATGAAAATAAAATAAAATAAAATAAGCGACAGAGAAAAAAAAGAAAAGAAATTATAGAAAACTCGCAACTGACGCAACGACACAATCCGGTGGACGCGCCGAGGCGGAGAGATCGCTTCCCTCGCGACTCCAAGGACGCGATCCCAAATTTACCGTCCTCGATCGGGCCTACGCCCTTGTGACGTCATCTTGTCACGTCATAGTACCATTTTACAAAATTCGCAATAGTTATTGAGATATTAATAATTAAAAATCGCCGGTCTACCGCCGAATACAAGCGCGCGGAGAGATACGACCACCGTCATTGTTATCAAGATCGGAAGGAGTTGTTTTCTACAAATGGCAAAAAACAGTGGGACAATCGCAGCTCAAAACCGCCGCTTTTAGGCATTGCCGC
>JAJVSH010000092.1:1069141-1081353 GCA_021460005.1 Tetramorium alpestre
TCCCGGTGGGCTCCGAGTTACGGTACTTGGGACTCACGCTGGATCCGAAGTGGCGCTTCCGCGCCCACTTTCGCGGGGTGGCCACCAGGATGGAGGGCATGGCAGCCTCTCTGGCTCGCCTGCAGCCCAACCTGGGTGGTCCGAGCGCGTCGGTGCGTTGCCTCTTCCATGGGGTCATGCGGTCGATGGCCCTATACGGAGCGCCCATTTGGGCGGAGAGGGCGGTCGCGGACCGATTCATTCGGTCGCAATTGCATCGGGCCGAGCGACGGTCCGCAATCCGCGTTGTGAGGGGATACCGCACGATATCCCATGCGGCGGCCACCGTCCTCCCGATCGAGTTCGCCGCCCTCGCGCACGCCGAGGTATATCGGCGGGTGCGGGGGAAGCGTGCGGATCGCGGGGACGCGCCGCTGGAGGCGCGGGTTAGGGCGATGGTGAGGCGCCAGTCCCGACGGCTCGCCCTCGAGGAGTGGCAGAGGAGCTTGCTCCCTTCCGCCGGAGGGCGGGCGGTCGAGGCCATCCAGCCGGTCTTGCCCCAATGGGTGGGCAGATCGTGGGGCGGTCTCACTTTTTGCGTGACACAGGTTCTCATCGGACATGGTTGTTTCGGTGATTACCTGTGTCGCATAGGTAGGGAGCGCACGACCGAGTGCCAGCATTGCGGTGACCCCCGGGACTCCGCGCAGCACATCCTCGCCGAGTGTGCGGCATTTTGGGTGCAGCGCGGAGCCCTGGTGGAGAAGGTAGGTGCGGACCTCTCTCTCCCGGCGGTGGTGGCGGCTATGGTCCGGGAGAGAGAGGCCTGGGCGGCGGTCGTCTCCTTCTGCGAGTCGGTCATGCTCGCGAAGGAGTCGGCCGAAAGGCCCCATCCCTCGGGGGCGCCCAGCGAAGTAGTGCGAAAACAAGTGCCCGGGCGTTCCCGGCGAGGGGGAAGGGAAGGACACTCGTTGTGGTTTTAGTGCGGTATACCGGACCATGCACAACCGGAGAGAGGGACTAGCCCTCTCCAACGGGGTCTGGGAGTCCCACACTCTTCTCCGCGCAACCGGAGGGGGTCGTGCATAAAGCATTTCCACAGCGTAAAAAAAAAAGTATAAAATAAGAATAAAAAAATACATAAAATCGAACAAATGGCGCGCGCGTAGCGCGCGCTTGTCTTGTTCTAGTAGAAATAAATAAATGAGGAGAAAAAAGATAAAGAAGTTTTGAAATAAATATATTAAGAATTTTTATATTTACATTATTATATATTATATATTATGTATGAAGTAAAGGTTTTACACAAATAGTTTTATCTTCATTTAGCTGATTTGATTGTGTAAATAAAGTGACTAATTTACATTTTACATGTTCTATTGGTACATTAATTTCTCTAGTAGAATCTTCATCTTTAATTCTCCATATATTCATACGATCTGATTTAAATGGATACATATACATAGCTCTTTCTTCCTTCAATTCTTTACCATTCTTTATCATAATGTTTAACGAATTAATCGGTCTTGACAATAATTCTACCATTACGCATGTTCCATCTTCTAATAGTAATACGTTATCAGGATAAGTATTTTTTATTGTAAATTCTTTATATTTTAGTGATCTAATATTAAAAGTATTATCTAACAATTTTTCTTTAATTATTTGTAATACATGTAATATTAGGTATTTCTCTGTTTACAAGATACTTTTCATGAAGTCTGCGACATATTTGAGCCAGAACATGGTTTCCTGAACGAACAAGTTGTTTAATATTACCCAGTACATTTTCAAAAGGAAAACAAGTTATTTTACTTAAATTACATTTCAGATTTGTAACATCAGCCAAATGTATCAAATTGTGCATATTTATTGATTGTAATTTTTTTTCATAATATTTTTGGGCTAATTTAACAAATTTATGAATATATATTTTTGCTTTTCCGGAATATCTCAAAGCATATTCATTATTTGATAACAGGCAAAATGCAGTATGAAATAAAAGAAAATGTTTAAAAAGTTTTGGTTTTAATAATTTCTTAAAAAGCAAAGGTCCACTATAAAGGAAGATAAATCTGAATTCAGTCGCTTTTAATTTAGCAAAATATTTCACTAATGATCTCGTTTTACACTAATATTCACAAGGTATTTCTTCTGACATTTTTACCGATCTTTCTGTTAAAATTTGTTTTTGGCGATAATTAAACTTGAATGCTGAATTTTCAAGCCAAAATTGAAGTAATTTTTTCATAATTTCAATACAGCATAAATGGATAAAGTCGAGTACGAATTTATGTATCATGTCTATTGGAGGATTTATTAAATTTTAAAAGCGGTAAATTTTAAAACTACAATATGATGCTCAGGCTGTTCTTGCATTCGAAAACTCCTGTCTGTTCTTTTATCATAATTATCAGAAGTGAATATTTACTCTCAAATCTTTCACCTCGTATAAGACATCGTTCACATGCAAAATAAGCAGTGACTTTTGCACTGTTTTAAAAAAGATCTGGCTGATGTATCGCATGTAAAACATTTTATAAGAACTTTAAAGTGTTTACCATTAATTTCTATACCGCTATTTAATGTATTTATTTCAATTATTAATTCCTTTAAAAATAGTTCTATAGTACCTAACTTTTGATTACCACAATATATAGCAACGGGGAATGGTTTATAAATGGAGAATATTCAATTTTTACTAAAATTATCCATAATTGTTTTAAACTAGAACGAAATAATGGTATTCCATCTACGTTTAATATTAAATAAATTTATTATGAAGTTCAATATTTATGTTCTCAATTCTTTTTTTTATATCAAAATAAACGAATTCTTCGTCTCCTAAGTGTTGAATTTCATATTCTGCCGTTCTTGTACCAAGAAATGTTTTAGATGAGTTTGGCAATTGTGAAATTAAACGTCGCCTTAAAATATGCAATACTTTATCTAAATGTGTTGCGCGAGTATTGCAATCAACAATCCATGTAGTCCAAAGCTCATTAATTTCATCCAATTCTTTGTTATTGTCGCAGTTAGCTTGAGAATATTCAATATCTATTTCGTCAGCATTGTTGTGTTCATCAGATTCATCGTTAGCCTATAAAAGAAAAATTTTAATTGGAGTTTAAAAGAATATAAAAGAAACTTGTTTATGCATAAAATAATTTAGAAATAACGTGATGTATTTTCTAATGCTACGAAAATAGAATCAAATCAATAAACATCATGGTATACATTAAGGAGAGTTTTCTGTAAGTTAGATTTATATATTACAAATTATTTGAAAGAGCATATCAAATATAAATTTTTATTTGTATTTTACATGAAACAAATTTTTCTATTTTATTTCCTTATCATGATATTAACAGTAAATTGATATTTAAAGTATTTGATAGCAATGATAAAATTTGAAATATCACGTATGAAATATCAAAACATTTACAGAAATCTCTACAAACAAATTACATTATTTTATACACTTAACTCACATTATGACTATAAATATTATTGTTGTCATTATCAATGTCAGACACGTCTGCAAAATGTTGTTCACATTCAATATTGCTTATACAAACGTTATGAGGTCTGTAAATAAAGTAATGAGACTTTTTCGAAACTCGCCTTTATTTATAATATATCTACACTTGCACTCTGTCGCCTTCAAAACAGTTCCCTTGGGAAGCCATGCAGCGATGGAGACATTGTTTCCAGTCTTTATAACAATGCTGGAACTGAGAAAGCAGGATGGCTTTCAGCTGGTTGGTTACAGCTGCTTTTTCCATCGTCCCGTAGTGATAGCCTTTGAGGTATGTTTTCACAATTGGAAAAAGAAAGAAATCACAGGGACTCAAGTCAGTCGAATACGGAGGTTAAGACAATATCTGGATGCTGCATCATGACAATGTTCCTTGTCACACAGCGTTTTCGGTTGTGGAGTTTTTGGCACGGAAAAACATCCCTGTCGTTCCCAGCCTCCGTATTCGCCTGATTTGAGTCCCTGTGACTTCTTTCTTTTTCAATTGTGAAAACATACCTCAAAGGCCATCACTACGGGACGATGGAAAAAGCGGCTGTAACCGCTGAAAGCCATCCTGCTTTCTCAGTTATTTACAGACCTCGTATGTTCCATTAATTCATTATTCTATTCTCCTTCAGAATTACTGGATGTATCACTCGAATTATTTTTTAATTGTTCTTCCACCATATGTTCTGCCATCATGTGTTATGCAAATTTATCGAAATCTTGTTTTTCTAGAAATATTTTTATAAATATTCTATTCTTTCATTTAATAGTAAAAATAATGAAAAAATATATATTATATATATGATTATTATATCATATATTAAAATTTATCTTATTTATGTAAAATATAAAATAATTATAAAATTTATACCAAATAAAACAAAACTGTGTAATGTAATTAATAACACTAACGACTATAGTCACTGTATTTACTAGAAATGTGCGAATTATTCGAATTTGAATCGAATCGAATCAGTTAAGATTCGATTCGATTCGATTTCGAATTTCTATGATTCGAATCTGAACTATTCGAGAATTTCGAATCTAAATGGTTCGAATATGAATCATATTATGAGAACCAATCAAGATGTGTAGCACATGCATGAGCAAGACTAACTAATTTAGGCTTTAGCCGCCTAAAGTGTAGTATGGTGTAGTACTGACTGCATTCATTAGGTCTGTTCTTTTTAGCTTTTTAGCTGAACTGGCTGCACTAGTTCAGAGGTTAACCTTTTCCCTCCATATTGGAAGGAGAAAGATAACATCTGAACTAGCCAGTTCAGCTAAAAAGAACAGACCTATTGAAAGAGATATTGATATAAATGTAATAATATAAAGGTTTTTTAACATTAAATAAATGTTAAAGTTTTTGTTCTTTTTCATGTTCGACTTTAACAATTACACACTAAAATTTAGTTTATGTAAGCTTAAGAGATCCCATATTTTAAGAAAAAAGCCTAACGCATCCTTATTTATACAGGTTATGTAAAAATTTGTTTGATATTTATTTAAATACATATTTTTTAGTCTTTGATTTTCTAATAATGTAACAATTATAACACATTTTAGGTAATTATTATAGTCATGGAGGTTGATTTAAATAAGGATTCTAAAAGCTTAGATAGTATGCAGATCAAACTAAAAAATAAAATAACAGTGACACAGAAACGATTAATACAATTGATATGACAAAAATTAATGCACCTCATGCACTTATTTGGCATTTTTTTACTAAAACTGAAAAAGACAAGCCTAAAGCTGTCTGTAATATTTGTAATGTCGTTAGAAGTATACCAAATGGTACCACAACAATTTGAAACGACCGGTCTTTCGTGACGAACTAGCTCGTCGGACGCCGGGTTCGCGAGGACGGATGGTCTGGGATGTCGGTCAAGATTTAGTTACGGATTAGAAAAGATTTCAAGTAATAATAATAAAAAAGAAAATATATTAAAGAAGAAGATAATACAAGATATGAAAGTAAGTCATGGATACGACAGATCGACAGATTTCGCTAGGTGTGATGTAATTACAAAAGAGAGTGGTGATGCCACGGCTGGTTTTGACTCGGAAACTCGAATGTCTTTAAGTAGTGACACACGGACGCTGATTGCGTGGTGCGCGGCGATCGTTGTCAGGCAACGGAATGTCGTAATCGTTTTGACGTTGCGCGTGTCGGCTGGGTTACAGAGTTTCCAGGCGTGATAATGTTTCACGTATCGCGGATCGTGATTTCTAAAAGATTCGTGGTTATATTCAGATTTCGGCCTAGCTAGGCGCGGTGTTGAGTCTGGGGCGAGCCGACGGAGTAGCACCGGTGATATCGGTGGAGGTAAGCGGAGACTTACTCCGGTTGGTACACCGACGGATCGCGGATGTTATACTTGGATTGAATCGGCGTGGCGGATAACGGTCCACCGGTGACCGCTCTTTCGAGCGACCGAACCGTCTCGCACTACAGGGAGTGGCACTTGATCGGAAACGTTCGGCGGGAGAAGCACGTCTACGAGCTCCTTCGAGATCCGATCCTGAAGTCAGGACACAGAGACCCACGAAATACCGTGCGGCCGGCTGGTGATCTGGCGGAGTATTAGCGGAGCTCGGATCTTTTATACCCAAGACCGCGGTGGTGGGAGGTCGTTTCGGGTGGACGACGAGTGGGGCGCCTACGTCACCTGGTGGAGGCGCGCGTGGGGGAATCGTTGCGGCGATTCCTCGGTTATTTCCGCCGGCGCTCGACTGTGCTCGGCGGTTCGCTACAATGGACTTATTTTTGGCTTCGCTTAAAAAGAGGGTTGAGCACCCCATGCCCCGTTACCCTGCCCGACGGATGTTCAGTCAGACGGAGGCCGATCGGTGGCCACCGGCTGCTTAGGAACATGCCAAAAATGGCATCGTTACATTACCCCCCCCCCTTCTTAATAGTGCCTGAAGTAGGCACACTTAAGTTTGTGATAACTCCCGTAGTATGGGACCGCAGTGTCCCATCGCGGAACCGAAGCGCGAACCTACCTTCGGGAACCCGATACTTTCGGCTAACGTGAACCGCGAAATGCGGCACATCAGTCGTCAGCTCAGGCTGGAGTTCCACCAGGATCGGCAGCGGACGGCCGGGACTTACGACGCATAGCAGCTCGATCATCGGCGGCTCCGGAACGGTCGGTTTCGGCACCGGCGGCGCGACTCACAGTCGCGGGAATGGTGGTGGTGGTACAGTGAGCAGCCAAGCCTGCTTGCGCCGGATAGCTGCGTCAGACCGTTGGATCGCCGTCCCCACCCTTGGCACGGGTCATGGTTTTGGTGGTGGAGGGTCGGCATTTTCCACTATCGGCTCGGACGGTGGAGTTGCTGGATCGAGAATCGGTCGTCTCTCTCTCACTCGGCAGAGCCGATCCCACCGGTCGTCGATACTCGGCGTTGTTGGGTCGTACTCCTCGGGCTTGGCGAACAGCTGCTCGATTTCGTCCGCGATCTCCTTCTCTATAATCGCTAGCGAAGTGAAACATTCGGTCGCTGTTGCGGCTTATATACTCTTCTTTCGTTTGCTTAGTCGTCTCCCTCTCCACCGTTATTTTCCTCCTCGGAGTCCTCAGGGTTTTGTTTAAGGTCGAATAAAACGTCTCAACGTCGACCACTGAGCTTAATGCATCCAACCGCCGTAGAACATCCATGGCAGCAGGTCACGATCGACCTAGCAGGTCGCCTTTACCGCGGTCAAGCAAAGGGAATACGTGGTTGCTCAATATGCAGGATCGCTTCACCAAATGAGTGGAAATGCGACCGCTGGAGACCACGCCAAACATCCTGAAATACATTATCGAGGCAGTCATTTTGCGCCACAGATGTGGAAGTATTATCCGATAACGGCACGCAGCTGAAAAGCGTGAAACTCACGGATGAGTTGCGAGCGAGCATAGCAATCAAACACCGATTCACACTGATATATACCCGGCAATGCAATCCGGTCGAACGCACGAACCGCACAGTTAAAACGATGTGTATGTTACGGAACCATTTTCCCTGTCGATTTTCTAAATCAAAAATAATCGGCGAAATGATACGGCGTATTTCTAACGGCCTGATGTACTTGAATGCCAGTTTTGCGTTTATTGCGTTTTTTTATTCGACAGGATATGGCTCGGTTTCCACAAAAGATCTCCGATTTTCGCCAGTCGCGATGTCGGTTATGTCTTTCTCGGTATTGATAAGCGCGCGCCAAATGTATTCGAACAAGTTCGTACGCGTCCACTAGCCGTCGTTGCAATTCAATCGGTCGTTCGGAGCCTTGATCGCGTATTGGATCTGTTGGTTGGCGCGGTTCTCATCATTAATTCGTGGATTAAAAAGGCTGGTGTATATCCGATCGTGTACTACCGTATTAAACGTGAATTGTTTTTCGGGCAGATGTTCGTCCCAAGACCGATGTCGACGCTGGACATATTGCGCGATCATCGTTTTAACTGTGCGGTTCGTGCGTTCGACCGGATTGCATTGCGGGGTATATATCAGTGTGAATCGGTGTTTGATTCCTATCGCTCGCAACTCATTCGTGAGTTTCACGCTTTTCAGCTGCGTGCCGTTATCGGATAATACTTCCACATCTGTGGCGCAAAATGACTACCTCGGTAATGTGTTTCAGGACGTTTGGTGTGGTTGCTCTTCACAGCGGTCGCATTTCCACCCATTTGGTGAAGCGATCCCGCATATTGAGCAACCACGTGTTCCTTTTGCTTGACCGCGGTAAAGGATCTGCTAGGTCGATCGCGACCTGCTGCCATGGATGTTCTATGGCGATTGGATGCATTAAGCCCAGTGGTCGACATTGAGACGCTTTATATGCCAGACAATTTTCGCAATTTCTTACGTAGCGGGCGATCTCCCTAAACATCCCCAGCCAGTAATATAATCGGGCAATTCGCGAAATTGTTTCTGCTATTCCCAAGTGTCCAGCGATCGGGGCGTCCTGATATTTAGCTAATATTTCCAGTCGTTCGGTCGACGGCACGCACTCTTTCCACTGGTCCTCCGGTGAGATATCCTTGAAATCTAATTGATGGACGATGTCGATATAACCGGCCGTTCTCGATTCGGTAATCGGGAACGGTGTGCGGTAATTCAGTGGCGGTTTGGTACATGCATGTGTACCACTGGCATGCTGGTCTGGTCGCGGCGGATATGACGGGTTGTCACGAGAGCGCGTCCGCGACTTTATTTATATAAACTCCCTTTTCGATATTGTATCTCGAAATCGAACTGCTAGAGCTCGAATGTCCATCTTCCTAAACGCCCTGTCGGCAATTATATTTTTGCAGCCATCGCAGTGACTGATGGTCGGTCACGACGCGAAAGTGGTTCCTTCGAAGTATTCCCTCATTCGACGGATACCCCAGATTACCGCAAGGCATTCAAGTTCAGTCGCGCTGTAATTTCGTTCGGTTTTATTTAAAGTCCGGCTGGCATACACTATGACTCGTTTTCCTTCTGGAAAACGAGTGTTCTGTGTTAATACGGCCCCGAGGCCGATATTACTTGCGTCGGTCTATAATACAAACTCGCGCTTGAAGTTCGGACAGGCGAGTACCGGTACGGTGATCAACGTATCTCGTAACGTGGTAAACGCAGCCTGCTCGTTTTTCCCCCCATTTCCACTTCACGTTCTTTTTTGTCAGTGCGATTAAGGATGCGGCCGTCGTCGCGAAATCACGAATAAAGCGACGATATCACGACGCGACCCCCAGGAACTGGCGAATCTGACGTACGGTGGTAGGTGTCGGCCAGTTTGTAATGGCTGTCACTTTGTTGGGGTCGGTTTGTATCTCGTCTCGCGTAATAACATGCCCAAGGTACTTGATCTCTTGTACGCAGAATTTACATTTTTCCAGATTGAGTTGGAGCCGCGCCTTTCGGAGGCGTCGAAAAACTTCTTTTAGCGTTTCGAGATGTTCGGAAAACGTCGCGTTACAGATTACTATGTCGTCAAGATATACGAAGATGTTTGGTTCCAAAGTAGATCCGAGTATCGTGTCGAGCAATCGTTGGAACGTAGCGGGGGCGGAATGTAACCCGAACGGCATTACGGTAAATTGCATTAGCCCTCGGCTGGGTACGGTAAACGCGGCAACTGAACGGCTTTCGGGTATTAGTGGCACTTGCCAGTACCCGCTCTTTAGATCTAACAATACGATCGAAAAATACTGTGCTCTTCGGAGTTTGTCGAGAGTCGGCAGCTATCTGCGGTAATGTGTACGCGTCGTGTTCGGTCACGTCGTTGACTCGATGAAAATCGATGTAGAACCGGTGTTTTCCGTCTTTCTTTTTCATGATTATTACAGGAGAGCTCCATGCGCTCTGTGACAGCTCAATGACTCCATCTTTTTCCATTTTGGCGACCTCATCATCTATGATTTTCTTCATGGCGGGATTTCGCGGTCTATATCTCTATTTCATCGGTTTCACGACCCCTTTCTTTACGCGCATTTGATGTTGGCCCCAGTCAGTCAGTCCGCGTATCTCGGTCAGTCAGTCTCGGAAAAGTGCTAGCGCTTCCTGGAAGAAATTCTGTAACTGCTCGTTTTCGGGAATGTTACGGTGTACCGCGACTCTTCCGCCCGTTTCCCGTCTAATTGGCGGCGGTGGTATAGCGTGACGTGTACGTGCCCATAGATCTACGCCGATAAGTAGCTCTCCATACATCGAGAGCATTATTTGGAACTCATGTGTAATTACGTGCCCCCCAATATTTACTGGCAATGTAATTAGTCCGGTTATGGCCGTGCGGGATCCGTCCGCCAAGAACACGTGTAAAGACGCGGCTTCGACGGTGTATCCGATATTTCGGACGCTCTGTACCAATTTTATATCCTCATTATAGCCTCATTAATAAACGACGCCTCGACTCCGGTATCTATAAGAACCTCAAACGGTTTATTTTCAATATATACAATCAGGTGCGGTCGCGATTTATAAACTAACTGGAGGGCCAAGGCGCGACCGCGTTTCACTCGGCCCGACTGATGTTTCATGTCGGCGGATGGTAGTCTTTGATAAGGACACTGTCCTTACCTTACTGCGAACAGAATTTCCGCGGTATCCTCTTGCAATCGTGGTGAGTGTGCCCGCGCTGCTTGCAACGCCAGCAGCACTCGCGACGGTCGTATGCCACGGCAGCGGCGGGGGGCGGGTTTAGATACTTTTTGTCTTTCTCAGCATTGAACTTCTAAAAGTTCTAATTCTTCGGCCCGCTTGAATAATTCTCCCGGTCGCGTGATGCGTGGTATATGCATCTTGTATCGGGGATGCATGTTTTCGTACAATGTTTCGAGCTGATTGTCGCTCGAAAAACCCCTGCGCATCATCGTAGTTAACATGGAGTTGCGAACTTCCGGTAATTCTCTTCGGGCTGTTGTAACCGGATTTGTCTCGTTTCAATTGTCTGAGGTACTGTGGCGGCAAAAAGTAATCCCAAAATTCCCGACAAAATTCCTCCCAGGTAGACCAGCTATCGCGATTATTTCTGTACCAGGATAGCGCATCCCCTCTCAACATTTCCAATATGCCGCGTAGGAGCTAATTATCCATAATATCGTATCCCTCGCGTAGCTCCTCCACCCGCTCCAGGAAGTTTAACGGATCCTTCCCCTCGAAGTGACAGCCCCACTTCCGTATCTGTAGCGAGATTCTCTAACGTTTTAGCAACGATTGTCGCTATCATTAACTGAACTTATCGACAAGTTTCGTTAAGCGCTATTCTATACCGCGCAGTTATCGACATCTCTCGCTAGATCAAATCGTTAAGTTTTGAAAATTGTCGCTATATTAACGACAGACATTGGAGGTCTCGCTCCTTACTTAACGATATTCGATAACCTATCAGTGAGGCTACATTTATACAATACATCAAAGACAGTTATGTGTAATTTAATCATATCAAACACATTTATATTAAATTTAGTACATAAACAATTAGGCATTTTCAATTTTGCAATAATTCTTTTTTTCTTTGCCGATTGTTAATTTGAACGGAAACTTTTAGACAAATATTTTAGAATTGTCCAAAGCTTGGTTCACTGCAGTATTTCAGTCGTGATAGTCTACGTAGGCACTTGTGAGTGCTCGCTTGCGTGAATCTTCGTCGTTTCCTTTTTGTTCGCCGATCTCTCTAAGAAGAGACAGTTCTCAAATTTATTAGCAAAACAAATACATATGTGAGTACGTATATATATATATATATACAGTACCGGTCAATAGCTTTTGCCCACCTGAAGTCAATTTTACTTGTTACAAAAAGTTTTATAACTTCGGTCACAGTTGAGTTACAGAAACCTACATGATCTCATTTTCAAGCTTGAATCAAGACCTTTCAAAATATGCATTGCATACACTCGATTTTTTATTTTTTCATTTCCTTTAAACAGGAAATTTTTCATTCCTTTAAACAAGAAATGCAAAAATTAAAAATTTTTTTCTTTTTTTCAAATCAGTACAGTTTTTTAACCAGAGATCGTACAATAATTTTAAAAAAAGAATTTGAAAGCTTGATTCAAGACCTTTCAAAATCATCCNTGTAAAATTTTTTTCAAGTCTTTTTACAAGGTCGTACACGCTGTTTTCTTAAAAAAGAACACTTTTTTTCAATTCAAACTATCTCAGTAAGAGCGAATTTTCGAGAAAAATTTCACTTAGAAAAAATGTTGCATTTTGTCTTTAG
>JAJVSH010000093.1:0-29855 GCA_021460005.1 Tetramorium alpestre
TTTTTTTAATTTTATCAATTGTAAGATACATCGATATATTTTGTAATCGATTTTTTAACGATCGATTATTTTTTTCAACATTGCCCATCCCTAACCACCACACGGAACAGACGATTCGCATGCGGTTTAAAATGTTATTTTCATGGAAGCGTCTTGAGACATTATATTATTGTCATTGGCTGCATTCAATGGATGCATCCAGAAGCACGACTGCTTAATAAATACCGGCCATAGTTTCAAAAGGACCAATGAAAGGTTTGAGATTACTTCCCACAACTTCTGAGAGACCTCGGTTATCTTTCTCCTTCCAACATGGTCGCCATCTTGAGTGGTCAACTTCACCCTCCCCCCCCTCGTCTAGAAAAGTATCTTATGCTCCCTCCAGATATTCCTACCTCCATGGGTTAAATAGTCAAAACAACAGCAGCTTTAGTTGGCATCTGCAAAATAAATAAATAACTAAATAAATAAATTGTGGAATCGGGCCCAAAATGGAAAGCTCCCCAGTGACCGAAGTGCGACCAATAACGTGCGAACATTTTTGATCACGTGATATTTACGAAAGAACCAATCGGCTTCGCCAGGATCGCCAGGATCTTCATGTGAGATAAGTTGGCCGCTCTGACATTTTTCGCGGCAACGCGTGCGTTAGCGGCTCGGAGTTCGGAGTGTACTTCGAAGTGAGGCGCGTGCGAGGTTGTGGTGATTATTCGAGCCTTTGGTTGAAACGACCGGTGAGTACTCGCCGTCTAGGACGTGCTCGCGAATCCTCGTAACACCCGGCGTCGTTGAGGCGATTCCCGGCAAGGAAAAAAGGACAAGACGGAGAAAGTAACACCGGTGAGCGCATCGTCGCCGACGCCGCCATTTTGGATCGAACCGTCAAGTTTCGCGGCCGTTCCCGCGGTGTTTTTCGCACGATTTCACGATGGCTCGGCGTCGCCGCTCCCTACAATCCCTCGTCCGGGTCCTCCTCGTCCGCCCGTTATCCCAGCGCGCCCAGTGTTACGTTACGTCACGCGGTGTTTAATCGCGTCTGAAGCGTCCGCACGCCGCGCTATTCTGCGTCCCCGCGCATTTCCTCCCCCCCCCCCCTGTTTTATTTACGACACCGAGCGTGGAGATCTTTCGTAATTTGTGCAGGCGAGAGCCCGAGTGAACGATCGCCCCGCTGCGGCGTTTTTTAGTTGATTCACTTTGTAAGCTTTGTAGAATTTAAGCTTTCGATATTGGTTTTTTTAATTTTATTTCTGTCCTTATGCGAGCAATTCTAGTTTTTTCAAGTGTTTACGGGGAGGCTCATTCGTTTTTTTGCACTTGCAGTACAGAAATTTCTTTACAATGAGTAAAGCGAAGGATCCCGCGACGGATAATGAAGCAGAAGAGGAGTTCAGTGTGGAGAAGGTCTTGGACAGAAGAGTCGTAAAGGGAAAGGTACGTAAGATCTTATCGCGTGATGAACTCATAGGCATTGATTATTACCTTGATTCGATGCGTTATCTTAATTTGGAAACATTGTATTGTAGGTAGAGTATTTTTTAAAATGGAAAGGATACTCAAACGATGAGAATACATGGGAACCAGAAGAAAATCTAGACTGTCCTGATCTGATCGCTCAGTTCGAAGAGCAGCGAAAGAAGAAGGAGGCAACCGCATCTGGCAGACGTCACGAAGAGAAGGAACAGAAGAAACGAAAAAGCAACAATACACCGACACCCACTCAGGCTAAAAAAAGGGCAGCAGTGGAAGAAAAGAAGTTGGAAGGTAAAGGGAAGCATCGACAATTTTTTTACTTATATTCTTTGCATTTTTTTTTCTTGTCTCTTTTGTATTTCAAGAGAAAAAAATCTAAGCGATTTGATGAAGCGAGTCAATGTAAAATTTCGATCTATTTAGGAATATGCCTTTCACTTTACAGGATTCGATAGAAATCTGGAACCTGAGCGTATTATCGGTGCGACGGATTCCAGTGGCGAGCTAATGTTCCTGATGAAATGGAAGGGAACGGATGATGCAGATCTAGTACCCGCGCGCATCGCAAACGAGAAGTGCCCACAGATCGTGATCAAATTTTACGAGGAGCGACTCACGTGGCACAGTCCAGCCCACGACGAGGAAAACACGAAACCTGACCCGGAGTAGCGCCTAGCGTTTCTTCATGATTTATTTTTATCATTACAAAGTATTCCATAACAATTATTTACAAGTTTTCTAACTTTTGTAGATGAAAAATAAATTTAAGATTTTTCGAATGGAACAATACTATGTAGAAAGGACTAAAGAAAGTCTAAGAGAAAGAGAAAGCTACGTTACTATTCGTACACATTGTCACCACTTAATAATATATATCTATTTTCGAATAGTAATTGTACAATTCACTAACATTTCAAAACGTTACTTTTAATAGGTATATTCGTGAAGCATGTATATTTGTTAACAATAGTTCTATGCTTTCAAATAGCACAGGTTTCTTTAAATTATCTCGTGATCTTTTTGTGTACACTAAATGCTCATACAAAGAATGAAAACCTATCGCACGTACGTGAACTATCTGCTATTTTAACAGCGCTCAATTATTCAAAATGTGCGCAATTTATGAATTTTAAATGTTCAAATAAATATATAAAGTATAAAACTAAAATTATGAAATTATATAATTGAATTATTTTAATCATCAGCAAAGAAATTAAAAGTAGGGAAAATTTGAGTTTATTGTGTAAATGCTGCTGAATTAGCTACGTCAATTATTTAATGCCATACTAGTTCAATTGCAATTGTTCAAAGTTTGTTAAAAGAATATTGAGTCTACATTGCAATAATGATGTATAATTCTCGCGAATTTTTTTTTTTATGTCAGGTAATTAAATGCAATATATTCTAAAGCACGCAGTAAACTGATAAAAACAAGTTATGAAGAAATTATTTGTTCAATATTATGTCACTAATTTTATCTTCTTAAACATTTGAAAACAATTTGACATCTTTCTGGTTCACATTATTAAAACATTGCATTCTGTCAGCTGAATTCTTTTGACTGTATCAAAATTTTCAATGCGCAGTGACAATGTATCATATGATTAATATTCTTGCGTAAAAACCTCGTAAGAAAAGTGCTTTTATATAAATACTGATAATTGAATGCAGGTTGTCTATTTTAAACTATTTCACATTATTTATAATATTGCCTTCGAAGTCAATGGAAAAAAAGACACTGGAAGAGAAGTTTATTGTGAACAAAAATGTAAAATTATCTATGAAATGCGTTTATTACATATTTATCGTTTGAATCTTTTAACCTGATTATTATCAAACGCTTGAACAAACTTCCGTTTCTTCTTGCCAAATCCTTTCATTCGTTGATGACGTTTCACTTCCCAGTCTATTTGTTTAGCACTCGCGCCATCGCTGCTGCTAAAAACATTACTTCCACCGAGCTTTCCTTTCGTTTTATTTTGCTCCTCCAACATTTCGGCAAACTTTTCTACCGATACGAATATATTATTATCGATCCCTTTTTTCTTTTTACTTTTCGGACCTTTGTTTAATTTCTTGTTCAAATTCGAAGTTAAATCGTCGTCTACATTCTCTTCGTCCTCGGAACCATTAAACTCCATATCGCTTAAATCATCATCTACGTCTGCAAGATCGATATCACTTAGATCTTGCAAGTCGTCATCCGCGGCATCGTCGTCGAGATCTTCAGATGCATCGTCAGAGATATTGTTATCTGTTTCATTTTCATCTTCATCTTCGTTTTCATCCTCAATCTCGTCATCAGAATCCTTATCTTTTTTACCTGTTGTATAACATAATGTATCATTTATAATTATAATAACAATAAATATACAAAATATTGAAAAATGCTCGAGCAAAGAAAATTATTTCGTGGTTTCCTTTTATAAATAACCCAACGAGAAACATTTTATATAAATATTATACAAAAATAACACACCTTTCTTTTTCCTAGGTACGATATCCGCCGCGATATCTAAATCGTCGAAATCTTGTCCGCCGCCCATACGATCCAACATATCATTAAACTCTTCGCTGTTAACGCTGTCTAAATCATCGTCATCTTCGTTGTCATCTTCTTTCTTGATATGCTTCTTGACCTCATCTTTTTGTTTCAAATATCGATATAAAAATAACTCGTCTACCGGTATTCGTTCCTCCCTCTCGTCAAGATACGCCGCGCTATCGACCGGAAGGGATCGTATACCCTTAGGCGTGTATCCGGCGCGTTGCGCCAAAGGATCATTCTTCTTTTGCACCTTCTTGTCTTCCAACTTTTTCGGATTCTTAAAGACGTATCGGTCCAAAAATCGAATCAATGTAAGATCCTCCAAGGGATCACCCGTGTACTCAATCGATTTCCCTACAAATATAAATTCATAAATATACCGAATAACAGTAAATGATACATAAAATTTATGTATCATTTTGATAAAAGTTTTATTACCTTGAATGATCTGATTTGCGAATAAAGCGACACTCGGATGAAAATGCCTAGATAACGCTTCAAGTTCGGTATTAAATCCTTTGACTGCCCCAGCATACAGAGGATTTCGACAAAAAGGATCATATGTCTTTATGTCTTTCATCTCGATCTTTACGTCGACCTCTTCCTTCACATCAGACTTCGTTTCCGATGCGGTATCCGCGCCAACCGTGATGTTCGATAACATAATGGTATTTTCATTTTCTATTACATGAATGTCCTCCGTGTCTGATGTGTCATCGTTTACTTCGCACACTTCATTTTCGACTTTAACAGCCGTACGTGACTCGAGCAATATATGTTTCAGATCTTTGCGACTTTGAAGAATTTTGGAGACGATGTATAACATGGCACACGTCATATTCGCTGGAAAGTAGAATGCAATTTGCAAGATTCTTTTGATAAAAGCATACAAACGTAGTATGCTATGATCTTTCTGAAGAACTCGATACAGCAAATTGAGGAACACTCCGTGTTTATTCGCCACTCCTATTTGCCGATCGAATAACTTTCTGTAAAAGGCCGAATAAAATCGATTCGCCTGAGACTCGTCTTTCCCTGTTACCTGAAAACATGAAACACAATTACTCTTTAATACAAACTGAGAATAAATAAATCTTCAATGTAGCAACGTTATTCCGTAGTTACTTACTTGGTGCAACAAACTAAGTGCATTGAGAGAGACGTTAAACGATCCAAGATGTACCACTTTGTAGATAGAGTCGATGTGTTCGTTCAATATCTTCGAGTCCACTTTGGCGAAAGGATACGCTCTATTAACGCCCATTAGAATCGCTGCCATCATTCGAGTGTCGGGTTCCCCTCTCTTCAGACACGCTTTGAAAAACGCAAAGTATACTTCTATCAGTGTAGCAGCTATCTCCTCGTCGTTCCTATCCAAGACGTATTGCGCCAGCAAGCAGATAGCATAATACTGAGTACGCTGGCCCACGTTTTTCCGGAACAGCAGCTTCTCGACTTCGCGCAAGACTACGAGCTTCATGTTCGGATGCTCGTACAACAACTTATTGATGCAGAATACAGTCTTGGATCCGACTTTACTGTTCGGGTCGCCAATCTTATTCACAAGTAACTCCAACAACTTATGCTCCTGCTCGGCGTTACCCACCAACAAATCGGTCATCGCCGATATGGCCTTCTCACGATTCGCATCCACCGTGTCGGAGGCCACCGCGGACAAATTCAGGACGAAACGCTCGTACTGCTCGCGTAACTGGTCCTCGAAGTACCAGTGCGCCAATAATCTGTTTCTAGCGGCGTTCGTCCGGATGATGGAATCCGACCCAATCTCCATATTGAGCATGTCCAAGTCCTGTTCTTCTAGTTTCAGTAATTTGAACTGAGGATGCAGCAGATCAACCAGGAAGAGCTCCTTCAACGACTCGATAATCATGCGGCACTGATCATGCTTGGCGCCTCGCACTTGAGACACCAAGGAGACCAGACGGCCGAGATTGTGCTTCGGATTATCTTGTATCAGCACAATGCTGGCTGCTATTTTATCCGAGGTCGTACCCCGTTGCAGTGCCGTTTTCAACCACTTTGTCTCCGAGTCGTGCGACTTGGACTGCTTCAACTGAAAGGCTGCAGTTTCTGCGTCCAGATACTTCTTTGCCTCATCTCTCAGGTATAGAATATCAGTTTCCGACTTGGAGTGCTTGCAAGGTCCTGCTGCCTTCTGATATTCCTCGTACCATTTTTGCCTAATATTAGTGGTACTCTCGCCAATGGCGAAATTATTATTGAATCCCTTCTTCATCTTTTAAGAAATATTCTAAAATAATTTCCAAAACAGCAATAAATATGTGCAGTGAAGTGACGCAGTGTCAAATAATAATTATTATAACTGATATAAAATAATTGAGAGAACAATTTTTTTTATATTTAACATTATATTATATTTATATTTAACATTAGACACAACTGAGTGATCAATACTTATGTTACTAACCTCAAAATCATTAGTAAATCTCGTCTAATAATCTCTTCTTTTTATTCAGATCGTTTACTTAAACATGTTTAGTGTAAATATATTCTGCACATAATTCGGTTTATGCATGTATTTAAATCTTAAATATTTAATTCTTGATTTGTATTTCTCACAAATCTCAACCTTGCAACATACTCTTTAAAAAACATGCAAAAACGTGGGCGAACTTTAACGCCACCTATCTTTAATGAAAAGTTAATGGATTAAAATACCGGAAGTAGCTATCTAATGAAATCACATGATAACAAAACCGCCAAATTACAACTTACAATTTTTATACGATATCTATACTTTTACTGTATTTCTTATAAAACAATCATACAAGCTTTGGCATAAATCGAAATAAAACATGAAAATTAATTGGAATAATTCTTAGGAGTTCTATACATTATATTTCAATGTTTTTAAATTTATTGGAAAATATACAGTTATTTGAATAGTCTGTGTAGTCATATCAATTTTTATATCTCATTAAAGTATACACAATATCATATCATGTAATGGACATCCACCCACATTTTCCAGATCTGAGTTTTCAGTAACAATGTCATCTACCAGAATCGCTATATTATACATACAAGTATAGAGTATATACTCTTGCATCACAGATCTACATTTCTTTGCAAGACACAGCAGTGGTTTTAACAAACACGGGTTAAATCGTTCCGAGAGCGACTAAATCCAATATTCATATTGAGCTCATGTTTAACTGGAAGTTTATTTGAACATGATATACAATCCCACACATACACACACACACATAGGACTGTAATATTAATCACTCTCGGAAAAACTCAAGTTCGTTGAAAATGTTAACGCAATTATCCTTGACGACTATAATTAATAAATACAACACAAAAATGAATACTTGATTTGAGTCAGAAGTCGAAAGATAGAATTTAAGATAAATTATGTTCACGTTTTCTACTTGATTGAGCAGAGTTAAGAAATATAACTCATATTAAATAACACAAATAATCAATCAAAAATTATTAGTAGTATGACTAGGTTTCCGAAAAAAATAAACTTATATGAAAACAGCTTAACAGGAACATTGAAAAATTGCTTGCCCATAGATTAATATTATCTAAATTTTCCCTGAATTTAAATTACAATATTAACAAATATGCTTACGTGTCTCTCATGTAGATAATCACCTCATTTCGTCCCAAATATAATAAATTTTTTAATTATATCTTGATAAATATGCAATTCTGCATAGCAATACGCAAATGTAATATTCTTAAAAAAAGTTTCTAAGAAGTTTAGAAAAATCTATTGATCTAATCCTCGATGCCTTCTTTTCATTCTTGCATATGGCCCGATTTCAGGATCCATCACGAAATCATATAGAACAGAAACCCATGAATTGTGCTGCGGTAGATTATCATAAAATTCTGCGGCTATACGTTTTACCTATATAAAATAGTTAAAACAATAAATAACAAGTTATATTCTATATTATATAATAATCGTATTAGTGTAGTAATTTTTTACATACTTCTGGTAATCTCGAACCAGGCACCGCAGGAAAGTCATGGTGCTCATTGTGGTATCCAACATTGAAAGTAATGAAGTTTAGAGGACCGTAGTAACTGTACGTCTCAAAACCTTTTCTGTACATATAATGTTCCGATATAAAGTGTCCTGCCACAGGATGCAATCCCATTGCCATAAAAGAACCAATGAGTAAATAAAACACCACTTTACCACCTGAAAAAATCACATTTCAATTTTTATCAGTGAGTTTCACAGTTTACAGTATTAACATAAATCTTGATTTCTTTGCAAATTCTGAAACTTACCAAAAAGGTACCATAAGCAGCCATCAAATGTCAATTGTATAACTAAGTTTATGTATTCTAGAGAAGTTGGTACTTTTGGATACGTTATAAGAGGTCGGAAGGCATAGAAAAATGGTTGTAGAAATACCCAAAAGAACTTCCCAAAAGTTGTGCAAAACAATTTAGCCTCTAATAATGTCGGCAAGTCTGTATCTAATTTTTCATCTCCCTGATACTGAAAACGGGACAATGTACTTCGTAAAAATATTTATTGAAAATACGTTACATCGTTAAATAATGCAAACAGTTTTATTATTTCTCGCAATACTCACACGATGATGTTCAAGATGATATTTCTTAAAACTGATAGATATTGGTATTCCTATTGGCAGGTTTGCAAAAAAGCCAAACAGTCGATTGGCCATAGGCCTGGCATGTCCAAAGGCAAGATTATGAGCTATCTCATGTACTGCTGCAAAGCAAGAAGCCACATAAATTAGTAATATATTAAAAATGCTATATGTATTAGCTCATAATGCTCGATTCTGATTATACTGTATTAATGAATGAAATGTATGCATACCAAGCATAAGAGAGTGATTTATTACACCTCCGAAGCAATATGCTAATAGCAGGAGTTTCGGATAACTCAAATCTTTCACGATAAACAGTGATAAGAACTGTACTAATACCATTCCAGTGACAACCCATTTGAAATTTGGATCATACCCAAATAATTGCTTGATTTGTGGATACTTCTCTGAAATAAAAAAAATTATTTGTAACAAATATTTCAAAAAATAGTAAATGAACAAACTTAATTAAAATATCATTTTAATATTATTAATATATAACTTAAATATATAATTTTAGAATTTTAGAATTTATAAAATTTAATAACTGCGTCAAAAGCAATGTGAAATACACTTATTTCTGAAATACTCAATCTTGTTTTAATTAAAAAAATTTGAACTTTCTGACATTTTAATATAATATCAATCATATCTTGGTACACATAAGTAATATCAACTCTTAGCACATAAATAATTCAGTAAAATATCAATTCTTGATATTACTATCTCATACTAATGAGTATGCTGTATGATAGTAATATCAAGAATTGATATTTTACTGAATTATTTATGTGCTAAGAGTTGATATTACTTATGTGTACCAAGATATGATTGATATTATATTAAAATGTCAGAAAGTTCAAATTTTTTTAATTAAACTACTAATGAGTATGCTGTATGATAGTAATATCAAGAATTGATATTTTACTGAATTATTTATGTGCTAAGAGTTGATAGTGACTACACTAACAAATATAATAAACTGATAGCAAGCACATTTTAAAAATGACCTTTATATTTAGACAATACTACATACAGCATAGATTCATTAGTCACTAGCAAATACAATAAACTGATAGCAACACATTTTAAAAATGACATTTATATATTGACAATAGATTAAAGATAATCGCATCACTAATCCAATATCTCTTACAGGCCTGCGTTCATATATATCCAAAGTATTACTTCGTAATAAAGATATAAAGACAGAATATGCTTCTGGATGGATAGGCGTGGTAACACGAGAAAGCTTCTAATTTTGCTTCAACAATTAACGACAACAGAGTATCCAAATATTTATGCCGGAGACGATCATCAAAATATCACTCGATCTTCCCGCAATTCTCTTACCCAGAATAATTTTACGCCGCGTGGCGTGCGGCTCCTCCGTGTACACCCATTCGAAGTCCGTCCTCGAGACTCGCTGGCCCATCTTCCCAGATCTTCGTGCGAAAGGTAGACGAAATTAATTCCGGCGACGATCGCAGCCGAATGGCATCATCGACGACGATCAAGGCAAGAAAATACGCACGTTACGCTATATGTATACACGTGCCCTTGAACTTTCAATTTCGTCACATTGATAATAATATTGCCGGTCTTCGCAACTTTTTTTTTCACTTGCCGTTACGCAAGGTGTCCTGATACAACCGGACACGTTCTCATTAGTCACGCGTTTCGCCTTACGATAAAAATGGAGTCGTTCCTTCGAATCGAAGTTATGAAACAGAGTGAGCTCGACCTTCTGAAAGATTCAGACATTTGAAAATTTAATTCGGCGCGCCTTAATTGTTAGGCGAAACGTTTTGTGACTTTTAATTAAATTTTTTGTCGAAATAAATTTCGAACCTCCTTCGAACGGATCTTTAAATAACCAAAAAAACAATCGCTCGTCAATGCGGATCGTGTTTTCCACCTTTTTTTGACTCGCTTTTAGCGAATCCGAGCCTGAAGTGTCGTTCAGTCTTGATTTTCGAACGTTCTGTATGTGGAATCGATTTGCGTAATTACAATAGACATGATTTCATGCGGCGTGTGACACAAGCGTATACCGGGTAAATACTAATAAAGTATTTATTGTACGCAGTAGCTGCACAGATATTTCCACTCCACTCGGATGTCACGCGCGCGTGCGGATAAAAGGAAAAAAAGATCTGCAAAAATACGCGCGCGATAAGCTAATTGCCTGCTCCATCCGACAGAACGTTATCTCGTTCTCTCCTTTCCTTCCCCCGGGATAATTGCCCGAGAATGACAGAAAGAGAGAAAGAGAGAGAGAGAAAGAGAAGCGGTCGTTAACACATTAAAATATTTATTATTTACGTTTCTCGGTTAATTGTCCCATCTACGATGCGTCGGTTGTTCATGACGCACGTGCGTAACGCGGCGGCCAATCGCGTGCCGGCACGTGAAAGCAACCGATTGATTGGCGAATCGCGCGAGCGATTAAATTCCAATTAATGAATGGAATTTTTTATATATAAAAAGAAAATTGAATAGCTGTATGACGAATTTTATGCCTGGAAATTTTGCGGCAAACAATTCTGCCGCTTGAATCACACAATCACTGAATAAATCAATTTAAAATTACAGTTTCTTGCGTTTTATTTTTTTTATTCTGTTGTTTATTTGGTTTTTTCGTTGTAATTTTACTTTCTGGACTTTTTCCCTTTTCCATCTAATGTCTAATTATATATCTCAATCGATTTAAAGTGTACAAAAATGTAATACAAAAGCTGCGTTCCGATATTCACTGTCAGTACTGAAAATCTATATTTTATGTTACATACACTATAGACTTTTAGTACTGGCAGCGAATATCGGAACATGTTCAAAGTACAGGCTCCATTTTATGCGCAGAAAGTGTAAAACAGTGTAGATACGAGGGACATGGACATATCGTAAATCGTTTTGATCGCGTGCCGCCACTCTCGTTCGACGAAGCTCTTGGAGTGTAATATTCATTTAGCAAAAATAAATCATGCCGAAGGTACGACGAAGCAAGAAACCCCCGCCGGATGGTTGGGAACTGATTGAACCAACTCTGGAGGAATTGGAGCAAAAGATGCGCGAAGGTGAGTTAGCTGTTTCGCGAGATTAGGTTAAGTTAGCTGTTTCGGTTTGAAGATTCTTTGAGACTTAAATTTTTTTTTTTGTTACAGCCGAGACGGAGCCTCACGAAGGCAAGAGAAAGCAAGAATCTTTGTGGCCGATATTTAAAATCCACCACCAGAAATCTCGATACATATACGACTTATTCTATAGAAGAAAGGCGATTAGTCGCGGTAAGTCGACGTACCGTTAAAGACGCTCTTACGAAGGATTTTAAAGATTATTCCTGACTTCATGTTTTCACTTGTTTCAGAATTGTATGATTATTGCCTGAACGAAAATATCGCCGACAAAAATCTGATCGCCAAGTGGAAGAAGGTCGGCTATGAAAACCTGTGCTGCCTGCGCTGCATTCAGACGAGGGACACGAACTTCGGCACAAACTGCATCTGCAGAGTGCCGAAGGGCAAGCTCGAGGAAGGCCGGATAGTGGAGTGCATACATTGCGGATGCCGCGGGTGCTCAGGTTGAGTGTGACACTCCCCCGTGTAAGGCACTTTCTCTTTATTGCGCTGCAAAATTACATCTTCTTGTGCGTGTTGAGATAAAAACATTAATTCGCATGTGTCTCGCATCTTTACTCGATCATCAGGAGCCACTTTTTGCGCTCTATAAACCGGACGGCAAGATATAATGGCGTCTGCACCCGCCAGTCATACGTAACGCATTTGTTTTCAGATTCGATATTCACTCGCAACACGTGAACATTTTTTCGGAAGGCAGAGATCATAATGACCGCACCGACACGCACTCTCGGCAGGCGCATCAGTTTCTCTTCACCGTCCATGAAGATTTTGCCTTGCGGCGTGATCATCAGCGACGCTGCTCTTTTTAAAGTGTCATGACTACCTTGCGGTTCGTAAACTAACGCGATACCTTCGTCATCGTTTCCTTCTTGTGGTACTTCTAAAAACTGTATGATAAGTAAATTTAAAGCGTAGGCGAAAAAGTGTAAATAAAATCACATTGCATATAATTACCTTGAATTCAATTATGTGATTCGCATCGAATTGAGGACCTTGTGAGAACAATGTGCTTAGAGTATTTGTAACTTTTGCGGCCATTTTGCCATTGTTAGTAATCATATAATCCTTGTTATCAAGGTCCCAGCCTGTAATCATTGTACAAGATTTTTTTTATAGTATATTAATATCTCACACGAAATGCCGAGCGTTTTTTAAAGTATTCTTTTCCTCAAAAGTCATCACCGTGATTTATTTATTTTTNTTAAGTTGTCGAATTTAGAAAAGCTTTGTTGACAGAAATTGTTTGCTTTCTCTGTACGTACTATACGGCGGTATAAAAGTCCGTGCGACGTGATGTACGCTCTTTACGACGTTGTCCGCTTGTATTCTAACTCTGAGCGTAACTGGTTGGCCAATAGGTATATTTCTGATGAAGCAAGAGGTCTCAGAGCCTCTGTAAATCGTCTCAAACTTGCTCGACGCCGGGTCGAGAATCTCCCCGTTAGCTTTCTCTACGACAAACGTCTGTTCCTCGGCAAAGTATTCCGGATTAGTTACGTGCCATTTGACGAATAATCCCGCCGGTCTCTCCTCAATGTTTATTATCTGAACAGGTACCGTGCGAGAGATGCAACCAAGTTTCGATATCTGTTCTATAATCTCTTCCTTGTATGAGTTCAGTGGACGATCAAAATTTATATTTGGAAGTTCCTCGGAATACGGCACTGCCGGAATCCTTATAGAAATAATTTGTAACGTTTAGTCTAATAAGATTTAAGATAATCTCTATAATCTTTATATTATGATCGCGAAGGCCTTACCTGCCTATATCATTACTCGCAGAAATTATCTTTCCAAATCCGTTCACGTTGTATCGATGAGGATGCCGTAGAATATTCTCGCTCATCGATATGATATTCTGCGCATTTTGCACCTGCGCCTCTACCTCCCTTCTACAAGCTTTCAACGGTATCAGACTCTCGTGTTTATGAATTTCTGCCTCCAGTATCAGCTGTTCGCGTCTCTTATTGATCTCGTGGCACACATCATCTAACAAAGATTGAAACGTCCCGTCTATATCTTTTAACGTTCTCGTCATACTATTTTCTATCTAACAAAACAAGTTTCTCATGTTAATGTAGTCACTAAGTATAAAAATAAATAATTTTAATTTACCTGCTGATCAGCATTGTCGAGATCTTTCAATTGATAATCCAATTTTGCTATATATTCCTGTGTAGATTCTATAATGCCTTTGATAGTGTCTTCTACATTCGGTGGTAATACTGTTCCTTTTTGTATGCAAGTATTTTCTGCATTTGAATGTTGTACATCTGTGCTCTGATTTTTATCCATATTTTGTTCATGTTGGTTTAATTTCTTTAATGCATACGTTAATCGCATCAGAAGTTCTTCCTTCTTCGTTTTTTCATTACCATTATCGGATATCACAGAATTCTTACTATAAATATTTGGCGTTAATGGTTTTATCACATATTTGTGTGATAATTCGTCATAATTGTCAATTTGCTCTAGCTCCAATTTATCGGCCAGTTTTTGTTTGGTCAGCGCTTCCAAAATTTGTTCCATATCTGAAACGATAATCAATTTGAATACAAATGATTGCTAATATTTAAATACATATAAATATTAATATTTTACACATTAAATTTTCAGTATTAATTACAGATATTGTTTAATTAAATTGTGCCAGGAATATTTTGCATTACAATCATTAGGGTCAGCTTGAATTTCTTTCTCGGCAAACGTTTGGGTTTCCTGATTGTTTAATATCAAATATTTCTTTAATCTTCCTTCCGGACATCTCACATAATCATGCTGTTTAGCATGATCGGTTTCATTATTGCCGGTTTTAGCTTCGTTCCCATTATAATTCTTACTCGGTGTTAGCAACATGCCATTCCAATAATCTGGATCATTATGATCGTGCAAAGACGCTTGCGTACTAATCCCTATAATTTGCCAGGAATATTTAATGCTGCACATTTTATATGCAGACTTTTTATCCTCTATATTATTTAGCAAATCTTGCAATAAAGTGTGTGATGTCTGCGTGCCTGTTCCAATAACTTGCCAGGAATATTTTATTTTACAACGATAAGGGCTTCTGTTTTCAGTTTTCTCAGCAATTTTTATTTCACGTTCATTGTCAAGTTCTTTTCTTCGAAAACGTGTCATCCAATTATCTAATTTCCATTTTATGTCATCCATAATCTTACCTTCATCCCATGTGTAATTCTCTATTGTATTTCTTTCATTAGTGAGATTGTTATCCTGAATTTTGGCTGAACTATAATCATAGGCTGTTGTGCTGGTGGATTTCAAATGAGATTGTGTAAACTGTGGACAGTCATTTCCTGGCAGAATATCATTTTCATAGTGCAAAACATTTATCTCATATTCACTGTTGCTAGAATGCAAATGATTGGATGCTATACTAGATATCGCCTTTTTTGTAATATCTCCAAATGTTTTCTTATTTTTCATCTTGTAATTTGATATCTTGTAGCTTGATAGAGACACCATTGACACCGTGGAGACAGTGTCTACAAACTCGTAGAATGATTGACTTCGTAATGACACAACTGGTTTGTTCGTGACATTATTAATTGATGTTTCTATCTTTGGCAAAAATGAAAATATGTCTTCGTGTTTTATCTGACATTCCTTTATTTGCGTTTGCAAATCGCCCTTCCTTGATAATTTTATAGATCTTGAACTTGCTTTGTGCAAATTTTTGGTATCTGTCGACGGTTCAGATTGTGCCAGCACTGCATTAGGAAAATGCGATGCGTTAGTTTTCTTCTTGCGAGATGATCTCTTTGATGGGTACGAGCTTTGCGAAGTACTGGTTTTCTTCATGCTTCGAGACTCGGTCTTCCCCAATACAGTATGCTTTGTACTTTGATTCTTGCCTTTGCAGCGGCCGACTTGTTTCGCCTACAGTTTCAAATTTTATTTAGAAAAATTAATATTTTAATCAATATTTTTTCAAAACCGTCTACAAAAGTATGTAATAAGAAAAAAGAAAATATCTTTTGGAGTACATAGAGATTTTGATTGACCTCCAGTGGGTTTTCCCAGGAATCGTACAATCTATGCAAGGGTGCATCTGAGAACAAAAATGCAGGATTCTTTCTGTAGTTTTGTGTTTTCAGAATCTGACATCTGTTCTCTGATAAGAAAGTGCCGCACCTCTGCTTGAAAGGCACAGGTTTCACAGTGGGAATTATTACATTCTTGGTATGCAATACATCTGGCATTCTTCTCTTCTGTGGATTAGCGACTTTTAAGCGTTTGCCTTCTATCAGATTTGAGTCTCCCATGTTAAAAACGTCTATAGTAAAATATATTACATGTCAAAAAGTGTGTCTCTTAAATACATAAATATTGTTTCAATATGTATACCTTTCACAGCTATAATAACCTATAAATTCAGAACATTTTAATATCGGAGATTAAACGCAGAATCGAAGCAGATTACTTTTACTCTTTAGAATATATGTCTTATTCTGCAAACGTGAATTCAGGATACGTAAATATAAAACAGAGCACATCTATATAATTGATACAACATCCAATTCAAAATTTGTTCAACAATGCACTTTATTATATTAAATTATATTATAAGCAATATATCGCGTTAAATAATGATCAATTGTGATAACAGAATTCTATAAAGTCGCTGTATCTCTCAAAATCGTATAAACGATCCATATCGGAGTGAAGAAAAAGATCTGGGAAAGTATGTCAGTACGCATATATATAATTCCGATATATACTCACAGAACGTTGGAAATTAACCGAAATAATTAAAACCGAAAATCTTGCAAGAATGGGCGATACACGAAAGAATTTTGGCGAGCGACAGCGGATGATTCTGCCGAAAAATTATGACATTTGAAATGCACGGGTAATCACGGATCTCCACGGGCGGTGCATCACGGTGCATCTTGTCCACGGTGTTAAGAATATAAGAGGTCTGTTCTTTTTAGCTGAACTACTGCACTAGTTTAGAGGTTATCTTTCTTCTTCCAATACAGAGGGAAAAGGACCTCTGAACTAGTGCAGCCAGTTCAGCTAAAAAGAACAGGCCTAAGATGAAACCACTCGGCCAAAATCAGTGTGATTTTTCCTGAGGTTGTTCCGCAGTTAAACGCTAGATGGCATATATGTAAAACACCTATTTAGAAAGGATATATGTATGTAATACATATATGTATACATATTCTTAATATTTTTATTCTTAATATTTTTCTCAACGTTTTTACACGGAGGAAATGCATTCTATTCACAAACAATCATTTGGAAATGTGCAATTGACAACACGTATGTGTTTCAAAAGAGAGACGAAATCACTCTGGACTTACCTTTAATTTTGTGACATTTAATTTATTCCACAGATGCGAGAAAGTCAGATGCAAACGATTTATCCCGTGCTATATCTCGATTCAATTCTGATACTGATTACAACGCCAAACTGATAAGATAGCACACACTTATCGTGCAACTTTATTCAGTTCGTTCGTAATATTCATGGTAGGCATCTAAATTAAAATTAATAAAACCTGCGAGAAACATGCGAAAAAATTACGAGTTTTTTTTGGGTGTACGTTAAATAAGGGAGTTTCGAAAAAGAAATTGATGAATAACATTGTACATNGTGCGCCTCAAAATGGATCTGTGAATCTTTTGAAATCATTAGACTTTATTATCCTATAATTCGAGCATTGTATGTGAGCATAATGGAGCTGGCTTTACAATTACCATGTACTATAAACTCCAGTCGTGTAATATTCAAACGTACTACATGATACCCCCTTTACTGTATCATTTATAAAAATTATGTATTCGACGTTTCGCATTTCCGGTCACGTTTACATAAATACAAAAAAAAAAGATCTGATACCTCATGTGGTTTATTGCAATAGAGAAATCTTTAGTATTTATATCACTATATTTAAATGATAAAGTACATTTTCTCATAGTATTATATACATATTATATCGTATTTAAACATTATATAATACAGTCCAATATCACATGATCCTCCCTGACATTAAATTAAAATTAAAACAAGAAAAAATAACTGTACACAAAAAATAGTGACTATAATAACGATAATGCGAAAGAGAATAGACGTGTTATTTCGACCTCTGACACTTTTTAAATCGCACTCACCTAATCCCCTCAATAAATATATTTATATAACTTCACAAAAAGAAATTTCATTTGAAATCTTATCCGCATCTAAATTCTTTATCACAAATTTTCGCATACGTTTGCGTTAAACATACATCGGCTATGCCAAATCATATGTATTATTAAAGTCTGCTATAAAACGTTTCGTTTTACGCCGGATCTTGCTAGAAATCGATGAAGTGATTATGTAATAAAATGTGCCCAAGTGCATGTATGTAATTTCATAAAGTTTCATAAAGAATTATAGGCTGCGCGTAAGTCTTCGTTTCTGAAAATTTGATGTTTTCCACGCAAGTTAATTTAATTCTGCCGCTTCAGAAGCTGATCAATTTGCATTTTATACATCTCCTTGATGTCTTCGAGGTCCAGTCGCAGTTCTTGATTCTCCTCGACCTTTTCGCCGTACATTTGCAGCAACGCGTCGTATCTGGTCTGCGTCTCGTTGAGACTCTCGTTGAGTGCCTGCGCCTCGGCGACATTGGCACTCAAATCCTCGACCTTCAAAGTTAACGTCGCCAATTCCGAATTTAGTGCATCCCTCTCTGCGTTTCGTCGAGACAATTCCCACTGAAGTTGCTGTATCTCACCTGCAGTAGCAAGTACGAATTAGTGACACCGAGTAGCGAAAAACAAGCTAAGCGATACAAATAAACATGTACTGAATAAATTTACCGTCTCTCTGTTTCAATTGCGCTTGCAGATTCTCGAAGATGGACGTACTACTCGAGCCAGTTATGATGCTTTCGTACGGTATTGGGGGAAATCTGCCAGAGTTATTGTCAAATACTGAATCGCTGAACTGAAAAAAAAGTAAACGTTACGTTATATACAGAATAATTGTCGATCGTGATCTCGTAATAACATCTTAATACATACACCTGGCCAGGCACTATTTGCACTGCTAACAGATTCTTGTCCTATACTAAGAGTAGGACTAAATCGTGACTCTTCATCGGTATTTTGCTGCTGTTCCAATATCGCGTTATTTCTTCTCCGTTCTGCGTCAGTCGCTGCCTTTTCGACGGCTAATTTATTTTCTAGCGCATTTATCTCTCTTTTTAATTCCTGTACATGACTGGTATGCTTCTGCTCAAGAGTGTTTATCGCATCTTGGTGTCTGCAATTTGAATTTTATTATAGATTCGATATAATCGCGCCTCGAAAAAAATGTGTCTATACATTCTACGCTTACTCTTTATTTTGCTCTATTAATCTCTCATTTTCTTCTTTTAATGCATCGTGCGATTCCTGCAATTTCGATCTTTCTTTCTCTTTTAAATTAAGCTTCGATTCTAATTGCGATTCTTTGGATTTCAAGTTAATATTTTCTTCTCTCAGAAGACGATCCATCTCGATTAAATTCTCGACTTTGGACTGCAATTCGATGTTTTTCTCAGATAAAACTTTCTCCTGCTTCATGAAGCTGTTGGATTTATGTAGTAAGTTTGCTTGAAGCTGTTCTATTTGTCTTAACAAAGGTTTTGTAGCTACTGAGACGGATTCGGATAACTCTTCACTTCTGGCTTCTGCAGCTTCTAATCGCTTAAGTAATTCGTTGTTTTCGTGCTTAAAAAACTCTTCTCTTCTGTAAGAAAATAGATACTGTTAGAATCAAAATCAATTATATATAATTAATAGTGTATATAATGTACAATATTTACTTGACGTGAGCTTCTTCGGCTTGACGGTATTTCAATTTTAAATCCTCCACTTGTGCAAACAATTGGCACGATTCAGAAGCATTATCCATGGCTTCTTTTAATTCCTCTTCAGTGGCTAGGAGCTTTTTCTTCGTTTCTGTTAAGTCTCTGTTACACAAAAATTTTTATTAAATATATAAAGTACTTGTTTTATTTTAGAATTAATAATAAGTAGCTCTACACTCACACTTTTGCAGCATCCAAGCTCTTTTTATAGGCCTCCATTTTATGCATCACATTATCGAATTTTTCTTGTAACGTTATTATCTCTTTTTCTTGCTTCTTCGTTTTCGCTGTCAACGTATGAACAGCTTCTATTTGACTGCGCTCGACCTCTTCCTTTGCGTGCAGCGATCGTTTTAATCTTTCCAATTCCGTATTTTGTTCCTCTATTTGCTCTCTGAAAATAAATACAAAATAAAAAGTAAAAAATGAATACAATTATTTGCTATCATTTATTTTTTATATAAGACAATAAAGATATAACTGAAATACTTTTGACTCTTTATCGTTGCATCAGTCTCTTTCTCTTTTACGCGCAGTTTTTTTATGATGTTGCTGTGTTGAAGTTGCTGTTTGCTAAGTTTCTCGCCCTCTTCACGAAGCTCCTTTATGATTTCATCCTTCTCGGCGTTTATAGTAGACATCTCCTGTGACGATAAACGCGATGCTGCTTCTAACTTTAACTGATCTAAATTCTTCCTCAATTGATCACGTTCCCTTATCGCTTGCTGAAATTTCCTCTCCAGTGCCGATAGACGCTGCGTATATTCATCTGTGATTTGATTAATATTTTGATTTTGCTCCGCATGTTTTTCAAAATTTTCAAGCTGCCTGTAAAACATATCTATTTATAATATTTATTATTTGAAGATAGAATAATATACTGATGCAATCACGACAATCTTACTTCATTAAATTTGCATTTTGCTCATGTAATTCCATATTCATCCTGCTCACGTCGATTAACTTCGACTCTCTCGCCTCTAAAATCTCTGTCATCTCCTGAACGCGTTTTAGTAGTTTTTCAATTTCCATATTTGTTTCATCCGAGCCTATGCTGATTTCGCTTAATTCTCGAGAATGACCTCGAGTCTTTAAAGTTTTTGTTAGCAAATCACCGCCCTTACTCAACTGCAATTTCGCCGGACTCTGTCGCGATTGAGTCGAACTCGAATCTCCATTAGGACTGTTGACAATACATTAATATAATTATTAATCTATTCAGTAATCAGGTTCGACAAATCAATAATGATTCAGAATATAGGACTAACGAACCATGCTAGTTGTTATAATTTATCTTAACATTACCGCTGATTATCTTACATCTACCGCAAAAAACGCTGTTATACATTGGTGCATTATCATATCCGAAAGTTACTATGTTGTCTGGCTGAACGTAACGGACTGAGGAAAATGTTCAAAAGGTTGAATTTTTAAAGTAAAGTGACAAAAGGACCGAAAAAAGATACCAGAATAGCTAAGTTGAATTTTAAGAATAAAGAGACAAACGGAAAAGAAAAAGATAATTGAATAGATCAAGGATCAATAGGGTTGTTGTTCTGATAATACTTGAAGGCCGCCGTTATTGCCGGCCTTCAGGTATTATGACAATAATATTTTGTGGCAATAATAACGCCAGCAATAACGACGGCCTTCAGGTATTATCAAAACAACAACCCTATTGATTCTTGATCTATTCAATTATCTTTTTCCTTTCCGATTCGTTAGCCCTATATTTTGAATCATTATAATAATTATTGGTACATTATAGATTAAACAGAAACATTTTATTATTCTCATACCTAGATATTATCTCAATATCGCTGGATGTTGTAGTTTCTAATTCGTCTCCGCTCGTATGTCCACTGGCTTGATCAGATCCGATTTTTACCAAATCAGAACGGCTTTAAAAGAAGCATAGATTGTTAATGGAAAAGTTGTTATACATTTAAACGATATGTGTGAATTAAATAATACCTTTCTGACGATATTGGTGAATTTTCTCGCGGTACTTCCGTGCAATGGGTTTCCATATCAATGATTTCACTTTTTTCGACCATAGCATCGGCTAACATAGTCTTCACATAAGAACTAGTAGTCAAAGGCGTCTCCAGGACTTTGGAATCGCTCGTACAAATTAACGTTGCATTATCCTCCGAACTGCTCTCTATCAAGGTACCTTCCCTGCTTGAATCAGTAGATATTAAATACTGATCAGTATTACTGTCGATCATCTTTGTTTCTTCCATGTTTTCGACTTGACTATCCGGATCCGGTGGCTCTATAGTAGTACTCATTAATTGGGAAAAGGTCGAAAGGTCCGGCTTCTCGTTTACTCCTTCCAGATGGTCCAGTTTGCGAATCGGCTGTGTGGTAATCGCCTCGAGCGTCAGATGCAAATTGTGTTTCTCTTTCAACGAATCAAGACTCAAATTTAACTTACTCTCCATGCAAGCCTTTGCCGACGTTTGCCTATCGTCCGGGCACGAATCGTGCATCTTTATAGGCATCTTCATATTCATATCAGTCAATTCCATCTTATTTTTGACTGTATCTAGTTGTTGCAGCGGCTCAAGTACTGTCATGACTGTGCCCTCGGAAGCCGAAGTGTAAGAATCTTCGGCCAAGCTCACCTCGTCCGGTTCGTCCACGTCTGGTATTACCTCGACACTTTCGGGGGAAGTTTTCGAGCTGTCCGCCGCGTACGAGGAACTTTTATTAGTGTCCAAGCTGGAAAATGCGTTGGGTGACGGTGTGCTGTCAACGCTGTAAGGATATGGACTGATATTCAACGTTTTGATCTCCTCCATTGGAGATTCGTACGGAGAAATGTCGGACGACGAAGCTTCCGCGAACTGATCTCTATTCGGCGGTTGCAACGTGCCGATGCAGTCTATGCATGGAGTGGCGCATTCTTCTCCGCCCAGGATAGGTGACTCTAAATTCTTTGGATCTATCGGCGATAAGTAAGGACTGCTGTCGCTCTTCCAGTCTCCCAGGATCTCCACGGAGCTCGGCGACGTTACGAGACTGTCGGGCAGTATCTCGACCGATTCAGAATTCACCTTGATACCGACGACGGAGGGACTCAACGAATTAGTGACAGAATTGAGATCAGACTCGGGCGTGGTGGTGCAATCGGTATTGGACTGTGAGCCAAGTATTTCCACGCTCTCCAGGCTCTTCTTATCGCTCTCGGAGGAAATGTTTGGTACTTTTTGGAACACATTAGTGGGACTCGACGTATGGTCGTTGCTTTCCGATGCCACATCGTCGCATTGTTCATCGTTATCTCCGCCAGTGCTCGTCGTGGAATCACTATCGGTATTGTCCGCCGTTGGCGCATAGTATATTTGCTCCAAGTCTAAACTGGCACTTTTAGTTACAGTCTTATCAGTACTGATAGAAACGACATTGTCTAGAGACGACTGTTCTGACAATATACAAGATTCCGACGCAGTTTTATCATTAGATTCTTTAGATACGCTACGATTCGTATTTACAGGCTCACTGATAGCACTAGACTCCCCTTCATCTTCCTTATGTACAAATTCGCTCTTCACTAGTCCGAGCTTTGTGTCCTTCGTCGCCAATTTTTCGGGGGCAGAAGTAGAAGACACCATGCTGTGCTGCTGCTCATCCTGACTGGCGGTACTTTCCAGGGACTTGGAATGTTTGACAGTCTTCCAGCCATCTCCGTCTACGGCCTTCGGCGGCTCGAAAAACGAGCCCGTGAAGCTACCCCAAATACTGCTCGAGTTCTGCTGCTGTTTCTGTGGATTACCGTCGCGCTTGTTGGCCTCCTGTTCACTCTGCAGCCCCCAGCTCGCGAAGAAGTCCGAGGTCTCGACCGCGTGCGACTGAATCACCTTCGGCTCCTCTTCCTTGATGTCCAAGGCCTTGTCTATGGTCTTCTGAGCGCCCTTCAACGCGGACTTTGCCAAATTGGCAAATCCCGTGGCATCAAACCAGCTCATGTTTTATGCCTAAAGCGAGAAAAAATATCAATTATGGGCTTTATTTTGCCAGATATAAATAAATACAATGTAATCTTCAACGTCAGGAAGGCTCAACATTTAGAATGCTCTACGCCACACGTAAACAGTGTCCTTGCAAAAGCACAAAAAAGCAGCAAAATTAAGTGTTGAATAAAGTCGTGCGTATTCTTTAAATCGACATAAACCCTCAGACAGGACTGTGTTCAGAGACTTCGCTCTGGTAAACTTTCTATCTTTGTTACTTACTGAGAATTGAATAAGGACAGAAGGATAGAAATTTCACTCAAGTAAAGTTTCTGAACGCAATTCAGGTTATTAACGAGGTAACAAGCGAGATCCGCGAAAACATGCGTCCCCAGGTAGAACAAAAATTATAATGACATCATACTGGCATCAAAATAACGCTAAAACAGCGATGAAATGACATAATAATGACACTTTCGAGTCATTTTGATGTCATTTTGATATATTTGTGACTTCTTGTTCTACCTGGGTCACTACGTGGCACTTTTTTCTTCCTTCCCCCTTTCGTTACCGCGACTGACGTACATGACATCCTCCGGGGATCGACGATCGTGACGGCGAGCTTCAGCTGCGGGATCGCGGATCGAATCCTCCCAAGGAAGGAATTACTTACTGCTGGCCGACCTGCGTGTCGACTGTCAAAATGCATTTAGCAGCCGACATGTTCGCGACGGGTATCGTGTGTCGTCTCGCAGCCAGTGCTGTCAACCTCCGTTCCTCGCGCTTCCTCCGCCAGCACCCGCGTTTCTTTCCTCGTGCCCTTCGAACCTCGTCCTAACCCTTAACGAGCGCGTTTCCTCGCTCGAGGACGCGAGACGCAACGTGCGATCGGTCGCGCGACTCGCACAATCCAATTATCAACTCGCAATGTGAAAACATCGGGAGCGGACTCGTCGTCTCTCTGCACTCTCTGCACTTTTTTTGTTCTCTCTCTCTCTCCTTCTATCCTAACCTGCATCTGTTTTATTTTTATCCAGCCAAACAACTTTATTTGCAGCTCGGAGGTAATTAGTCAGTAATTGGTTAATAAAGAAAAGTAAATTCTTTTATCTCGCTTGTTTAAATACATCTTTTACAAATTCTGCGCTTCAAAAGTGAATTGCGTACCTGTTTTATTTTAAGGCAGAAAAGTGCAGATCCAAATGAAAATCGAGTAATGACAGAATGTTAGCTATGAATTTGTCGAAAAAAAGGAAAGCAGTATAATTTTCTTTGCGAATTGAACAGGAAGAAACGATCGTGTAATAAAACAGATAAATGCAATATACGTAAATACATTGAATGACTAAGAGCAGAGTTGAAAGGTCATTTCTACTTTAGTTTGATTTTTTGCCAAAATTGCCGAAATTATATTTCAATTTATTCACGTTGCGTAGATTGACAATATATAAAATAAAAGCAAAAAGCTTCCGCCATTATTGATACCAGCACTGAAGAGGCCCGTTTACCGGCATCACTAGCAACTGCTCCAGTGGCGCAATTGGTTAGCGCACGGTACTTATAGAGCAGTTCACGTGTGAGCAATGCCGGGGTTGTGAGTTCGAGCCTCACCTGGAGCATTTTTTTTTTTTCTTTGTCCATCAATATGAAAATTTAATAGTTTTCTAATTTATTCACGTTTAACATTACCTCTGTGCAATTAACTAAATTAATTATGAAATATAATGCTACAGAATTTATGAGAATTTTAGCATATAATAAGGATAATTGTTATTTCTCGCGTTTAACATTACTTCTGCAATTAATTAAATTAATTATGAAATATAATGCTATAGAATTTATGATAATTTTAACGTATAACAAGGATAATTTGTTATAATCAATTATACCATCAAATATTCTATTTTAAATAGAAATTAATGTAACAAAATATTAATATACATATTTATATTATTTATATTAATATACATATATAACATTTTCACTGAATAATTATATCTTTAGAGAAACTTATTATTAAAAGATTTCCAGGATTTTGCGATATAGAAAATAAATATAATGTAATAAAAAAATTATATGTAATATATATAAACTAAAATGTACATGTGTATACATTTGTATTATATCATATATGTAAATACATTTTAATATAAAAAATTTTTTTAAATATATGTAAGATATAACATACATATCTTATTCAGCTTAAAATATAAACATATAAATGGTATGCATATATATTCCACATATTATCAATATAAATTATAAGATACAGCGCGCTTTAATGTTTTTTCTTAAAAAAAAAAAATACAGCAGTGCATAAAGAAACATGTATACATCAGCGATGGTCAGACTGGAAATCTGGAAATGGACATCGTGTGACTGTATGCGAGTCACAGAGAGACCTTCTGACCCAAATTGATCGAGATATAATGGACAACGTGAGAGGTCCGATGACAGATCCCGCCGTTATCGTTATTAATGGCAACCGCGTTAAAATCGAGGATGCGAACGATGTTTTATGCTAAGTACTTGATCATCAGCCAAATCACGAAATGCGGTACCTATTAAACCGCCGAGTAGCCGATGTTCGCCGGGCGGAACAATGACCATCGGGATCCGGTTTCAAGGAGGTGTGCGCTTTAAAAGCGCTTTAAAAGCCCACCTACGGCTTCGCCGATTGTCAGTCAAATCCTGCGATTCAGAATGTCTCGACTGTATCATAATCCGCAATACAAAATGTATTCGACGCAGGTGACGAAAAATTTAAATTTAATTGTTATACTGAATAACTTATTTAAACTAATTGAAGATCATTGCAGGTATGTCGACGGCTGCTCTTCGTCAGCGCGATATTCTCAGGGAACTTCGCGGGCGGACTCGAGTCTCAAGATGCGGTCTTTGTGAATTTCCATCGCAGACACAACGTGTCGAGGGTGGCGGTGCTCCACGACAATGGTTATTTGCCTCCAGCTCCGATTCCGGATTTCTCGCTGCCGGAAGTGATCGATAACAGAGCGCGGAACGTAGCGGTCGCGGTGATGGACGAGACCAGAAACTATCCCAACGCGTTGTATCATCTGCCCGAGCGGGATTCCTTGCGAGTCCTCACGCGCAAGGGCCCGCACGACACGAGGTATCCGGGGAGTGAGGGGTTGCAAATACCTCAGTATCATCGTCGACCCACTTTCCCGCAAGGCAAACACCCACAACAAGCTACAACGCGGACTCCTCCCTCTTCTTCGCCTCTTCCCTTCAGTGAAACACCATCATTGTCTTTAGCAAACCGCATTGGGGTTGAGGAGATGGCCTGTCAGAACGCGGGAGACGAATTGTTCTTCAGGTAATAAAATTCAAGAGAGCTTTAACTCTCTAATCTTTTACCGCACCTAGTCTTTTCCAAACTTTTCACATCTAAAATATAATAAATATTCTCACACTTTGTAATAAGAAGAAAGAAGACTGATACTCATTGTTAGCTAAATAATTTAATAAGATCATATTATTTATTCAAGTTTGACAATCTATATATTACGTATACGTACGTATAATTTTATAATATATGTGGCACACAATCCACACTCGTAGAGCAACCATCAAAGCGCCGAGGAACTCGGTTCCGCCTGTGATCGACAATGCGTCGGGCGATGTTTGCCGAGCGATAGCGGTCAGGGACTCTTATCGCATCAGTTTTGAGAGGGACCAAGTCTGGAATTGCGGGGTCGTCGATTGTTCCGCGGACGGCAACCAATCGTACTGCCTCGATTTGAGATTTCCCGTGATCTCCGGTCTACGGCTGAGGGACGACCACAAGGTGACGTTGCGATGTAATACCCAACATAGGATCGCGTATCACACGAGGCGGATCAGCGTGAAAACTTTGGAAGCGTAAGACGCGTCATTTGTCTTCCAGGCGAAAGGTAGCAAAAATAGGCATCTGGCGGGAAACGCTGGGTACTCAGATATATTATGCTCTCTTCAGGAAAGCGAGGAACGTACCGGGCGTGCTAAACGGCGGCGCCGAGAATGCTCTAAATGTGGACGTGGGGCTGTTCAGAAAGACTTACGGGTCGAAAAACATTTTCGATACGAGGATACAATCGGGCGGCACGGTCGTCCTCGGCGAGGAGATTCTGCTGCGCGTGTTAGTCAACGGCGACGACAGTAAGCGCATTAGTCCTGTGCAACACGGTGCTAGTACCGTGCACTTTTATTCCTTAGTAAGACGAATGGTGTGTCTGGAACTGTGACAGCGACTTCATGTAACATACGATCTCCGATAATTTCACCTCAAGAGAAGGATATACAAGAAACATTTACAAAAAAATCACAATTATACAATTCTATAAAATCAACCCCAATAAGTGGAAACTGAGATTGCATAATTAGATATCGTTAACTGTATAATTATTTCAATCATGTAATCAATTAAATATGAAAATAGACCTGAACGGCGAAAATTGTCTCAATTTTAATTATAAATGCGATCTCAATTATTTTAATTTTTACTTTTATCCTTCCGCATGTTTAAAGGCTGGCGACACTCGAAGATCGGCCAAGTAACGATGCACTACGTGGAGGAGCGCCAGCAGCAGAAAATCATTAATAGTTTGTGGATTCTCGACAAAGACGGCTGCTTGAATCCAGACGTGCACGAGATTTGTCCTCGAGAGCAATATGCTGTGTCACCGTTGGAGAATCACCTAATCTTCCAGGCGTTCATGTTTGAGGGGATGAAAGAGACCGACGAGATTTTCCTCACCGTGAGGACCACGGCGTGTCTGGAGTCTGTGGATTGTGTTCTGGATTGTTCTGGCGGTCACGTTAGACGTGCCAGAAGCGTCCCAGATCGAAACAATACCGTCGAGTGGCAGGATGACATAGTCTTGCGAGTAATCCTTCCAAAATACGAGTCACGCGCCCAGCAGAATTATTATTTAGCGATCCTGATATCGGCAATCGCATTACTCGCGCTAATCGCGTCGCTGTGGATTATCAGGACCTCTCTTCGCCAGAGAATAGCGAAATCCCGAATAATCTTAAACGCTTAAGTTAAATGATTTAAAACGATTTATGACCTCTATGCAATTGTATATAAAATCTCAAACTGTATATAACTGTATATTGAATAAACAAGTTATTATATATCACGTGATTAACAGTCGTGAATCATCGCGAGAGTCTTAAGTGAAGATTACGTGACAGCTATCGATACTTTATGAAACGCGATTCGGCATCTCCCACGCATCCAGTTCGGAGCATAGCTTCAATCCAACCGCGAACAATGCAAGAGATGCGAATATGCTTTTCACAAACGGATCTCTGCTCAAAGTATAAACCATGCAAGCCAGAGAGCATGTGCATACGTCTTCGAGGTAGTTGAAGCCCTTAGTCAGATAATAATGATCTACGAGCCGCTGCCGTGCCTTCAATTTGCGCATAATGCGTTCTGCAATAGGAACGAATCTCGATTTGTAGAAGGCAAACTGATATACATATATATGTATAGGTATCTCTAGAAGGAAAGATCAATACAACACAGGAGATGAGGAAAGAGTACTGACTGAATTTTCCCTTGAAAATAAGCTAACTGCTTGCCTTTCTGCTCCTGTACCAAAGGGCACGTTTCCTCGCAAGCATCCTCCGCAGGCTTACGCCAGACGATCTGCTCTGTTATTATCAAACTCTCGAGAGCTCGTCTTGCAGATACTTCTTCAACCGAGCGTTCTTCAGGTATTGCGGTCACCGCTTCTCGTTCCCTCGGTGGTCCGACAGGTCTTTCGCGATCGATTGTCTCGTACGAGATGGCCGCATTCCTGGAAATTTCACGACGCACCGCCCTCGGCTCCTCCGGAATTTCCCTCGCTATTACAGCAGGCAGAGACTCCTGCAATTCCTCGTCGATAAATTTCTCGTAGCCAGTGAGACTCTCTTCCTCCTCGCCATATTCCATGCGCTCCTCCGGCAGGACTAAAATTATCGTTTAAAATTATTACCAGACGAATTCCTCTGTTAAATAAAATTACATCTATCGCGTAATAATTATTCTTAATTACAATCTTTTAATTCCCGTGACGGTTCCAATTCAATCTTTGTTGTTGGCGGCCGTTCAAGTTCATCTTCAATAATCTTAGGTTTCTCAATCGCAATCGGGATTTTTTGTATAGGTTCTACTGCGATTTCTTCAACGACTGCGTCCTTCTCTTCAACAAAATCAATTTTCTTTTCATCGCGATCTACTATTT
>JAJVSH010000093.1:30963-75483 GCA_021460005.1 Tetramorium alpestre
GGGACGATTGTGGGTTCTTGGATTAATTTCTCTTTTTCAATTAAATCAATTTTCTTTTCAATGACATCAGTTATTTTTTTCATTGGGATGACAGTTGGTTCCTCAATGATTGGGAACTTCTGTGGAACTACATCGTTCCTCTTCCGCGGAAAAATCCCGTCCGTCACATTAGGAAATTCCTCAACTGTTTCGTAAAGATTTACACAAAATATTAATTAGATATTAATTAAAATAACATTAAAATCTATTAATAATGCGTTTAAAGCTATCCTATCAAGTGACATACTTGCGGCGCGGAGCTGTTTTCTGACTTTAGGACAAGTTATGGGACATGGGTTTTTTACAGGATTGCAGGGCATTTAGAATATATGTATAACACTTCGCGCTTTTGTAGATTACATATTTATATATGAGGCACACATTCATTATTTTACAATTTCGCCAAAATTAGCGAAATGTGTGATTAAAATTTTTATTATTTATACTTTAACATTGTCAATTTATACTTTAACATTTTTTGTTGAGGTTGACAAGCAAATTTCATGTATGTATGTTTTAAAGTTCGCAGTGTAATAATTGCGTCGATTTGTATCTGTATTCGCTTTATAAATTTGAAAATTCTTTGACACGCAAACAAAACGATGAATTCGTCTGAAAGCGTCCCGGATTACTTAGATAAAAATATATTCCCAATTTTATTAAATGCAATGAAGGAAATGTTATTCGAAGCTGATCGCCGAAATGCGTTAAAAGTATAACGTTACACCAGATACCGCGTATATGTTTTCATCAAAATCAAAAAATATAAAAGATATCTTGAAAAAAAATTACTGTGCCTTACAGACACATAAATGCTCCTTCAACGGGTTGGATTATCTCGCGGAGATCCTTTGGAACCGAAACTCGCGGCATCCGAGTAGATCGTCCACTTGGCTGGATGTGTTCAATATACCACAGTTTAAGCTATGGCTAAAGTCTCAGTAAGAAGAAAACAAGTCCTAGTTTCTCTTACAAATCATTTTATTCCATTCTTCTCTAGTCCCAGGCCAATTTATCCGAAATCATGGCTGTGGACCAAAGAAAGGGCCGCCTTGCATATACAGAGACACGTTCGCGGGTGGATCGTTAGAAAGAGAGCGGACGTTCAGGAGATGCGTCAGTTTTGGAAGGTATTGATAATAATCAGGGAAATTGATATTCTAAATAATGCATAAGTTGCATGAATTGTAGATCATTCGTGCGGAGAAAGTGGATATTTACGCTCCCGAGCTTAACTGCACGTCCGATGGAGCGGAGCTTTGAAAGTTGGATTGTTTTCTTTTCACTCTAAAACAATTTATTGCTCACTTCTCGGGAATAATTTATAAAATATATTTATTCTTAACAACTACATACGGGCGTCACGTGCGAAATCTCACGACGTCGCTGTCTCTTCTGGCTTTGGAAAAAGAACACTAGACTCATCCAGGCTAAAGTTCAGTTTCACCGTCGGGGTTTCACCTTCCTCGGCTAGTCTGTAATTCTTAATGCTCGCCGCCTTGAAGTTACACCGCAGATCTAACTTCGGCTCTGTGGGCTCCGCGACGCCCTTCGCCTTCATCTGGCGTATGATCATCTGCGAGAACAGCGGTGGGAGGTCCGTCGTCCTGGGGAGGATCCTCATCTCCGCCGCCTTCGTGTTATCGAGGTACAGGTGCTCCTGGTCCTTCGGTACCAGCATGTAGTCCGCCTTGTAACTCGTACGGTCCAGCTGCACCGGCTTCGGGTTCTTGTGCCCACGGAAGACCCTCTCGACCAGCACCATGACTTTACGATCCGTCTGAAACAATGCAGCTGCGTTAAAGGGAGCGGAATTACAAACGGAATTACCTGACCGACGTCTCCGGCGCTTACATAGGCTTCCTGGGGCATCGGCATCCCGGCGACCTTCAGTATCTTCATGTAACAGGGCTCGGGGTAGCGTTGAAAGCGATTCCTTATCACGAGCCTGCCGACGCCGAAGTTCTTCAGGTTCCCGAGGATCTCCCACAAGGGTTTCCCCTTGAAATCCGTCGTACGACCGATCAACTTTATAGGCATCGTGCGCGGCCGACCGGCGAATAGTCTTCGACTTGGACCACCACTTCGAACTCTCCCGGACGAATCTTCCAATTGACTTCGCACACCGCTTCGCTGCTCGATTTCTTCTCAATATCGTCTTTAATTCTTCATGAGACGCGACATCGAGATCAACGTTTAGTTCGTGAAAACCGCGTATATCTTGGGCGACAGTGTTTTGACCAAAATTACACGAGAGGTTATAACAGGTTATAATACGATACAGATTAGTTTTTAATTCTGCCGGAAGATGGCGGCACTAGGACTGTAATCGTCCTCGGGCGTTCTCGGACGCGGTCGGCACGCCTCGGTGCGACGTTCCTGCCGATTCAAATTCAGTGCGACGATGTCACGGGCGCGGGGCGATGCGCGCAATTTCGATCGCGAGGGGTAAGTTGAATGACTTTCCGAGGGGTATAAAATTCTCCAGAGAGAATCGGAAAGACATGCGAGGGGCGTCCCGGTCCATCGAGCATCTCGTGAAGGCACAGGTGCACCGCGATGCCCGCTCGAGCTCGAGAATTTTATGGATTACGCTTAGAAGCGAAATCTTCGAAACGCGAGTTGTCCCGATAAAATGGCGGAAGTTTGCGTCGGCGATTTACTCAATCGAAGGGAATACTCTCTCGCGAGGTATATTTAAGGAAACGTCGGGACATTGTTACAGTAAACATAAAGTAACAATAATGTACCCATTCAGCACAAAACTTGCAGTTACATTGTAATAATATTGCTGCAAGATTGCAATCTTGTTGTAACAATGCTATAATGTAACTGCAAGTTTCGTGCTGTATGGATAACGTCAATATTATAATTCAATTCCCACTTAACAATATAATTACAATAACATGTATATAACAGTATTATATTGTTGAGTAGGAAATTTTAATATTGTCGTTATTTTTGGTGCGTTCGGGAAGACGCTATTAGCATTATCAGTATCAGTCTATCTTTGTTCTATTTTTAGTGAGTAATGAAGATAGACTGATGCTGATAGCGCTAATAGCGTCTCCCCGAACGCACCAAAAGTAGTTCTTTGTGTTTACTGGGCGCCTGTCGCATTTAGAGCACTCTTGCCGCCGTTTTCTTTTCGCTTAATATTCAGAGGATCGATTGTGTATCGCACAACTCCGTGAAAATGACAAAAGTGAGCAAATTTACTAGAATATTTATAACTTTATAATTTCATTGGTCAGCGTCAAGTGAATTTGTTCACTTTTGTAATTTTCATCAAGTTGAATACAAAATCGATCCTCACACATTTATGTAATTCTTACGACAAACTTGATTGTAGATCGCACGAGCGCAGGCAAGAGAAAGAGAGAGAGAGAGAGTTCCGGGCGGAATCGTAATTATGCATCGTCGGGGCGGAGAAACAGTCGTGAGACACAAAGGTACATGTAAGTTATTTATTAAATACATAAGCAGTTGCAAAGAAAATGCATTACTCGACGATCCGAACGCTCGAATCACACTTGGCGGATTGCGTGTTGCCGCATATTGTTAGCCCCGGCGCGCAAATCGCGCCAAAATCGCGCGATTGGTACTAGAAACGTATGTACAATAAGTTAGGCGGGATTAAATTAAAAGAGAGAACAGGAAGAAACCTGTCCAGACAAGACGCGAGGAAATTAAATGAATTATCTCGCCGCCTTGAGCCGGTCGCTTAAAATAAAATTCGCTTGATAGAATTTATCGTATACCAAGTAAAATTAATCATTTTATAAATATATATCTCTATATGTACTACGAAATTAAATATATCGCGAGCTATGTTAAAGATATCATCAATTATCGATTTTTTTCGTTCAAACGGAAACTGCTTGATTAAAAAAAAAAACGGGATTTTGCCGAGTCTTTTGTACCAAATACCATTTAAAATTGAATTTTTTCTTATCAGTAATTCACGATCTGGCGGATCCAGTCGAGGTAGTGAGCGACGCGCGCGTAGACGCCGGGTACGTTCGGCTGGCCACAACCGATGCCCCATGAGACGACGCCGGTCAACTGCCAGCGGCCGTTACGCTCGCAGACCATCGGGCCACCACCGTCACCTTTGCAGGCATCCTTGCCTTCTTCACCACCGGCGCAGACGAAGCCCGGATGGAGGTTGAAGCTGGGTCCCAGCCGCGTCCGTCTCATCTGCTGCTCGCACACGTGGTTGCTGACGATAGGTACGTCCACTTCTTTCAGTATGTTTTGATATTTGCCGTATTCGCCGAAAGCGTCCTTGCCCCAGCCGGTGGTCCAGCATCTGCCATAATCGTAAAATGTCGATTAAAGCGCCGCGTTTACGAGCGAGAATCCAGAAGGATTTTCGGTTTATGATTATTTGACTCTTAATAAAAGGAATTTTTTAATAACTCTTTAAAATTGTTTAACTTTATGTATCAATTTCTTTAAAATATGATCTTCTGCTCCTTCTCGCCATTCATGGAGAAAAAAAGATAATTTCATAGTATTGCTACGTTTGGTAATACTAGGTTTGTACAAACTTTAAAAATTATTAAATTTTTCAAATATTACATTAAGCGTTAAACATTATAGCGTTGTGGTAATTATAATCCTACAGGAGCGAGAAACATTTTAGAAATTTCTGCGAAAATTTATAATTTAAGCGTTCGTTAACGAAATTTTTTCGTAACTGTATTAAGATCAAAATCAGATTCAAAATATACCAATTTTGAATTTAAAAAAATTCTCGCGATGTTGAAAAAATTTTTTAATAATTTTCTTCAATCTGTTTCATTTTATAAATTAATTTTGAAAAACGTACCTTGTTCCGGTGAAGTCGTCGTGTTTATCTGGCAAACAGGCGGGACTAATATGAGGGTTCTTTTCGAAATCGATGTCGTGATCCAGCTTCAAAATAGCGACGTCGTTGGCAAGAGTACCGGCGTAAAACTCGGGGTGCACGAAGACGCTCACAATGTCGCGCTCGATGTAGGGATAAAACTCGACGTCGTGATTCACGTCCCATTCGCCTAATCGTGCGCGAAGATCACGACCGGCGTGGGTCTTGACGCAATGAGCGGCGGTGATGATGTGTCGGGACGAGATCAAAGTACCTCCACAAACGTAGACGCTTTCCGTGGTGTCTTTCTTCAGAATAGCAACTTGCCACGGGTATTCACCTGAGTTGAGAAAGAGATTTAATATAACATTTATTAAACATTACCGTGTAATAAAAATTTTATGATACAATTACGTATGCATGAAAAATAACTCAAATAATGTAAAATTCCCAAGTAATAAAATTACAATTTATGAAATTATATATATCAAGTATTTAAAATATGAAAAATTAAAATTTAAAATTTAATAATTGTAATATTAAATTCGCAACAACACTGGCTAGTCTACGTTTTGAAATTTTTCATCAACGTATCTATAAAGTTGCAATCGGCAAATGATAATATCAGTTAAATGTTTGTTATTCTTGAAATTATAACAAAAGAGAGAATATCTTTTGTGCTTTCTATCTTAATATTCCCAAGACGCGGGTATTTCTCTAAAACGTTTCTAATTCAAACTATTGACAGTTGGCTCCTTTTCTACAAATGCTATTCAGGAAATTGCGTTAGAAGTCAAATACCGAATTCGGAATCTCCGTCGACGTAGACCGGGGTCTTGATACGGCCATTGATGCCCTGTGTGTTCCTAACGCCGCATTGACCGAGTCGCGGGCGTGTCCCCGTTATGTGCGATCTCTGGCAGCAGACGTGATTAGAACCGCAAGCCGGCGGACGTCCGTATCGTCTCTGCGGATAGAAAAGAGATTCGGTCAATTGATCCCGTCCCGACGTGGCCAGCGACAAGTTCTACTTATCGTGTTCTTGACTTTTATCTGTGCTATACACCGCCGCTCAGTTTGACAGTCCCGCGTTTTCGTAAGTTCGCGGAGTCGGTATCGCCCGTGATCGTCGTCCTGAGTCATCCGCCGACGGCCTCAGCCGCTTTACAGCGGCTCTACAACCTCGTTATTGCAACGGTTAAGTCTGTTCAGCAGAGCGAGCAGACCAACCGACCGTGTCCTTACCTCCGACGTCGTTTCGCTAAACGCCGTCGTGTCGCGTCTCCTTCTGTCCGAGAAGGTAATCTTCCCGCTTCTCTGTCGATCGACGCCGGCCAGTCCTTGCGGCGAAGCCTTCGGCAGATCCTTCGACGGGAATCGCCTGCCTTCCGTCGCCGACGTGTTTTTCGCGCGAGCGTTTCTATAGTAATCATCCTGATAATCGTCCGAATAATCGTAGTCGTCGTAATCGCCGTTATCGTCCTTGTAATAGGAAGGATAGTATCCGTGAGGTTTGTGGTAGATCGGTTCGTGATGGTGAATACCGTGCGACGGATAGAACGGCGGTCTCGACGGGTAATGATAGATCGGTCTCTCGTGATGCGTGTGATAATGAGGAGCGTAAACGCCGTAATTTCCGCCGTAATGACCGCCGTAATGACCGCCGTGCAGCCCGTATTTCTTGTGAGCCAGGAGGTGGCCTAGTTTGTGAATAAGTCCTGGATTGGGCGTTACATGAAGGTTCACGTAAGGCTTGACGACCTTCTCGCCGTACTCGTCTTTGGTGACCTGCACCGCCACGAGCGGATTCACGGCGACCGGGCCGAGATTTATGCCCTGTCCGCCGACCAGCCCGTAGCCCGGCGTGTACCCCGGGATTCCCAGGGGATTACCAGGGTGGGGCGCGATCGGACCGACACCACCGGTCTGTGGTAGGCCGAAACTAACGCCCCAGGTCGGCCTCACGTTCAGTTTCGAGGTGTCCAGATTGCCAGTTCCTACCGTCAGTCTCTGCAACGAGAGAGACGAACAAATTCACGTAGAACCGAGGTCTGTGTTTCTCTCTCTCTCTCTCTCTTTTATCCCGATCCCGTTTTTTTTCCGGGAGGATTAGCAGTTGATTATAGTCGACATTTTCCTCGCATTCGCTCGCGCTTTGTTAGAAGCGTTCGTTCGACCCAGATCGCACGAGTCCCGATGTCCTCCGATGCAACGGCTTCTAAATCTATCATAATTCTAGTACGGATGTTTAATTGCGTGGTTGCGTGGTCTAGGACGAACCGACTGACTGAGCGTGTCAAACTGAGCGACGAGTTAGAACAATGACGTTATACATTTGCTGTAAGTGGCATGCATTTTACACGTCCGATAATCGATATACGAGCTGAGCTTCCGATGCGTCGAATAATTTCTTTTTTAATTGATTTTGTTAATCTAAATTTTAATCTCGAAATAACACGGTAGAAGTTTTGGTAATTTAAACATCGATTGTCACATCGTCCACTCGAAACTCGCAAGAAAAGCGAGAGAAGTAGTCCGTGTCAACTTACTTCTTGTATCTCCTGCTTGTCGTCCTTCTTGGTAATGTGCTTGACATCCCTGCTGTTCCGCTTCGTAACTTCCGCTTTCCCAGCCTCCGCCGTCGCCCGTTCGTTTTTCGTCTGCTCGATCTGCTCGGTCTCGTTCACTCCCTTGGGCACCCTCACGACGCTCATTGTGCCGTTTCCGTCGGTGATCACCACCTCGACAGTCTCGGCCTCGATGTCCTTGTCGAGATTCCGTGGATCGATAGCCAAGTAGAGATCGTCCTTGCGGCCCACGTGATTGATCGTCGTGCATTGATCGTACGGTACGCATACGCAGTCCTCGTAAGACGTGGAACCGAAACTGCTGTCGGCGCCGTTATTGAGCGGATAATTGTTGTCGTAACCGCCGTTTCCCAGGAACTGATTAGCGCCGAGTTGTCCGCCGGAAGAGAACTGTTTGCCGTTCAGCTTCTCGTAAGCGGGATAACGATCGGCGTAGCCCTTCACGGGCGAGGAGGAGGAGGAGGAGAACGATGGGACGCTGTTGCTCGTAGGTGTTTTGATCTTGAACGTTTTTTTGTAATCCTCAAAGTCGTTGAATGTGGCGCCGTAAGTGCCGCCGTTCCCGTAACCATAACTACCGAGGCCGCTACCACCGAGCGCGGGGGATGAAGCGATTGCAGGGGGGTTGTGCGCGATGCCACCTGTCTCCCCGTGATGGTAATGATGATGAACATGTTGTTGAACGCCCGAGCCACTCGGCTGATGCAAAACCACCTGCTTCTTGTCGATGAATTTGTCCACGAAGTCGGATTCATCGATGCCAGGTTCGTATATGGGTTTCGACACGAACGGGGGAGGGAGACCGGGTTTCTTGTATCCGGGATAAGGCCCGATAAAGCTTGGTGGAGGTCTACCGAAAGTCGGTCCGGGTCCCGGGTAGACGTTGGGCCCCAATGAGCCACCGAAACTCGGAGGGAACGGCACGGGTTTCGCTGGACCGTAAGGCCGCTTCACCGGTATGGCCGGAAGTGGACGGCCTACCGGCTTGATAGTCACCGGTTGAGCGTAGATGACGTCGTGCGGATGAATGTCGCGATGCGGAGAATAATAAGGACGTCGTCCTTCCGTGTCTTCGCACTGAATAAAATAAACAATACTTAATAAATTTGATTTGAATTGATTTGAAAAATAATAATTATATTCCTATTGATCAAGAAATCTAATTGATTTAATTATAAAATTATACTCACGTTTATTAAATTGAGAGAGCAGAGTTTGTCTCTGATGTAGGTACGTGCGATCGTATCATTGCCAAGCTGCAATGCATTTTGTATGTTAGGATCAGAATAGACTTCATCGTATCCTTCAAGATTGCGACCTTGCCGATTAGACACGAGAATATTGTCGACCACAGAATCTATCATCTATAATTGAATATATACAAACATATTTTTACATATAAATCTATAAACTATTATGTCTGTTAAAATGCTATTGTGTTCATAATGTTTAAATATTTTGCGATGACGATAAAATCCTTACCGATTGTTGACCGACGACATCGGCCACTCCACTGACGCCTGATTGAATATTCGCATTGTAAAGCAACGATTGTTGCGATTGTTTCTGTTGCGTGTCAGGAGCGTCGAACGTGACAGGACGATACTTGTCTTGTTCTTTGTTCGACGCTTGGATCGAGTCTTCGTTTTTCCACGGCTGCCATTCTTGTTGCGAAGAGTCACTCGGCGTCTCGTACACTTGAGTACCAAATATTTGCCTCGCTATTGCTAAGCAAGCTATCAGGACGAACTGTGTCCTCATCCTGTAAGAGAAGACAAAAGGCTTTATGTCTTTTTAACCATTAGATAAACCTATTTTTAATTTTATCTTTAACGATTTTAATTCATAATTTTGATGAAATTGCTGCTTAATTTATTATTAAAATTTATTTTTTTTATACACAATCATATAATACACAAAACCTATTATTTTAANTTAATTTAATGTAATTATTTTATTCCGTTACTTTTCTCACTACTGTTTTCACTTTATTATTTTAATTTAATCCTTGACGCAAAGCGCCTGACGATTTTCTTTTTTCAATCAATCTCTCGGGGATCTCTCGACAATTTCTCCATGTATACGAGTACCAAGCGTAGATCCACGTGAAAGTGCATCTCGCCTTTCTCCGTTCTTTTTATTGTTCACGACCACTGCGGAACAGCTACTTTGAATCGAAATCGGGTCAAAATCGTGAGAAGATATGTATTTGACCTTCGGTATAATTATACATTCAATCGCCTTAAAATCTTTCAGTATCGTTAGAAAGTGAACGTCAAATAATAAATTTCGGTAATTTATGTATTCCTATATGAATAATCTCTGCCATCTAGAATCGTAATGTTAGGCAAGATGCACGCTGCCCGTACGACGTGCGTACGCGTTCGCTATCGTCGTAATTCTGGGCCCGGATGCCCATCTCTTCCTCTCCTGCGCGGCAGCGCTTCGCCTGCTCTGCGCACCGCCGAATCCGCGCTGGGTCGGCCCGGTATTTTGCTAACAGTATCTTTGCTCGAGAAAGCAAAAAAAGTCTTTGTTAGTTACCAAAGTAACATTCTTACTCATCCACGTGTACATACCGGTTTCCGGTAACGGTACCGGACTGGCTAAGGCTGTCTTGCAAGAAGATATATACACATAGGCGTGTAATTAAACTGAGAAGGGACCAACGAAAGCGAGAGGAAGTTGGGTGAAAGTCGTTTGGCCGGTTCGTATAACGTGACGTCTCTCGCCAAGCACATCTTCTCGTATTATTTTACACTTTCCGAAATCGCTTCGTCGTACCGGGGGAAAGCAATTGCGTAACGAACGCGATGTGACGTCCACTCGGGCGGGATAATTTAAATTTCAAATTAGGTGAAGTGTTTCCATATGCAATCTAACGACAGAACATTTTTCGAGTGAGTTTAATATGCGAGGTTTAGACTACCGCCGCTGTATTTGGCAAAGATATACATACATAACATGTCACGATGCGTCTTTCGTTTACCGCCTACGACAGTGAAAGTGGTTACGTGTTGCATACGTGCAAATAATTTCAATATTTTACTTTTCACTTGCCTTGACATCTCGTTATATCGCGAATTCGCATCGACACTCTGTGACATTCGTGCACCGTAGCTTCCTCTTTGATGTTCAAGTTGCGTGTAACGCGACCGGCTTTATATTCTCTTTAACCATCTTCCAATGACTCGCTTCTCACAATAAATCAATTATCTCGAAGTAGGCCGGCAATAGAAAAACAATTAAGTCGTCCCAGATTATTCGACTCATTAAATTTTATGGCTATTTGAAATCTGTGTAACATCTCCATTTTTATTATTCTAAGCTAAATCATCGAATTTATTTCTTTTATTTCGGCTCTTTCTTAAAAATAAAAAAAACAAAATTTACAAACGTAAGAAGTCCCTACTTAAATTTCCAGGCAAAATGTTTAAAAGTTTCGTGTATTGATCTTGCTTTAAATTAACTAGACAAATAAAAGTTAATTACCGATAGCTCCCTCTTAAACACATTCGTAGCCGAATGTAGGGTAATTCGTCTTTAGCATACAATAGTGGGTCAGATATGTCTGATAAATTCGCGAATCTGAATAGGGACGATGCAGAGGCGGTTTTTAAAGAGGAGAAAGTTTTTATATGTTCCACAAGATAGAGCGACACACGTAGGCGAACGCTTTTCACTCCTAATTTCGATAAAGTTTCACGAAATGCGTGTATCTGTGAGCATTTAAGAAATATATTGGAGAAATCTCAATTCTCCAATTATTAAACAAATGGCGAGCATATGCAAATATTATATTCAGTCAATCGGTAATCGATAAAAACATTTCTTCCCGCGAACGCTGTGCGTTGTCGAATGTGGAAAAATATTTTTCCTTTTAAAAAAACAATAGGATCTCTGCTGAATTAGACAACAAATTATTCTTTGATTAAACATGAGATTTCTATTTTTCACGATTTAGTTTACAGCACGTTATCACTATTTTCAAAATATTTAACTATTTATTACACAAAGGATTATAATCTAATTTTGTCTCTATAGAATGAATTTTGTAACTAACAAAATAATTTAAAATTTGATCCCAATGCACACGGAAATCTTATTATTTATTAATATCTCTTTTCTAATATTACATAGACTTATGCAAGTCTATGTAAAAGTCTATCTAATATTATATAGACTTTTGCAAGTTTGATTATATTATCGTATATATTTAAAATTAAAAAGAAAATAAAATTATAATATTGTAGCAACAGAATAACTTCTTATATTTTTTTTATAAAATATGAGAAATTGTTAACTTAACAGTACATACCTGACCGTTGTCTTCGGATGCACCTACGACAAACTGATTTTCTCGGTCCGCGACCGCGTCTTATACTCAAACTCTCGCTCTCTAACCGAACACTTTCTCCTTGCACGGCGCCGCAGTCTATGCTTTTACCAAAGTCGTCACGAATCTTATATACAAGCCGTCCCTTTCGGGGATGCTGGCCCGTCGCGTGAACTATCGGTGGGGTAGATCCGTGAGTCATTCGACAGCAAGCGGATATCCGTCTTTGTGAAGCTTCTTCTAGCAGACCGTAAAACAAAGAATCTGAAAAATATATAATTCGAGCAACGTAATGGGTACTTTGAGCACATAAGACTCATCTTTTTGTCGCATGAATACGAAAAGTCGCATCTTACGCCGTTTTTTTTTTTATTCTTATTACCTTAGCTGTTTTTCGATTCACATACATTGAGAATATATCAGATATATACATAGGGAATTATACTTTACATTGTATTTGCTGTTTCTTTCGATAGCATTCGGAATATTTACTTTATCGGAAAAATACAAAAAATACAATAAACTCCAATGCGTACGTGTACGATTGAAATTTAAATAGAAGCTTCGGGAGAAATTTACACTGGATAATCCATTAATTCTGTACTGTGGAAGAATAACAATGGTATATTTAACATGATTCTGTTAAACATATATTAATTCAACATTTGCAATATTCGATTAAAAATTTCTATTAATTTTTTATAAAAAAATCATACTAAATTACTTAGTCATTTTAACTAGATTGCTTCGTAACTGACTCATTGTATTAAAAACCATTTAATATTGATAATGGCAAAATATATAACAAGAATCAAATGAGGATATTTTTTATTATTATTGCGCGCTGCCTTTGTAAAGAATAAAACAATTAAAAACATTTAAGCTTTAATATTCTCTATACAAATTAATTTAAATTGCTTTTTTCGAAAACAAAGAAGCGACCATGAATGTAAAATGCCATCAGACACGAAGAAATCGACTCGCCATGGTCTTTCGTAAAATTAGTTTTGCCACACAATTCCCGGAGAACACCGAATGGGTTTTTCTCGTACGTTTAATGTTATGTAAGAGACAGGAACATATACAGAAACAAATACAGAACTGGCATTTAATTATATATGGTGAATATATTTGGTGAATGAATTATGCCTTGAATAATTATGCTTTACGTCATTTTGGGGTTTTCGTCAATGGGATTGCGTAAAAATTACCGCTTATTCGGGTCATCTTGCCGAGGTTACCTCGCGGGCAAGTAGTAAATTTATCTAGGATTCGATTAGAGGAAAACTTTGATGTTGGTGTTGCAACCGTATACTCCGAAGACGGTCATTAGCTTAAATTGTTTTCACGGTGATCTACGTGACGACATTATAATATCAATTTCTCTAGTCGAATTTATAGTAGAACTATGATGTCCGCGATTTTTATTTACAATTTTTCGAAAAAAAAAGATTTTTCTCATAGATTCTTTCGTTGCCGCATCTCCCAAAATAAACCGTTACAGTTGAATAAGTATACCGACACTTTCTTCTCACGGTCATGAGGTGCATCGACCTTGACTTCTTGGATCATCAGGGTCGATATATAAAATGGTGATTTTCACTCTCGCAGTAGAAAGTGAAGAGGCGTGCTCTTGAGAAAACCAGTATCGGTATTATGCCCATCAATCAGGACGCGATTACGATACGTAGCATTAAAAAAAGAGTAGCTGCTATTGGGCCTTAAACGCATCACCGAGTTAGCTGTAACTATCCCGTAAATAATTAGGCCCCGGGTCAAGATCCGGGAGAAAGTACTCGTGAGTATATTCTAAGGGTTCGCCATCAGTGTCAATGAATTTTTCCGCTTTTTATCATTTCTGGTCCCGCGGGAGTTTCTTACCGCGAGGAAGTTATGAGATTCCGCAATTTCGGAAGAGTTTCCGCGCGAGGATTTTCAATTTTCGCCGTTTCGCCGAAGGGGTGAAGTATAATACTTGAATTCGGAACAGGAACTAGGATCCTCGAAGAATTCTGCCTTTTCTTTCCTATCACGTACCAGTGATCACAACGGTGATCGCAACGATGTCGATTTCCTTTCACAGGCCACGCATTGCATCGTTACGTAACAGGGATTTTCCGAGGCCTTTCGTAACACTGGGAATTTCGTGTCGCGGATCGCGTCGCGTTAAACCGCGCGTGAATTGTCTTGACCCAATTCAGATATCCTTCTACGTTTTCTTCGTCGGAATGCAAATAAAGATTCGATGCGGCGAACAGCGCAAACAATAGCTTCACGTGCAGACAATAACTTCGCGCTCGAGCATTATTAATGTTCTTCGAAAATGTATTCAATATTATGACGCAAAATTATATGAATTTTTTAAAAGAGAAGAAAGCTCTTAGTAATCTATTCTGTGCGAGAGAGGAACGATAAAGAGGATCAGCTATGACTATGTAATTTCTTCGAGGAAGAGAGGAGATAAGGAAAGATAAGAGATGAGGGGGGAGGGAGAGGTTTAGAAAATAAACACGTCGATTTTTACCAAGTTCTTTTTTTTGCGGATGAGGATACACGATAGACGATGATTATCGATGAGGAGACAAGCTGCGAGCTGCTACGCATACTTCCACATGGCTTTACTGAGGTCGACGGCTACCGGTCTGATGATTTTTGCGGTCAGTAGGTAATATGGTACCCATGTTGCTCGATCGAGTAACTCGACGGGATCTCCGCGATCGGCGCCGAATAATAAGCATATGGTGATATCTAGTAATAAGAGAAATAAAAGTTAACAAAAATCGTATCTCGATTTCTCAACGCAATTTTGTCACAAAAAACGATTACTTGAAATAAAAAAAAAAGAAGAAGGAAAAGTTTCGTAAATCTACAATTCGTAAAAATCGACTCTTTAAATGTAAGCTCGCAGATGTTCGATTCTCGAATTGAAGCTATTGGAAGGCGAGCCGCCCCCAGTTTGGCGTATGATTCTGTTATTTTCAGAAATTGAACGTTTTTGCGACACGTGAGTCGATTTTTTTTCGAACGCTGAACGCCGAGATCTTGAAGTTTCCTACCTGCGGAAGAACAGGCGCGGCATAGGCGATGCGGGAAACCGGTGCGATGACCGGTGTCGCGATCGGCGCGATCGGTGCGACCAGCGGCGTGAGCTTGGCGGTCGACGCTGGGGTTTTCAGTTCGGAGACGAGGGTGAGTGGTTTCGGCACCGGCGCTGGCGCGGACCACGCCAGACCGACGAGAGTGGTGAGCAGGATCTGCAAGTAATCGTCGTGAGGAAAAAGCTCCCTTCTTATTTAAATTGGAAAACTTCGGCGCACGTCGGTGAATATAAGTAACCGTTGAACCGCGCGAGGTAAATGAGTCTACGTGAGGCAAATATCGTCACGAGGAGACACTTCCTCGCGGCGGGGAGCGGGAGAGCTTTACACTTCCGCCGAGCAAGCAAAGCAAATCGCGACAATTCAGAGATGTTGGAAACCGCGAAATGAGCACAATCGCGAGAGTTACGATTACGCGCGAGTTTCGCCATGATCTTTAATCCCTTTGAAATTCATTACGAATGCACTTTACGCGCAGCCCCGAGCGAAACGCCCGGATTTACTTACGAATCGCAGCATGACGGCTTCGAGCAAGGTTTCTGCGCGGATGCACTCGGGAACGATACCTCGTATAAGTGTCTGCGCCAGCCTGGTCTCCTTGTACTTATAGAAGTCTCGGGGGATACCGTAAAAAGTAGACTCGTCCGGCACTACAAAAGTTCCTAACTGCCGTACCACCGCATTCCTCCCTGGTCTCAGGGACGGGCAAGCCTACAGCTGCAATGTGACGCATCCTAGCTTCAGGATGCGCCTACATTACATTTTACTCCTAAGTTAACTATAATTTACGATTATATTTATGATACATTTATAATGCAGATAGGAAACGAGAACTAAATTCATGAGACTTAAATAATTAATGCAAATCTAAATTTTTCGCAAGATCCTGATTTTTTACATCTATAAATGGTTGCTTTGAAGCAGAAAATAGGATTACCGTGAATTTTTGTTTAGAGTAAAAGCAGTATGTATCGTGACGAATCAGTTACAACGGTAGAAATAATACTGTTTTCATTATTCCAAAAGATACTCAATAATCTAAATCTTAGGTATATCCTCTTAACAAAAGTTAAAGTACAGATTCCGTTCCGTTCGCATTACGTTTCGTTAAATATACAACGGATAAAACGCGCACGACAGAACACTACATCGATAAGAATAATGCCTCGTCCCGAGGAACGTTTCTTCCATTACCTCCCATTTCTATTTCTTTCTATTTCGAGAAACAATCCTGGCGCAAGAGCCCTTCGACTTCGCATTTTTCAATTATCGATCCACGTCCCTCGGACGCAGCACGTACGTTTTCGCTGCAATTCTCTTGTCGGTATTTTCTTCGGCGAATGTACGTGTGCAGGTATACATTCCGAATGTCCGTGTAGGACGGGCGTGATTTAAGAAAGGGAGACGCGAGAGAAGGTTCGATAGGCCAGCGCGACTCGGCTGTGCCGCGTCTCTTCGGATACAGGCGCGATCCGACGATGCTTTACAACGCCATACGGCGCACCGTAAACCAGAGATACCGAAGCCATTAGCAATACTCGCAGTTCATTCACCTGAGACCTTGAGAATCCAAGCGTACCTTCGAAGGCAATCGCGCGTCGGGCGATTCATATCGAGATACATTGTACCATTGAGCAGCGAACTTGTTGACAGGACGATGCAGGCCTATATAATTTGCGAACGTGAATCCCGAAAAAGAAACAAAAATTAAAAGTAAAAATACATGTACGATAATGAAGATAATTATCTTATAGGCAATTAATTTGGATATAAGGGGGAATAACTTTTTATAGCATGACTTGAACGCCACCTTACTTCTTCGAGTATATCAAATAGATGTGTCTGGATATGAAAATGCATGAAAGTTTATTGAGAAATTTACACTGAGTTGTATTCCAATACAATGTTTTTTTTTTTTTTTTGGACAAACGCGATTGACCGGCCTCTTTCCCAGGCCAAAGACTGCCAGTTTCAACCCGGTTGTCGTGTCACGCGAACGACATGGTTCCCGAACTTGGGATAGTTCTTACAGCGATCTATGAGAACAATGCCGCCGCGAAATGATCGAGAATGATTTCGAATGAACGACAGTGGTTTTCCGTCTGCGAGCAAAACTGATATAAAAGATGGTTTAACTCTAATGAGCGCAATGTAGATTTCTTCAAATTTATAAAACTTACGAAACAAAAAAATTTCTATTTTTTATTCAAGGTTAAATCAGTTTTTTAAATGGGATTTTCTCAAATGGGATCGCGTGATTTCGCAATTTGATTTTAATGTCAATGCCATCACGTAACATTCTACGTGAAAAATCTCGTAGATTTTTTTCTGCAAATCCATGCGTGCTCCTTAGAGTTACTGTTTATGTTTGATGCATCGCCCGCTAATTATTACGCGTGTTGAATGCTATGGCCGTAACTGGACACAGTCTTTTCGGCGACCAGCTGATGAGGATATTGAGCATACGTCGGGTAATAGAACGGCGCGTACGGTATTTCGCGAGCGGCGTACGCGGGGATCGCGAAGTGCGATTCGACGGCCAGAGGTTTCGCCACCGCGACCAGCGGACGCGCGTCGTGGATCACTTGGTGTCCATGGGCCTCGATCGTTTTCTCGGCGACGAGGGAAGTCTTCGCCACCGGCTGCACAATCTCGGCGACCGGCTGCTGCACCAGCCCGATGTTCGCGTATTTCAGCAGCGCGGGTGAAACCGCGGCCACCAGCGGCGCCGATGGATGCACCACGTTGTTGCTGTGCGCCTCGACAACCTTCTCAGAAACAAGCCTGATAACGGGCGTGAGAACGGCTCCACCGTGCACCGTGGCGATGTTCGCCAAGACGGAAATAACCACCTGCGAAAGAGAACGTTTGCCGCGGATATGAAACCTCCGGATGATCTCGGGAAGAATAGGACGCCGGCGGCGTCAATATTTTCTAACCGCCTTTACGTTCTCAATATATCGGAAAATTGGATGCTTTCTTGTCAAAGTGTGCTCGGAATAACGATCGCCAGCTCGATTGGATTTAACCCGTTAATGCTCATTACTTGTGACTTTATACGTACATGTAATAACGAGTAATGAGCATTAACGGATAAAATTCAATCCGAATTGGCAATTGTTATTCCGATTCTACGTACAACGCACATACATATATATAATTTAATTATTTTTAATTAATTACGTTGACGATTGTCGTTGCTTTAATATTTAGAAGAAAAAGATTTTTCGCTTTAGCTGCTAACAATAAGTTAAGAAACGTCGATCTTACCAGCCTGTCCAACCAAAACATGACGATAGGTTTTCACTACTTTTGGATCAGAACCTGGGACTGATCTGCACGCCCGCGGATCTACGCATGCTTATATAGGAGAGCGTTTCCGTGATCTTCACAAGACCTTCAAGGTCCGTGCAATAAGAATTCAACGCCCTGCCAGTCTATAGAATGTGGCGAGAAATATTCAATGCGCCGAAGGCACGTTCTTGTTTGAAAATATATACGCGTGTAAAATACATTCCTGTGAACATATTTCTTGTTGGCATAAAATATTAAGGATTATCGGGAGGGACAGACAGATATTCCCCTTGAACTCTGAAAAGTTTGTTTTAGGAGGATATCTTTCGTTTCACAGGCTTTCTTATCAGCAAGTAGGACTTATAAATATAGTTAATAGTTAAATATGCATAATAGAAATATCAGACAAAAATAATTCTGAGCTTAAGACATGAATATCACCGGTTACCTGATAAAAATTGTGAAACGAATTAGCGCTTCCACGAAAATCCATGATGATGAAGGATATATGAATTACGTTTTTGTCGGCTGTTGGTTGTGAAGGCGTTAAGCTTTTTGTCATCACCGTGAGCTTGTGGAGTACACTTGACGATCGAACAAAGAGGCTTCGCGATCTTGAGACTTTACTTTTACTCCTGGTAACAATAAGCACATTACGCCATAGAAGCAAGGAGACGCGGTACTTCTCCGGCACAGACGCAACAAAAAGCACTCGAGCGTGAAATTATGGCCGAAAACGCGCTTAATCTTAATGATCTCATTTATCAATTTCTGCTGGGTGTACGACGTTGAGGATGGCGATTTCGACAAGGGACAATGTCGCAATTGAAAAATGAAAGTAAATTAAATTTACTTGATCAACTTGTCCTAAATCATCGGTGAATTATTTAAAAAAAAACACAATTAATGACTTTATTATAAGATAAAATAAGCGTTTGTAAAGTAATTTTTAAAAATATTCGCTTTTTTTTAATTCCGATTTATAAAGGTATCATTTTCAATATAAAATTATATCTTGGCGTAACTATTTCCTAACATAAAACGCTAGAATTTTTTTCTGGATTCGACACGTTCGATACACATGCAGCAACATTCGTACAGAGCTATCTATAGCTTTCCTCCGCGAAACCGTAGGTGCGATATTGAATAATTCGCCAAACTCTCCTCTCCTTCTCACTGGGACTTTTTTAAAGCTCCCATAAAGAATTTAGCAAGTTAGGTTCGTGAAAAGTGCATGGACGGGTTTGTATGTTCCCTGTAAATATATTCAATACGTGACCCGACGGCGCGCGGCAAAGTTTCGCCTCGCGAATGCCTAGACGAGAGAGACGAGGGAGGTCCAAAGCCGAAACTCAAACAACCGTTGATCGCCAAGTCGGTAAACAGTTTTCATCGAGTCGTTCCAAATCCTATTTTGCGAAAATCCTCACGTAAACGGATAGGTAGGTGGACGTACTCCATGCGGGCGTGGCGTTATGTGCTAAAATAAAAAGATATTATAAGGACGAAATCACTCTCCGTGATCACGACGTTCCGTTGTTTGTCCGATCGTCCATGCGAGAAGGAAGATCGAATTCTCTGGGACCGTGCGAGGAAAAAATTTGCGATCCTCGATAAGCTCTCGAATGGTGATACGAAGGAATTTACTCCTTTAGGTGCAGCGCTGCGAGAGCTTAATGAGGTAGAACTCGATAACCGCTTAATTCGACAGTAACATGTTATATTACTCGACGAGATTATTCTGAGGTACTAATATGTACGAGGAGGAGATTCAGAGAGATCGCGAGATAGTGTCTGAAATGTAAAAATTAGCTCCGAAATAACGAGTTCTGAGAACATATTTTAAGTAAAAGGTATCGACAAGGACTGAACACACAGAGCGCATTTATTTAAAGGCAGAAATGGCAACTTTATTGATTAATCGTAGCGATCGGTCGTTCGACCTTGTGGCTAGGCTGTTACAAGTTTAGTCGTGGTGGTGCCTGGCTGATCGTTGATTCGGTCGATCCGGTCGGTCGTTCCGATGAATCGTCACACGTTCGGATGGCTGACTTCATTATCGGCGTGTTGACTGTCTGAGACGGGCGAAAGATGGTTAATGAAGTGGTTGTCCCTTAATGGAGAGCGACGATGGGGGCATGGGCAGCATAGGCGAGTGGTGCATGAGCGACGACTGGAGCGGCGGCGACAACCGGCGCGGTCTTCAGGATCGGTGCGGTGTAGGCGACCGGGTGAGCGGCCACGAGCGGGCTCTTCACGGATACCTTGTAGGTGTTGGCGTAGCTGGTGGCGACCGGGACGGTGTGGGCGACTGCGACCGCGGGTGCCGCCGCGACAAGCGGCGCGTGGAGGGCGGCGGGCGCCGCCAGGTAGCCGGGTGCTGGTGCGGCCGCGACGCAGGCCACCAGGGCGAAGAGAGCGACGATCTTGTACATGGTTGCTGAGTTCGTTGCTTCGTACTTTGGCGGAGCACTGAAGAGCGAGTGGTGCCTGAACGCGGCACCTAGGACCCCTTATATTCGTCGGGGCTGACCTCTCCCACCTCTCACGGGCCACCCGGTCCCGGCCACAGGTTCCTGTTGCCTTCCTCACGTCGCTCGTGCCGCGATTGCTCGTTCCTCTTTTTTTTTCCCCTTGTTGCGTCGGCCACTTGTTGGAGGACCACTGCCAAGGACTGCATGATCGTACGTGGCCTCAACTGCGCGGCGGGCCCTTCACCGCGTCGTATTTTGTACCCTCGTGTGAGGTAGCCTCGACGAAGTCACAGTTGTCGATCATCGTTTTGTTTCGCGCGAGAAGGACGCGCGAAATACTCGAAAGGGCGGCCATGGTTGTTGTCGATGGCCTTATCTCCGGGTTCTCTTTGTTTGCGCGTATATGATGTCTGGATGGAGAGGTTCAATGACATAGCCTCGACTATCGATCATCAGACTCTCGACAGTATAGCCGTGTCCGGAACAATCATACGTAATTATCAAGCGATTTATTGCATGTACATATTAGCTTTTGATTCGGCCGATCGGTCCCAGAATACGAGCTCGAATTGCCTCGGGCAACAACAACGTTTAGAGCAGCTTGTCACTTCCTCGATTAATTCTTGACGCGCAGAGAGACATGATAATGATAATCGCTCAATTAATTAATGACGTCAGTTAGAGAATACACGGGCAATTTTGTTATTGAACTTTGCTTTCTTGCCATTGTAATTTAATACATCTGTGAAGCATCTCGTTAACAATATTTAAACAATTAAAGTACGTGTCAGCTGTTAGACCGACGGAGTCTAAGTTAAAATCGTTAACCCGCTCGCGCAAAGGACGCTTCCAGGTTGTTTGCCCTGACTTTGGTCGTTTAGGAGACAACGCTTCTCTTCCTCTTTGTACTTTACCCCATTTTAATGCTTATGAATTGCAACGATTTACGAGCCGGCTCGCCTTGCTCGCCCGGTGTCTCTCTTTCTCGACGGTCGGGCGGTTTTATTCCATGAAACACGCATACGTTGTTCTAACAAACTTGTGTATAACTACTTGTATGCATAACTTTTTTCCTCAAAGTTTTTTTCCCAAATTCGTCCATCTAAAAAGTTTTTAAAAACTTGCAATTTTTATGTCTGCGATTATTTAGAAACAATTCGTGAAAAATTTACTTTTTTTTTTTTAATTAGATGTCGAGAAGGATTCGAGTAATTTGTAAATTAAATTAATATTTCTATTAAGCTTATAGATTAATACTTTTCTTACAAAATATTCTATTTTATCTCTTTTTTAGAAGAATCTTTTACAACTTCTTGAAAAAGTTTGTCTAAAGTTTCCTTTATATTTTTATATATTTTTCTTTTAACTTTTATATTTGATTTTGATATTTGATTCATTAAACCGAATTATCGAATAATGATAGAGGATTGAATGACAATTACGATGGCTGAAGCTGACGGATGGCGATTGAGGAGCAAACTGGGATTGAGGGGCAGTTCCAGGGAGGGAGAGACATTGTGACACGAGTCGCGAAAGTAGATGCTCGACTTACACAATTTCGCGCGACGCATTTCGCATACGATGACGTGTCACATGGACGAACACGAGGCGCATATGTGTTTGTTGCGTGTCTTTTTCTCTCCGGGTGTTCCTTCCATTCCTTGCGCAATCACGCACATCGACAATAACAATGCGTGACAGTTTCGCACTGACGAAAATCACGTCAACGTCAGTGACAACCGGTTAGACGTACATACGCAACGTCGACTACCGACCGCGCTTCTCTACGCAATTTGGCGCGTGCGTGGAATAAAATATCCCGTCTTTACGCAAGATGCATTTACCATCCTCTTTTTCTGTCCCCGTTGTTAATTGACAGATTACAACGAATATCGCTGTAGCGATATCAAAATTTCACAAACCGCGCTCTCGTGACCGAAATTCATAATGCATAGGTTTATAGATTTATACAGGAGCGTTTAATATATTATTAAATTGATGAATTGATAATTGCGGCGCCGCAAATTCGTTTCCACGATACAGATGCTATGTAATTATTTACATGAGGTAGACCATTGTTACAATTATGAATTTTATATGCGATAGATTATTTTCCCCCGGGAGGTCGGAAAATTGGCGCATATTGTTCCAATTGCAATATCATTAAAAGATACAACGATTCATAATCGATAATTATACGATTATCTCATCGATCCGTCCATCATCTGAAACGGTAAAACCGGCACGTCCGGCCTCGAATCTGAGCCCTCGCGGAGCCCACAAAACGGTCCAAATCATTTGTGCGGCGAAATCTCGCCGAGTCCGGAAGACCTTGGCCCACGGGCGTGAGAGGTCAGCCACTTCTAGATCCACGACGCGAATGGAAGCGATAGAGAACCAGTTCTCTACTGCGTAAGAGGGGTACGGTTCTATAAAAAAGTGCCGTGGAACGGATCTCGGGATCATAGTCGAGCAGTGACAAGTCGGACAGACCTCGTAAGAGAATCGAACTCGCCTCAGCGATTTCTTGTACCTATAAGTGCGCTGCTCTTCTCGCTCTTCTCGTCATCGCGGCGTCGCCGCGGCGTCTGGCATCCGGGTCCACGGTCGCAACCCTCGCCGCGTTCTCGGCGCATTCTGCACCCATCGTCCACGCGGCTGACCCTTTCGTTTACTCCGCTCGCGTACGCCGCACCTGTCGGCTGCATCCATTAAGATGGACCTGCGGGGTGTGTTTTCCTCGGGAGCACGATGATTTTCTATTACCCGATTGTTGCTCGAATGCTTCTTTTACTCGAAAGAGGAAAATTACGCGTATATAATTTTTATTTAACATTCATGCAGAGATAAAAATAAATTAATATTTTACTCAATCATTGTCCGTTTATTGCGAGGAAATCTCCGCGTGTCGATCCACCGCGATGACAGCGGGCATTGACACGTTCGAAACGAGATATATATTTCGTCCAGCGGGAAGTAATCCTCTTCGAGTATTTAGGCTTCAAAGAGAATTTTAATGATGGCCTGCGTCGAAACGCTCGCATTATGCGCAAAGCCAAATTCGTTCGTAAATAAGTCACGAGGTCTTTCGGCTGTTTTTACGTAAATTACTATCGTAATTTCATTGGGTAGACTGTGCCGCGCCGATTCGATGGTGAATCTAACAATTTTCAGAATGTTTCTGTAAAATATCATATAAAACGATGATGTTGATTTATTTATATATCTTTTGTTGATATATAAATTATTAGTATTAATTATGATATTATTAGTCAGCCATAATAAAATAACGAGCCAAAAAGTATTTGTACCAATTTTTCTTGTTAGTATTTTCACACGAGAGACAAACGCTGTTACAAAATGTTTTGTTTAATATATCAGAATAATATAATTTTAACAAAAACACTTTATAGAAATGCGTTGCTTGCTCATGTAAAATTATGCCGCGGGAGAAAGATGAATTATGCAAACACTTTTATTCGTTGTATAGTGTTTCCAAATGTACCTGTGACACAGCTAGGTAAAAAATACTTGGTAAAAAATAAACTTAGTAAACAGATATATTTGTACGGTTTTCTGGCAAAAAGATAGCTCACGCTCGTGGAATGATACATCACGCGTATCAAATTCGCGAGGTCGACGGAGGCCGTGACACCGTCGTAGAAAGTCGCGACGGCTTTCCCGTAGCTCTATACGCAACACACACTCATCATTCATCGTAGGGACGTCGCTCAAAGTCGCCTGCTTCGCGATCCGAAAATAAACCCGGCCCTGACTTTATTATTACGCAACACCCCGACAGCGCGCGCTCTTATTACACGCCGTATACAGACTCCGGGCGACGTGGTAATTGACAGTACGTCTATATCACGCTCGCGCGGGTAGGATTGATACCGCGGCTATACGCGTTGTGTTACGATGTTGCGTTTATACTCGCTTTACAATGGGAGACGCGCGAGGCATTAATTACAACGCATCCGTGCGATGTTGATGGAAAGATTGCGCTTGACGTGATTGCAATGGACAGGTCTCTCGACAGGTCTGCGTTAGCGTAGACTTGCATTTGAAATGCATTTGAAATACCGGATGGAAACCGCACGTGATATCTAAGTTATTCATTTATTTATTGTGATATATATGGCGCGGCGCTCCACTTTTTATCGCATAATCTTCCGCATTGCAGAAACGTAACCGGGAGGCATCTCGTGATTCGAACGCGCTCTTCTTTGATCAAAGAATCTCACTCTCGCGTTATTCGCGGTAATAATATTCCACCTTCCGATTCTGCGTATTTGCAGCAGTTCGTTTAATTAAGATTGATCAATATCGCAACAAGTAAGGAAGTCTCGCGACTTCCGACCGGCTTCATCACCGCCGACTCCGGAAAATGGAGCACGGCCGCGATCGCATATGTGTTCGCTTTTTCCACGGTCGCCCACGAGGAAGGAGGGCAGGGGGAGGAGGGGAAATCCATTTTCGTTTTCCGGAGGATTTCACCTTGAGGATGATGTCTTTCGCATACGCGCGCATTTTTCTCTCTCTCGGCCCGTTGCCGACGCACGAAAACGAGTCATGCTCGGGCATGGGCGGAGTCCGTGAGGCGACGACCCTGCTCCAATAAATCTGGAGCACGATCGCGTGCAACGATAAGTGAGAAAGTAAATAAATGAATGAGCGACTGTCCGCGGCCAGTGACGTCGTAATATTTTACCAATTTCGCCACCGCGCGCTCTCAGGTATGACGAAGAATAAACGAGAAGCGCAGGCAGTGCACGTCAATTAATATAATACAGGTTGCGCACCGCACGCAACCACCGAGTGCCTTTTTACCGCAAATTCTCCGATTAATTTGAAGTCCATATTTTCAAGACTATTAAAATGTTAATAATTTTCGAATGAGGGGCGTGTAAAAAATAAAATATTTCTCGCAAATTATACTTTGTGGGATTTAACAGATAACAAAATCACGATTGCTTGATTAATTTCGAGCGGATTTACGAAATTTTAATTTGACACTCAAGGCGCACTGNTTATGAAAATATATAAAAATATATATATATTAAAACAGAAAAAATTATTTCTGTAAATTGAACACAAAGAAATGATTGACAAAATAACTAATGGTTTTAGGACGCTCGTGATATACAAATTAAATTTATATGTAACAAAAACATAAACATAATTCATTGAATATTTTCTACATCAATCAATCTTGCACAGAGATGTTGATTTTAAAGAAATCGGATCGCCTTGCAAACAGTTTGCGTATGTATATTACACATCAATTTAATCGTCCTTGCTTTTATTGAGACGGCGAATGTTATCTTTGACACATTGAAATCGATAACGTCTTTCTGTCNAAATAAATAAATTGAAATTAACTGAACGTTATCTCAATCAAGCATCTGATTCAACTTGTCGATTTAGAATCCTGAATAGATTTGATTTTAATATTCGTTATTTATATTAAATTAATAATTTTATTGAGTTATAGCGAATTTAGAAGATCTTTTTTTAGCCGTCTTCTTTAGATTATTTAAGTAATAAGTAATATGACGTTTTTAGAACGCTTATCAAAGGTCTAATTCAGTTTATGAGATTATCAGTTTAGAGTTCTGGTTATGAATTCAATTCTGATTTTACTCGTTATTTGTTCTATATGTATATCAAATTAATAATTAATAATTTTATCGATTTGTACGTATTTGGAAGACTATTTAAGAAACCTTTTTAACTATCCTATGTAGAATATTCTAATAATATGACGGCACTTGTCAAGATTATCAGATGTCTGATTCAACTTATAAGCTTATCGGTTTATAGATCTGGACAGATTCGATTTTGATTTTATTCGTTATTTTTTACTTATATCAATCTAATAATTTTATCGATTTGTACGAATTTGGAGGATCACTTACGATACCTTTTTATAATTAACCTGCCTTAGAATATTCGAGTAATATGACGGCGCTTATCAAAATGCGCGATTCAATATTGAGAAGATAAGACTTGCGAGTGCATGTTACATAAAGCGCTCGTTATCATATAAAATCGAGAGATTGAAGTTACGTCAAAGTAAAAGGATCAAAACAACCCGATCGGGATAAACAAAGTTCGCGGGTGCCTCGCCTTAGCCTTGATCCACTCTTAAGCCCTCGCTTCTTCCTCGCACTCGTGCACACGCAGCTCAACACCTCCTTCTCACCTTGCGCAACGTTCTTAACGCTCCGCTGGATGCACGGATGGATGGATGGATGGTCTAAGACTGAATGTATGAACTCCGCCTCTAACAATCGTGTCCCCGGTCAGACGTGACGAATCTCGCGAGCGTAAGATCGCGATACGGGCCGATACCGATCGGCATCGGCATGCCTCGACACGCTGGTGAAACGAGCCGTTGAAATTGCGGCAACCGCGAAAACGAAAATTAATGACGATAACAATCAGATAATACGTAACGCTTATGTACGCATAATACCAAAGTTGATTCGAATAATTAGCCGGATGACGTAAGTCGATGTCTGAAAGATATTTTTTAAAAGTGCCTTAATTTCTTTAATAAAGAGCGTTTCTCTACACGGGACGTCTGAGGATGACTGGACATTTTCGCTGCGTCCTTAGGTGCAGGTATCACGGCGACTCGAGTCGCCGTTGATTGCGCTATAAGAAATTGATGCGATATAAAAGGTGAAAATGTATATTATAAATGTCATATATTGTACATAGCCGATAACAATGTTTGTGGCAGTAGTTTGCGGTAGGCTGCGTCGCCAAACCATTTACAGTGAAACTTGTCGACCAGAGGCATTAATGTCCCCGAGACTTTGATTCGGTTGATCCCACTCACAATCAGTGGTAATAGCCACCGTAACCATATCCATGACCGTAGCCGAGTCCGCCGTAGCCGCTATAGCCGAGTCCGCCGTAGCCGCCGTAGCCATATCCAAGACCGTGACCGTATCCATGGCTGAGGTAGGTGACTGATGGTGGAATCCTGTATCCGTAGTGGCCGTAGCTCACCGCCGGCGCCGAATAAGTCGGTGCGTAGGCCACCTTCGTGATAGCAGGTGCGGCGTACGCCACCTTCGTGATGGCAGGTGCGACGGCGAGCTTAGCGATGGGTTGAGCTACCGCGACCTGAAGACGCGAAACGAGGAAGAATTATACAACTCGTCCCGTTATTTTAATTTATCTCGCATAGCCAAATATGAATTATAATTTCATTAAAAATTTTAATTCTCCCTTAAAATGTGCTCGGCAATTATTCCGCGCACTTTTTTTTTTTTTTTTCTTCCCCGGGAATTATTTTGCCGAAATAATAATGCAAAACTTTATTCCTACTGAATTCATTTTGCGCGAGAGCTCGTTTATGGATTACAGCGAGTGAAACTGGGAATTTTCCTCTGGAATTTGCCTCGGCCATTTGGCGAACGGTCACGCCGGCACGCTGATAATCCTTGCCTTCTTGTGTCGTAGGGTCTGGTTACGTGCCCGACCGTTTGAGAGCTTACTTTACTTACCTTGTACGTATTGGCGTAGCTGGTCGCAACTGGAGCGTGCGCATATCCGACCGAAGGTGCGATCGCCGCTATTCCATGATCCAAGCCGTAGCCGCCGTAGCCGTAACCGCCGTAGCCGTAAAGTCCTCCGTATCCGGAGTAAAGGCCGGCAGATGCGTAGGCGACAGTGGCGAGAAGGACGATCTGCGATAAAGTGTAGATATGCGTCAAGCACGTTCCTCGGGTTTACAATTCCTTTTATGCATAAATCACGACGGAATTCTGGGCGAAACACGATGTGTAAAACTTGATACGTTGTGCAACGCGGGAAACATTTGCGGAATCAAAATCGCAATTATGAAATTGGAACGTGTCCTATTTTTATGGAAAAAGAAAAGAGTGCGCTTGAGATACGCGGGACAAAGCGATGGATTTGTTAACATTTTTCTCAGATTTCGTTTTTCAAAAAGAAACAAAAACTTAAAACAGATATATAAATGAATAGAAAAGCTAAAGATATGATAAATATGAGAGAAATTGAAACAGCAGATTTCCGGAGAGCGCATTTTGCCGTCAATTTGCTTGGACTTCTACGCGAGATTATCCTAAATGACGACACGAAGCTTCTAAGTGAGTAGTTTGTGTCGTCGCGCATAGCCTTCGGCTTTGTTTACGCATATCCAGGATGATTTCAAGCGCGTATCATACGATATGAATGAAACAAGCGTATTCCAGCATGATAAAATCATGCCCGCGGCGGCAAGTAAAGTTCACAGCAAATGTTACGTCCGAGCATTTCTCACGGTATTGCGAGTCGCGACTCTCTTTCTCTAAGTAGCTTGAGATAAGTCTAATCTCCACATAAAAGCAAAGTTATAAAAGGACAAATGTCATTTTTGAAACGCGAACTTTTTTTTTTGTACAACTTGCGCGATACGCCGTCCCCGGCGAGTNTGCGCTCGACAGCTGTGCTCTCGTTGAAGAAGTTTAAAGAGTCCGTTTTAAACATCCGAAAAATTATATGTACAAAGTTACGTACGTATGAGAAATATATCTATTAGACTTTATGTCGTCCGCGAAAGATCACGTGGATATCTGTGCGCTATCTCGACGAGAAAAGTTTCGGCCGCCCCGAGTGCCACGTGTGCTTCCACTCACCAGCTTAAACATGTTGCTCCAAGTGCTTGCGATCTCTTGTCGGTACTGTGGACTGACTACATCTCGTGTACCCCGTCAGATCACTTATATATCCCCCGGCGGATTGTTTTTGCTCACGCTCGCGCGTCAAAAGGTCCAAGGGGGAGAGATGCGGAAAAAAGTTTTCCCTGCCAATCGCGGGCGAGGCGAATTCGTAGGTGAGGTAAACCGCGTGGGGCCCGCCGCCGATTCCCCGTCGTCGTCATCGTCGTCGTCGAGATAGTGGGGTGGGTTGGAACCCGGGACTCGTTACGCGCTCACCTAGATCCTAGATCCTTTGCGGTGCCGCGCGGATGACTCGCCGCGCGGTCTCACCGCGACGTGCGTTCGCACGAAGGACGAAGCCATTATCGGGCCAAGCGGGAGAAAAGAAGAGAGAGAGAGAGAGAGAAAAAAAAAGAAGTATCGGTCGTTCGATTCGCATCGTGAGAAAAAGCGCGTCCGTGCCACCTTGAGCGCACACGCGCGCGAACGCGCGAGGGAGGAAAGGGGAGAGAAACAGAGAGAGGTTTCCCCTCGTCTCTCCTTCGTCTCTTTACCGTCCGACCCCCCGGCCACTCTCAATCGCTTTCTGTAATTATTCGCGCGTCTATGATCTTGTCTGTGCTCCGCGAAGCGTGAACAGAGCAACACGGGGACCTCGACCGATCGAATGTGGCACGCGGTGGTGCGGAGATGATACCGGCGACACAGGGAATTCTCTCTTATATTCCTCCTACGTTTTACCATAATTTTCTCTTATTACAATTTTTTACATTAGCATTTATATTAGCTTCTTACATTATCGCAAATTTACCTGATGAATTATTATCCTCCTCTTTTTTTTTCGCCGCGTTGTTATAAAGTTACCTACCTTATATTTATATCTCTTTTATATATCAAAAGAAAATTTAGTTTAGGTATTTTTTATCGTACGTTACGTTGTTGTTATCGAATTTATTATCGGTTTACAGTTTTATATCTTTATTTCCATGTACACATGTATATATCGTATACCCTATATCCCCTTCGCTCGTTTTCCCCGATAAGCACACCGATATGCATCGATCTCGAGGATGGGTGGGTGTGTCAACGCGAGTGTCTCTTCCGGTCGTCATCGGAGCGAAAAATGAATCATCTCGCGTATGCAACGAGCCCGTGGAAATGCGCGTCCTCTGTACATAACTGGCGTAACAATATATTGTACAACTCGATTATTCATAGAATTCATTCTCGTTCCGAGAGATAATAATGCGGATCGCGGGCGCAGAAAAAAAAGGGAACGGAGAAAAGAAAGGCGGCGTACTTCATTAACCGCGGAACAAATATTTTTGCGTACTCTTTCCTTGCTCTCGCCTCGCTCAATGTCGTATACCTGCAGCCTTGCTGGTCGTCGCAGATTATCTTCGTCCTTATTGCGACTCGTGCTTACACGTCACCTCGTGTACACCGCCGGTAAACACACACAGTGGTAATGCGAGCGTGAAAAATTTCCGCATAATAAACGTTTACCATTCACTGTCGCCTGCTTAATAAAATGCATGCTGCATTATACACATGAATATATGCATGTGCATACTTCTCGCCCTTAAGAAATTTTTATTAAATTATTTATTTCCTCTTCCAGCTTCAACGTAGGCTGACTTGTAACAGTTAGGAAACAACAGCTCTGCCTTTAGAAATCAGACATTGATGTATGACATTGATTATCTTTCAAGAGTGCGATTCATGTTTTATTTATAAATCCTTTAATCAATTTGTAGCAAGTCTCCTCTTAGTTCCTTATTATTTCTTCACTATTAACGTCGTCACTCGAACATAGTTTTCAGAATTTTATACTTGCAGATATTTTAGAGACATTTGCCGCTGATTTTTTTTTTTATCATTGCGAATAATTCTCTCTTGATTTTAACGGGGCTAGCATTCGTACATTGGAATTAAACGGGCGATTCGAGATATATCCTCCGCCGGTTTTCGCTGGCCTTTTTTTCGCGTTACGCGGCCATTTGTAACCGGCCCTAATGGTTTACGATGCGATTAACTCGGCTGCGCGCCTCGGTATCTGCCCTTACGTGCGCCCGCGAGGCACGCCTAGACCGATCGCGAATTGGGGCTAACGAAGATAAATATCGGCGCGATACGCGCGTATATCGCAAGTGAGATACGTTACGACGTGCCGGGTGTATTGTATATACGCGAATTCTCTTTTACGTGAAACGCAAAATGTCGCTGCAAGACAAACGGTCCGCTGTCTCCTGCCTCCGGGCGATCGATTTTTAAAAGACGGCTAGCTACCGAAGAGAGAGCAATGCACAGTCGGATGACGATGCACAATGCAGTACGGAGGCACGTATACAGGGTGTCCTGCTTGCTGCCGAGCGTATTCATTTTTTTGAACGTAACGACGGTTACCTTGGTCGACCGGAAATCAGCCTTTATTCTGACGAAAACATCGAGAACGTGGATAACTTTCGAATTACATGATTAAAAAAAAAGAAAGTCTCCCCGCGAGTTAAAACGGCCTCAGAGGCCAAACGGTTTTATGTAATACGTTCTTTTATTTTCAGAGATATGGAATTTATTTTATGAAATCCCAACTTAAACTTGCTTGTAATACGCGATGCTAAAGATTGGAAAGCGACGATAAACGATGACCTCCCGCGATAGTCACGCCGAGAGGGACTCGAATCCACAAATTGATCAAGAAATCCGCCGTTGAAAAGTAACGCGCGAAAAGTCGGACACCTTGTATCGACGCCGAAAGGGATTAAATCCGCCAACCCGTGAATCCTGCGCGTTTTTATGTGATACATGGCATTTTTTTATTTATCGTTCTATTTTGCTTATCGGACAACGTCAGCTCCGCCGCCGTCGAATAAGTCCTCTTGCTTATTCTATCGACGTCGATGACAAGCGGCAACAAATGTTTTGTAAACACGTCCTGTTTCGCGGAAACGATAGCATCTCGCGTAAGCGTCGCGTCTATGTATCTATTCGTTTCCCTTCGTTTTTCTCTTAACGTAATTATGCAGAGTTGCTCGCGACCGAGGTCGTTAGCGAGGACCGAGCGAAGATGCGAGGATCGCGGGAAACCGCGGCGAGAACAACAACGCGGTGACGGAAACTGGAACACCGTGATCTAAATCCGGAGTTTATGCGTCTGCACTATTAGCATTAGCATTCCGTGTGTGGACCACACACGTGTGCTGGGCAGGATCTCCCCGCCCATCCGCGCGTACGCTTCTGTCGCGGTTACGTAAACGCCCTCGCGGTAAGTAAATGCGGACATGCGACCCCCGCAGAGCTTATCTCCAAATCTTGAAAATATATTTCTGAAAAAGTTTCTTTAAACAATAAAAACAACATTTCATAATATTGCTGAAAGCTTGGTGGTGCAAACGGAAATTTGTATAATCTGTATACACTGAGGGAAAAATATAATTACTTTTGAACTCAATCATAATTTTATAATATTTCTAACAACAAATATGATTCTTAACTATACGCATCATTATGTTAATCATAATTATTATTAGAAATATAAAGATCTTAAAACAAATATATGCTAAGAGGGAGGAAGAAGAAAAGATGTACTGAGAAAAAAAATAGTTTCTTTTGAACTCAATCAATAATTTTATAATATTTCTAACACGAAATATGGTTATCTTAACTATACGCATCATTATATTAATTATAATTATTATTAGAAATATTATAAAATTGTGATCGAAATTTAAAAGTAACTATTTTTTTCCTCAGCACCTTTTCTTACATACTCCCTCTTAGAATATATTTTTTTAAGATCTTGCTTTGGCGAGACAAGCCCTCCGAGATTTCGCGAATCTCCGATGTAATATTGACCGAGGACAGCTGATAACTCTCGCGCTGTGCGTCCGCTTTATTTTTCACGGAACATTCAGGGATGCGTGACATCACCTAACAATGAGTCCTCGACTCGACAATTGTGTAATTATTGTTTGCCAATAATGTTCTTGATCGGCAAGGCCCGTGCGCGGGAATACGGCCGATCGTACGACGTCGGCACCGGCAATCGGCAGTGATGCCGGCGTAATGTACGAGCCTCCGATACGCGCCCTGCTGCGATTTATTACGGCGCGTTATCGCGGCGTCGGGAATTGTAAAAGAATCGCTGCCGGGCGTAGAATGGAGTGTCCCGAAATAAATCGCAGAGTGATTTTTAGCTGGCTAAACGGTCCGTCGCCCATGCGTGCCGTTACTCCGCATACGAAATAAATGGCATTTAATAAAATTAATAAAATAAATCGCGGAATTAAGCGTGTATTAAAATTAAAGTACAACGGGAATAAAAGCGTAATAAATTTAATTGCGAAGCACATAATGAACACGCCGCCGGTGGGGTAACAAGGGCCATTGCGAATATCGTGCCGCATGAAATGCGCGGAACGTGAAGAGGTCGGTTTCAATTTTTAATTAAGGTTTAAAGTATCCTTTGTCTCTCCTTTCTTGACTAAAGCGCACAACCGAAGGTAAGCAAACGCGGTCGGCGGTGCTTGCGCGTAGCGTTTTACTTGAAGGAGAGGAAGCAGGAAACGTTTCCCCGATACGTACATTTCGCATTATCTCCGTAGCGACCGGAGGTTACCCGGAAACCAGGCGCAAATCCTCGCGTGCGAGAGAGAGTGTATGTTCCGTTTCGCAGTGTTGTAGACGCGGTTAAGAGGATGCGAGAGAAACGAGTGCTTTTTACGCGGGAAAATGGAGCAAGAGCTTCTCTTTCGGTCTTTTTTTTTTTTTCTTTTTCTTTATTTTGTTCACGTAATATACTTTCGACGATGGGGGACACGAGGAAGACGAGGAACAACAAGCTGTCGGCCGACGTTGGCTCGGCTACATATTATTTTACACTCTAAGAGGGATACGAGGGTAGGGGACGATATAACTACGTAAAGAAGCGACAAGAGCGGAAAGGAAGCAGCAGGTGTAGCGAGCACTCGATAAACATCTTCCGTAGATAGAGACGATCTTCACTTCTCCTCGCCCTCGCCCTCCTCCTCCTCGTCGAACTCGCCCTCTTCCTCGGCGGTGGCCTCCTGGTACTGCTGATACTCGGACACGAGATCGTTCATGTTGCTCTCGGCCTCGGTAAACTCCATGTCGTCCATGCCTTCGCCGGTGTACCAGTGCAGGAACGCCTTGCGCCGGAACATCGCGGTGAATTGCTCCGACACTCTCTTGAACAACTCCTGCGGCACAAAAACGTCATGTTTTTCGACGTGGCCACTTTTTTGCCTTTTAAATAATTACGTTCGACGAAGGGGAATGTCGGGCAACTTTGAAATATTTGCAGCTGTGAGAAATCGAGTCAACTGAGAGCTTCATTTGCGGTTGAATTCTCTTTGTTTTGTGCCGACAAAGTAAACGGCAAACGAACCTGTATGGCCGTAGAGTTGCCAATGAAAGTCGCAGACATTTTCAGGCCCCGCGGGGGTATGTCGCAAACGGCGGTCTTCACGTTGCTCGGTATCCACTCGACGAAGTAGCTGCTGTTCTTGTTCTGGATGTTGAGCATCTGCTCGTCCACCTCCTTCATCGACATCCTGCCGCGGAACACCGCGGCCACCGTCAAGTACCTACCGTGCCGCGGGTCGCACGCGGCCATCATGTTCTTCGCGTCGAACATTTGCTGGGTGAGCTCCGGTACCGTGAGCGCCCGGTACTGCTGCGAGCCTCTGAAATATCAATTTGAAATTATATCGAAAGCAAGAAAGGCGGAAAATTATATACGCGAATAATTCGCTTCTAATTAATTTCATTGATTTTATCGGGAATTTAGGAAATTTAGATAAAATAGCGAACATAGATTCCCGTAACGCTCTGTTTAATTAATTAGCTTTAGATGAATTAATTTTCCTTGTGAAGAATTTGAGACCTAGATGTCAGGGGGGCGAAGCCAGGAATGAAAAAGTGCAGCCGCGGGAAGGGGACCATATTAACGGCGAGCTTCCTCAGGTCAGCGTTGAGCTGGCCGGGAAATCTGAGGCAGGTGGTTACGCCGCTCAGGGTCGCGCTGACGAGATGATTGAGGTCACCGTAGGTCGGCGTGGTCAGCTTGAGGGTCCGGAAGCAGATATCGTAGAGCGCCTCGTTGTCTATGCAATACGACTCGTCCGTGTTCTCCACCAGCTGATGCACCGAGAGAGTGCAGTTGTAGGGCTCGACCACGGTGTCCGATACCTTTGGAAGGAAGCGAGAATAGATGCTGACGTGCAGCGTATGGCATCCCGGCCGCGGTATCGGAACGCGCGCTCGCGTATCGCGCAACCGTGTATACACGAACGAGAGAGTACAAGCATTGTACGTCGGCAACGCGCGCGGTATTGTCCTATTAAGGACAAAAGGTCGGTTCCTGGCGGGCGCTTTGTCTCGCATCCATTGTACCTTATCCCGCGCGCATCGGAAAGACTTTCTGCGTTGCGCCGCAGCGAAACACGCCCCGCGGATGATTCCCGATACACATGGAAATTCGAAACGTAACTCTTGACGTGAGATCCGATCTCGCATTGTTTCCGAAAGTCAATGGAGATTTTGCCCCGTGAATATATATATATATATATATATATATATATATAGAGAGAGAGAGAGAGAGAGAGAGAGAGAACGCGTCTAAATTATTTCCTGGAAACCCCGGATGCTAGACGCGAGCCCGCGGAGAATCCGAGAAAGGGAGAAGTCTGGATTTCGAAGGGCAACGAGGTGATTGAAAGACGATTGAAATTCAAAGAGCGATGTGTATACCTTCGGTGAAGGTACCACGCTGAAGGTCATCATAATCCTGTCGGGATACTCCTCGCGTATTTTGGAGATGAGCAGAGTGCCCATGCCGGCACCGGTGCCGCCGCCCAGCGAGTGCGTGAGCTGAAATCCCTGGAGGCAGTCGCAGCTCTCGGCCTCCTTGCGGACGACGTCCAGGACGGAGTCGACGAGCTCGGCGCCCTCGGTGTAGTGGCCCTTGGCCCAATTGTTACCGGCGCCGCTCTGCCCGAACACGAAGTTGTCCGGCCGGAATATCTGGCCGAACGGTCCCGAGCGGACCGCGTCCATCGTCCCGGGCTCCAAATCGACTAGAATCGCACGGGGCACGTATTTACCGCCTGTTGCCTCGTTGTAGTAGACATTTATTCGCTCCAGCTGCAGATCCGAGTCGCCGTGATACGTGCCCGTAGGATCGATCCCATGCTCGTCCGAGATGACTTCCCAAAACTGCAATTGTTGTAGTAAGAACGAAACGTGTCGTTCAAATAGAAATTTCGCGAGAAATTCGATACTTCGTCGTCCCGATTACAGACAAAGAAATTTTCATGAGATTATACATGAATTTCGATCTTTGATCGACTTTTATTGTCCTAGTTTGGACAGGTATGTATGTTTGTTTGAAAACGCTCGAGTGACATTTATGTTAATCTAAAGATGTGTGACTTGCAGCTGAGAATTATTCAAGAGATCGAAACGTACCTTGGCTCCGATCTGATTGCCGCATTGGCCGGCCTGAAGATGCACTATCTCGCGCATGTTCGCTAATTTAACTTCGACTTTGCAAATTCTCCTCTTCGTCAGACACGCGAACCCGTGAGTGCGGCGAAACGACGAAATCAAAACTCCTCCTCGTCGTCGTCGTCTGTTTTCGTTACCTTGGAAATGCACGTAACATGCACGAAATGCGGGATGACGCGAGGACGCACCGGGAGATAAAGTCGAGCGCGCAGAAAGATCTCCGACGCGACGAGACTCGTGATAATTCCGGCGAAATCCCTAACCCTAAGAACCGTAACTCGGGTAATTTGGCTGAGTCAAACTCGCGTTCCCATGGATACACGGCGAGAAGAGAGTATCTCCGCTTCTGTTTCGGGACAATTGAATGTAGCGTTGATGAACAAAAGACTAGCGCTGGCGTATCTGCTCGTATTGTTCGTCAGCATTACAGGTTGCCGAAAAGAAATTCGTTCGCCTCAGTAAATTTTAGATCTTGAGAATTCAAACCTCTTCTTAGAGTCTCCTAGAGAATGCATTTTGATAATTCAAATAGATATTTCGTAATTATAATGTATTTAATGCTTCAAGTAAAATTCTAATATTTTAATAATTATTTTTACAAGATTTTAATCGTCTTTATTAAAATCACACAGTACATCTTTCTTAAATATTTATCTTTCTTTTATCGGGGGACATTTAATACACTTTTACAATAGACATTTATAATAGAATACCCATTGAACGTTTATGTCTTATAAAGACATTTTGAGCTTCGTAAATTGAATTCCGCGTAATACTACTTAGGTGAGAGTCGAGAGGATCTAGGCGAAGTCCACGAAACTCTTGGTCGTGAAGGCTTTCGCTATCTCGTTAACCAGCTCCATGTATACGATAGGATTGACGTTCTGTGCGAGTTGGTGCAACAGGAACCAATCGCCGAAATGGAATACTCGTACTACACGCTCGGCCTTAGATTTCTCGAGCCTGCGAACTGCACCACGCAGAAGATACACTCTCGCCCAGGCTTGAGAGAAAACTATGATCCTGCGTGAAGGATCGTATCACTCCCATTGATCTTTATAATTTTTTAATAGAATCTTCTGTTTTAAATATAATGAAAAGATTCGCAATTGTGTACGATAACGCGATAACGCTGAGAAATTGAAATTAGTAAAAAAAATTAATGCCCGCAAACAAGTTTTTACAAATCGTTCGCGGATATTTCTGACATCGTAATTGCCGTGAGTGAGCGCAGCCGTTGAGTGAACTTACATACCTATAAATTACCGCCAGGCAACCGACGCCGGCGAGAAACACCAGCCAGAACCAGAGAACAACAAAGATCTTCTCGTTCACCACGTTCAGCGGGAGCACGCATAAGGCGTCGTGTGTTTGCACAGAGCCCGCGGGCCCGAAAGTATGAATCGTACACTTGGTCACCTTCGGAAACAATCGCGCCATAGGGTCGATCCTGTCGTGAGGACTTTCCGCCGCGATGAATGTGCTCACCAAGGGCCCGTATCGCCTAAACTGCCCCTCCAGAAACACATCCAACAGATATATCTGTCCTATCTGTCGACGAAAGATTTTATCGGGATTTTTTCGTTAACTTTGCGCTCTCTGTGGCATTTTTTAAAAGGTAATCGGTATTTAGCAAATGTCGAATCTTAAGACGATTGTAAATAAATTTGTCGATTTTTGTACTTGCGGAATCGCTGGGAAAGGAAAGTGATCGTATTTTATACGTTAAGGGCCCTCAAGTTGTACTTCCGCCCGATATATCGAGCTCGTTTCGAAGCAAAGTTTCGGCCACGTTTCGTTAGCCTGGGCTCATTATCGAACCCAGAAATCAATTATTCACAGTTATTTCCGTGCAATTTCCTCGCTTCTGACGTCATAATCCCGGTCCGCCGATTGAGAGATCCCTTAAGTACTCTCGCAGAAACTCTTCCGTTTCTAAAACTGGGAGGGGAATTATACTTACCGAATTTAAGAAGTTCAAGAGCTCGCACACGAAGAAACGCAGAGCGTAGAAGTTGTGACCGTGCAGATTCGTCTTGGTGAAATACTCGACGAGCTGCTCCTTCCTCTCCTCGGTCCAGACGTCTCTCAGGAAGGGAGACGCGAGATCTCGCGAAAGAAGGCCTATGGTGCCTCTCTCCCAGATGTCCCATAACGCGCGCGGCACGTAAAAAAAGATGGCTTGTAAGCCGAGAACGAAGCAGACCTAACGAACATTGTATCCTTATTTCCGACATTCTTAAATTAAACTTTACCTGCCTACTCATCCTGAACAGGCAAACAAATATATCGCGTCGTTGCAAATTTAAAATAAAAAAAGAAGGTAATTAAAAATGTTCTAGACACGTACATTGAGAGAAAAATATTGTTACTTTTGGCTTCAACCACAATTCTATAATATTTCTAACGATAATTATGGTTAACATTATATATGGATAATTATGATTAATCATATTTTTCTCTCAGTGTAGATACGCGGGCGAATGACATCGAAAATATTTTATTTTCTACAAGGGGATGATATTTATATTTGGTTTAATATTTTTTCTATTGAAAAACCTAAGCCTCTCAACTCCTCCTGCGTTTCCTTTAGCAATACTCGCAATGCGAATCGCGCGATATAGAGTAACGTAGGATAACGGTCGGGGATCTCTATTTCCATTTCTTCGCAGCGTCTTCCGTCCTTTCCGGACGTTTTCCTTTACATTCACGCGTTTACGTTTCAGATTTCATTCACGCTCGCGCAATACGTCTGCATGCATCGGTGAGCCGAGAGCGACCTGACCATCGGAACGAAGTGCAGCCGTTATCATGCATCTCGCGTACGTGAACGCGCCGGTAGGTGTGTGCATTCCATACGGAAACTTACGCGATCGACCAATTCCGTCGTACATGGGCAAGCGAGCTGGCGCGCGGGCGCGCGAATGCGTTCTCACCCCCGCATATCTCTCTCCCGTTCGCTTTCAATTTTTCAGAGTGCCCCATCGAAAAACAATTTAGGGATACCTTTGACGAATTCCAAGTCGATCTTTCCTCGGCGAGAAATTTCCCGGAAAAGTCTAACGGAAGTAAGAGTTTCTCTCTCGGAGAACTTTTATATCGAGCATAAAATTTCCCGAGCTTTTGGCCTTGAGGGGTGTGAATCAATAAAAAAACTTGTTTCGGTTGAGTTTATAACTTGATTCTATCGAAGATTTGATTTAAGGCTCTCGCGCGGGGAAATGTAATTTAGAAAAAATTTTTATAACGAAGATAAATATTTAAAACGCGACGAACCCATGACAACTTTAACATCGGTAATTTATCAAGGTATATATATATATATATATATACCTTGATAAATTACCGATGTTAAAGTTGTCATGGGTTCGTCGCGTTTTAAATATTTATCTTCGTTATAAAAATTTTTTCTAAATTACATTTCCCCGCGCGAGAGCCTTAAATCAAATCTTCGATAGAATCAAGTTATAAACTCAACCGAAACAAGTTTTTTTATTGATTCACACCCCTCAAGGCCAAAAGCTCGGGAAATTTTATGCTCGATATAAAAGTTCTCCGAGAGAGAAACTCTTACTTCCGTTAGACTTTTCCGGGAAATTTCTCGCCGAGGAAAGATCGACTTGGAATTCGTCAAAGGTATCCCTAAATTGTTTTTCGATGGGGCACTCTGAAAAATTGAAAGCGAACGGGAGAGAGATATGCGGGGGTGAGAACGCATTCGCGCGCCCGCGCGCCAGCTCGCTTGCCCATGTACGACGGAATTGGTCGATCGCGTAAGTTTCCGTATGGAATGCACACACCTACCGGCGCGTTCACGTACGCGAGATGCATGATAACGGCTGCACTTCGTTCCGATGGTCAGGTCGCTCTCGGCTCACCGATGCATGCAGACGTATTGCGCGAGCGTGAATGAAATCTGAAACGTAAACGCGTGAATGTAAAGGAAAACGTCCGGAAAGGACGGAAGACGCTGCGAAGAAATGGAAATAGAGATCCCCGACCGTTATCCTACGTTACTCTATATCGCGCGATTCGCATTGCGAGTATTGCTAAAGGAAACGCAGGAGGAGTTGAGAGGCTTAGGTTTTTCAATAGAAAAAATATTAAACCAAATATAAATATCATCCCCTTGTAGAAAATAAAATATTTTCGATGTCATTCGCCCGCGTATCTACACTGAGAGAAAAATATGATTAATCATAATTATCCATATATAATGTTAACCATAATTATCGTTAGAAATATTATAGAATTGTGGTTGAAGCCAAAAGTAACAATATTTTTCTCTCAATGTACGTGTCTAGAACATTTTTAATTACCTTCTTTTTTTATTTTAAATTTGCAACGACGCGATATATTTGTTTGCCTGTTCAGGATGAGTAGGCAGGTAAAGTTTAATTTAAGAATGTCGGAAATAAGGATACAATGTTCGTTAGGTCTGCTTCGTTCTCGGCTTACAAGCCATCTTTTTTTACGTGCCGCGCGCGTTATGGGACATCTGGGAGAGAGGCACCATAGGCCTTCTTTCGCGAGATCTCGCGTCTCCCTTCCTGAGAGACGTCTGGACCGAGGAGAGGAAGGAGCAGCTCGTCGAGTATTTCACCAAGACGAATCTGCACGGTCACAACTTCTACGCTCTGCGTTTCTTCGTGTGCGAGCTCTTGAACTTCTTAAATTCGGTAAGTATAATTCCCCTCCCAGTTTTAGAAACGGAAGAGTTTCTGCGAGAGTACTTAAGGGATCTCTCAATCGGCGGACCGGGATTATGACGTCAGAAGCGAGGAAATTGCACGGAAATAACTGTGAATAATTGATTTCTGGGTTCGATAATGAGCCCAGGCTAACGAAACGTGGCCGAAACTTTGCTTCGAAACGAGCTCGATATATCGGGCGGAAGTACAACTTGAGGGCCCTTAACGTATAAAATACGATCACTTTCCTTTCCCAGCGATTCCGCAAGTACAAAAATCGACAAATTTATTTACAATCGTCTTAAGATTCGACATTTGCTAAATACCGATTACCTTTTAAAAAATGCCACAGAGAGCGCAAAGTTAACGAAAAAATCCCGATAAAATCTTTCGTCGACAGATAGGACAGATATATCTGTTGGATGTGTTTCTGGAGGGGCAGTTTAGGCGATACGGGCCCTTGGTGAGCACATTCATCGCGGCGGAAAGTCCTCACGACAGGATCGACCCTATGGCGCGATTGTTTCCGAAGGTGACCAAGTGTACGATTCATACTTTCGGGCCCGCGGGCTCTGTGCAAACACACGACGCCTTATGCGTGCTCCCGCTGAACGTGGTGAACGAGAAGATCTTTGTTGTTCTCTGGTTCTGGCTGGTGTTTCTCGCCGGCGTCGGTTGCCTGGCGGTAATTTATAGGTATGTAAGTTCACTCAACGGCTGCGCTCACTCACGGCAATTACGATGTCAGAAATATCCGCGAACGATTTGTAAAAACTTGTTTGCGGGCATTAATTTTTTTTACTAATTTCAATTTCTCAGCGTTATCGCGTTATCGTACACAATTGCGAATCTTTTCATTATATTTAAAACAGAAGATTCTATTAAAAAATTATAAAGATCAATGGGAGTGATACGATCCTTCACGCAGGATCATAGTTTTCTCTCAAGCCTGGGCGAGAGTGTATCTTCTGCGTGGTGCAGTTCGCAGGCTCGAGAAATCTAAGGCCGAGCGTGTAGTACGAGTATTCCATTTCGGCGATTGGTTCCTGTTGCACCAACTCGCACAGAACGTCAATCCTATCGTATACATGGAGCTGGTTAACGAGATAGCGAAAGCCTTCACGACCAAGAGTTTCGTGGACTTCGCCTAGATCCTCTCGACTCTCACCTAAGTAGTATTACGCGGAATTCAATTTACGAAGCTCAAAATGTCTTTATAAGACATAAACGTTCAATGGGTATTCTATTATAAATGTCTATTGTAAAAGTGTATTAAATGTCCCCCGATAAAAGAAAGATAAATATTTAAGAAAGATGTACTGTGTGATTTTAATAAAGACGATTAAAATCTTGTAAAAATAATTATTAAAATATTAGAATTTTACTTGAAGCATTAAATACATTATAATTACGAAATATCTATTTGAATTATCAAAATGCATTCTCTAGGAGACTCTAAGAAGAGGTTTGAATTCTCAAGATCTAAAATTTACTGAGGCGAACGAATTTCTTTTCGGCAACCTGTAATGCTGACGAACAATACGAGCAGATACGCCAGCGCTAGTCTTTTGTTCATCAACGCTACATTCAATTGTCCCGAAACAGAAGCGGAGATACTCTCTTCTCGCCGTGTATCCATGGGAACGCGAGTTTGACTCAGCCAAATTACCCGAGTTACGGTTCTTAGGGTTAGGGATTTCGCCGGAATTATCACGAGTCTCGTCGCGTCGGAGATCTTTCTGCGCGCTCGACTTTATCTCCCGGTGCGTCCTCGCGTCATCCCGCATTTCGTGCATGTTACGTGCATTTCCAAGGTAACGAAAACAGACGACGACGACGAGGAGGAGTTTTGATTTCGTCGTTTCGCCGCACTCACGGGTTCGCGTGTCTGACGAAGAGGAGAATTTGCAAAGTCGAAGTTAAATTAGCGAACATGCGCGAGATAGTGCATCTTCAGGCCGGCCAATGCGGCAATCAGATCGGAGCCAAGGTACGTTTCGATCTCTTGAATAATTCTCAGCTGCAAGTCACACATCTTTAGATTAACATAAATGTCACTCGAGCGTTTTCAAACAAACATACATACCTGTCCAAACTAGGACAATAAAAGTCGATCAAAGATCGAAATTCATGTATAATCTCATGAAAATTTCTTTGTCTGTAATCGGGACGACGAAGTATCGAATTTCTCGCGAAATTTCTATTTGAACGACACGTTTCGTTCTTACTACAACAATTGCAGTTTTGGGAAGTCATCTCGGACGAGCATGGGATCGATCCTACGGGCACGTATCACGGCGACTCGGATCTGCAGCTGGAGCGAATAAATGTCTACTACAACGAGGCAACAGGCGGTAAATACGTGCCCCGTGCGATTCTAGTCGATTTGGAGCCCGGGACGATGGACGCGGTCCGCTCGGGACCGTTCGGCCAGATATTCCGGCCGGACAACTTCGTGTTCGGGCAGAGCGGCGCCGGTAACAATTGGGCCAAGGGCCACTACACCGAGGGCGCCGAGCTCGTCGACTCCGTCCTGGACGTCGTCCGCAAGGAGGCCGAGAGCTGCGACTGCCTCCAGGGATTTCAGCTCACGCACTCGCTGGGCGGCGGCACCGGTGCCGGCATGGGCACTCTGCTCATCTCCAAAATACGCGAGGAGTATCCCGACAGGATTATGATGACCTTCAGCGTGGTACCTTCACCGAAGGTATACACATCGCTCTTTGAATTTCAATCGTCTTTCAATCACCTCGTTGCCCTTCGAAATCCAGACTTCTCCCTTTCTCGGATTCTCCGCGGGCTCGCGTCTAGCATCCGGGGTTTCCAGGAAATAATTTAGACGCGTTCTCTCTCTCTCTCTCTCTCTCTCTCTCTATATATATATATATATATATATATATATATATTCACGGGGCAAAATCTCCATTGACTTTCGGAAAC
>JAJVSH010000093.1:75808-129429 GCA_021460005.1 Tetramorium alpestre
GAGAGAGAGAGAGAGAGAGAGAGAGAGAGAACGCCGTAAAGTAAATGAAGCGAAATATGAATCCGGATTATGCGTCACGCGGCGAAATTTCGCAAGGCGGAAGATCGAGTCGAAATTACGAACGACGCTAAAACGACGGGCGAGAAATTATCGTCGTGTAAATCATCGGCGAGAATGGCGATGCCCAAAACTGCATCCGCTTAATTGGTCTGCACTTAACCGGCGAGCAGAAAGACTCGTAAATCTTCGACGTAACGATCTCTCGCTCTCCGTAATTTTTGCCCTCGACAGTCCTTCTCGCTTTTAACTTATTAGCCGCAACTGAATCCGGGTTCCGCGATTTGGTCGAAGAGGTTACATACAAAGAAAGCCATCTCTTTCCTCAACTCCAAGGATGCTCTTTATTAGTAAAAAATATAGTAATCATGATAATTATTATTATCGCAATTACATGTCGTAGTAAGATAATCGTTATACCGTCGATTAAAGATAACTGCGCTCGTTAATAATGCGCTTAATACCGCATCGCTCGGTCTGTGTGCGTGTCGTGTGAATCCGTGTGGATGTGTGTATCCGCTATTGAGATTGTCGCTAAACCTACATAAATGTTTCCCTATATACAAACAAACATCGTTCCTAGAGCGCCGGAAGCCCCGAGGGCGGCGGGCCAAGTTTCCGAGTCTGTTTCTTGCTCTAATTATAATAGCCCCCCTGTGCGGAGAAGGGCCAACCAACGAGTATCGGATTAACGGGTCCTTATCGCCGCGATAGCCGGCAAACGGTCTCGCCGAGACCGTATCCTCTCTTTTTTTTTTATTTACTCTCGTTTTATTTTTTATTTAATTATTTCTCTTTCATCTAGCGTACCGGTTTATTTCTAAAAAGCGATCGGTTTTACAAACCACCTCTTCCCTAATCCTTGCCTTATTATATACAAACTGTTTGCACTGTCGACGATCACATGCATCATAATAGCTGCATATTTTTTAGTAGGCACGCTCATTCGGTGTCACAGAGTCCAGACATCTTACGAGTCGGCGAATCATAACTCTTCTCACTTTTCACTTCTCTACTCTCCTTTTCTTTCTCCAACGTAGACACTAGAGCGATTATATATCTCACAACGGATTCGATATATGTATATATTTATATATATGTGTGTGTGTACATTATATTCGATACTGTCGCCGAACCTCAAGATGTTAAATCGACAAGGCGTGTTACGACCCGTCAGAAGTCACAATTGCTGGATGTACTATCGATTTCCGTCGTTACCGCCATTCTCGCTGTATTTTAAGTCAATTTAATTGTATCTTGCTCGCGATGAGTTTCTCTCGAGAGTTCACGAAGCAGGATAACTTTGAGCAACCGCTAAGAACTATATCCCGAAGTCGGAATCTACGACGATCGGCTCGCTGATTTGCACTTATACGAGCGACAAAGGAAATGAGTTCGTGCTACCTTTTACGGTTTTCTAGAGATAGCAATACTACCGCCTGACAAATGAATCATAAATACACTATAAAATATTTATAATACATATATATAATACGACATAATTAAAATATTTAATATATCATAATAATATAAATTATTAATTATCCTAATATAAAAAAAACAATAGTAATCATTTATTTAAAACTTAATCTAACTTAATCTAATTCATCTTTCCTTTCCTTTCAATCTTTCGAACTCATTATTGTCAAACTTCGATGCTAATTATAAGATTCTACAATTAGATTCAAGGAACGAGATAATAAAAATATAAAAATGCTTCCGCACGTCACTGAAGCTACCAACGTCTCGTAGATGTCTTGCTATCGCTAGAAATGAAGCTACCGCCGGTCGTACAATCAGCGACGGAAATAAACCCGATCACCACGAATCTACGATCTTTCTCGCGAACGACATGTGAGAAGATCGAGACGAAGGCTATGTATGAAGTTCTATGTCTATGGCAGTGTATGTAGAGAGAAGACGCGATGACAATACGACGAGTATAACGCGGCAGTGGTAAATACAGCTTCGGTTAGAACTTCGTCGTCGCTGTAAGAAGAGGATAATGTATGGACTATTAGTGTTCCGCAAAGAGTGTAAATAGAAGACCGACAGAATGGGAATCAGCGTTGACAGACAGTAGTAATACTTGAACACCGTGACAGAGAGTAGTAAAGATCCGGAATCAACCACTCGCAATTAATGAGCAAACTCGACGTTCATTAAACCCGGAAGCATCACATTGAGAGTATTACTTGTAACGTCGGATCTGTCGATTTGGAGCAACATGGGAAAACATCTTTTTCATCTCGACGAATCTCGAGAAAGAGAATACCTCTCGATCATTCCTATCATTTCTCAAATAACACAGAGATCTGAAATAGCGAGCTGCACCAACGATCTCGAAATAATCTTGCTTAAATAAGCTTGCCTTAGGGATTCGCTCTACGCATATCTAGATTATTACAATCTTACCTATGATATAGTCAGAGAGAAAGAAAATTTATTTAACTGAAATTTAATACCGTCGAGCGACGTTGATGCAACCGGCTCGAAGACGTCTAAGCAACGTTCAAAAAATTAAAGCGTCGTGTAGACGTCTCTCTCGCTGTATTCGCAATCGTTCTTCTTTAGAAATAAAACTGTCATATACCCACGCATACAAATATATGCATACGAATATTCAGGTAGAACATGAAATCACAAAGACGTCACAATGACATCAAAATGACTCCAAAATGTCATTATTATGTCATTTTATCACTGCATTAGCGTTATTTTGATGTCAATATAATGTCATTGAAATTTTTGTTCCACCAGGGGTATAAAAAAAAAATTTTAATTCCTCGAGAAACGATTATGAATTCAGCTTTTAGATTTCTGCATTGTCCGAAATCGTGCATGTACTCGCAGAGGCACGATCGCAACTCCTAGTAGGGCACGTGTATGTCCCTGGAGCGCGATCGTCTTCTACAAAGCCTGCACATGGCGATGAAGCACGCCAGACCCAAGAGAATGGCAAGGCCTGCGCCTAAACCGGCGCCAGCCCAGCCGGCGGGTCCGGCGAAACCGCCGCCGTTACCATTGACGGGACCGCCGCACGTCTCCACCGACTCGTCATCCGGCTCGAAGAAGGTGCCATTCAGAATACCCGGCAAGGGCAAGCTGCGACTGGGACAATTGACCACGCCGTTGCACACCAATCTCAACGGGATACATCCCGCGTCGCCGGGACAGTGAAAGCCGCAGTCCTCCAATTTGCCGGTGTTGAGGGCCCCGGATCCATCTCTCGGTAAATGAAAGAGCTCGGTCCAGCCAATCTTGAAGGCCGCCCTGGCCGGCGCCATGGACCCCGTAAACTGGATAATCACAGCGGGCGACTCCTCGATGATGTCGCCGTTCAGCGCCTGATGATCTATCGGTGGTACTATGTGCGCCGCCGAGATAATTGGCATCTCTTTCACGTAGCTGACATTCTCGCCGCAGATACCGAGATACGGCTCGGCGCTTCCCGGCAGAAAGATCTCAAGCTTGCCGTCCTCGCAGGAGCGCGACGCGAACTTGATCTTGTCGAAGTGCAGCCAAAGATCGCGCTCACGGTTCACCCGTAACTCCCAGATGCACTTGATGGATCTGGGCGGCGTGACGTATCCCAGCGCCTCGTAATGCGGAAACTCGATTTCGCCGTCGGTGGCAGGTGGCAGAAGCGCGGGCCCGCACAAAGGACTGTGCGCGAACTCGTATTTCGCCTCGAAGAGCGGCGCGGACCACTTGAAGTAGGTTGAGGCCGCGTGCGCGCCGTCCACCAACAGCTTCAAATCCAATTTTTCGCCCCGAGAGACGACCCTGAGGACGGGCGGTCGCGAACCTGGCGGCGAAGTTGTGGGCGCCGGAGTGCCGTTGTTATTGGTCCGACAGAAGCAGTGACTCTTGATACCGTCCGGATTAGGCTCCCGGACGATTATCCGGTCCACCCGACTGTCCCGGCAGTGGCATTGAGCGTACGGATGCTCCTTAAAGTTGATCGACTCAATCACGAGGATTATGCGCGCGAACAGCCGCTTGTCCGTGACGAAGCTGTAGGTGCAAGACAGATCGGCGGGCGGGTCTCCCGGTCGTTTGTAAACCAGGGTGTTCAAGGGTGATCGTAGATAGCCGGATCGCGTCTTCCACGAGGCAAAGACTTCGTCGCACTCGGTGCCAGGCGTAGGCTCGCCGAATCTCGTCGCGTTGAAAAAGTCGTAGTGGGCCCAGTAATAGAGCGAGCTGCCGGAGTAGCTGCCAGTCTTGCTCTCGAATCGCACGAACAACGCGTTCGACGTCGAGACGAAATCGTGCTTCTCCATCGGCTTGCTGAAGGTGTCGCAGAAGGTCTTGATGATCCGGGCGTCGTCCGGCCAGTCGGCGTCGTAGAGCGTCAGACTCTCGCCGCAGTCGCCGTCGTAGGGCTGGATCGGCGACTCGATACGGTTCACCCGGAAGCTGGGGAAGTAGAGACGCGCGATTTCGCCGGGTCGGCCGCGCAGCAAATACGTGCAGCTGGTGTGCGGCGGGTACCAGTGGGCGACCGACAGAAAGATACCCTCGTTACCGCTCACGAGGGACTCGCTGTTCAGCAGCCAGTCGCAGCTGCCGTTTTTCACGCCCGCGGTTTCCACGTGACCGGGCCAGTTGCCCACATTGAAGTGGAATCCGGTGTTGAGCAACGGCCCGGCCGGCGACGACACGAACTCTACGTAGAGGTCCTCGCTGGTGCCGATGATGCTATACGGGAATTTGCCCATGCCGCAGAAGGTGCCGATCACCGGGCTGCTTTCGTTCTTGCCGTCGTACACGCGTATGTAGTCGTACGGGCAGTGCTCCGAGCCGGAACTGATCGGCCGCATCGGGCACGTCATGATGTTCTCGCATCGTTGGCCGTCGATGTTGAACTCTTCGTTCTCGATGTAGAGCTTGATGAAGGGTAGCCGGGTGTTCAGACGGTACTTGCAGTGCAGCGCGCGCGGATAGATACCGGGATAAGCCGGGCTCTGCACGTAGCACGTCTGCAGGCGACAGTCCTTGAAGACGCGCTCGCAATAACTGCCCGGCACAACCTCGCCGCGACGATTCGGATAGAGCTCCGGGTGCTGGCCGTATCTGAGGTACACCTCGAACTGCGGCTCGGCGCGCGAATCGAAACTGAAGTACGTCTGATCGGTGAAGTTGTCCGCGTGAAAGATCACTCGCACGAAGCTGGTCTCGCTGATGAAGGTCTGCGGCTGCTCGGACTCGCCGCAGTAGACGCCCGGGTCCTTACGATTGCTCACCTCGGTCTTCGTGTTGCCGTCTATGATCTGGAACAGCGGCCGGGAACGCGCGTTGGATGTATAACGTTCGGAACGATCGATGAACGTAAGGACGTCACGTCGCGAATCGTTAATCCAGTTTAACGGCCAATATATCCAATACTCTTGTGATAAAAATTTTGTCATGAATATAATGTGATTATAATCGTTCATATCTCCAAAAAATCGATGGAACCTAATTATACTTAAACTATAATTAAAATTTTATGTCGTATAATCGAGAGATTGAATACAAAACAATTTTTTGCAATCTTCTACATTTATGAATTTAAGCAATGTTTTGAAGCAATGAATAATCCTATGAGCAATGATAATTAAGTATACTGAATACAATTAATAGACATTTATAATACAAGAAACACAATAATTCTACAAAATGATGCACAGGATTATTAGGAATCCGCCTTCGGAAGTAACTGATCCGCAAGTTTGCATGAATATGATAAGAACTTATGTACGAAGGAAATAGTTATTCAAACGGGAAATAATAGCTCAGTAAAGATACAATAGTCCCGCTTCTCGAATCTTACGATCTCATGCAGCGGGAAATGTACCCGAAGTGACTACTATTGACTTTTCATCTTTTTTTACCGGTGTAAATTTGAAAGTCGCGAGGGAAGCCGAGGGAAAATACAGGGGAGAGTAGAGAGTGTGGTAAACGGAGAAGCGAAAGAGGAAGAGAGAGAAAGAGAAAGAGAAGAGAGAGAGAGAGAGAAAGGAGAGGAAAAGAGAGAGGTTTACAGCGTCACAAAGATCAATACCTGATACCGAAGTAACTGAGAGAGGTGGCAGCAGGACGAGTGCGCCCGCGCGCGCTCGCTTGCTCGCGCTCGCTCGCTCAAAAGAGGAACAAGTGGGAAAACGGGGAGGAAAGTGAGGGAATCACTTATCGCGTTCGTCTCTTATACGGAAACGCTCTAATTCGCGACACTGATACAGCTGCGCTTGTCCCCTCGTGCATTATCCGCGTCCCGAATAGACGTAACTAGATCTCGAAATCGCGCTGTAAATCAATCAACGCGAGAACAAACAGTTCTATTCTTATAATGATCGCGGCGCAAACAGAGACCCGCCAATTATTATCTCGTCGATACGCCACAAACATACGCTCGATTCGTCACGGAACATTATGAGGCTTATCAGAATACAAGGGTCCTCGATACGTTATCTGAGGATCTCTATTTTAAACTAGCTAAGTCTCGATCAAACGCATAGATTTGATTCAAGTAATTCAAATTAATTCAAATTAATTTAATAAATAATTTAAAAAAATGCGACAGTTCTAATGTCGAGATAAAAGGTATCGTTACGTGTATTATAGATCCTATTTTTCCACTTCGCCATAGGGCATTCCTCGAAAGTACGGAGTCTGGTTCGCCTAGGCGTAAAATAGACTCTGAATGCATCGTTGCGCACGAGGCGAGGCGAATCCGATAATGATATATCAAAGGCAGTTTACATCCGGCGTAACTGCGCGGTTTTTTTCCACTCCCGCAAAACGCGCCGAGGTTATATGAAATATGCGCATTCCCGTCGTACAATGCGGGTTCGACTGTACCACGTATGCATTGGTCCGCGACGCGATTCAAAGAGATACGCGAGTATCAACGCGGCATCCCTTCGCCGTCTCCCTCCCTCGTCCCGCCGGGCCCGGCGTCGATATCCAACTCTCGAATCGAAAGAATAATCGAGGAACGCTATTGTCGAACCGAAATTAAATTCCAGCGCCCGATTAATTGGCCGGGATTCTCCCTATTCAATTAATAGGAGAGAGAGAGTGCGAAGCGAGGGGTGGCGCGACTCGGCGAGATGGATTCGGCCGTTTGGACGCGCTGTGTCTCTCGGTCCTTTTCCTTCCTGTCGAACGGCAAAGTTCACGAAAGGGCCACACAAAGCGCTCACCTGCAGGTAACCGCCGCTGCAAGTGGTGGCATTCTCCAGCACCCCGACTTTAAACTTCTTGAAGCGCACCCGCAGAATCCAGTCCCGGGGCGTTCCGCGAAAGGCACGGAAACGGTACCAGCACGAGAGGGGTTTACCCCAATTCGCTGGGGTCACCGCCGGGCTCGACACATCTTCGTAAATGTCCACTGTCTTGTTGCAGTGGCCTCGGTCCGCTGAAATAGAGACGGTTAGGACGAAGAAGAAGGAAAGGGGGGACCCTCTTCTTCATCTCGTTTGCATTCTTAATTATTAATTATTAACTAAGCTAATAATATGTAATTTTACATTAAATAACCAATTTTATGGTACTAAGTGAATATTATTCGTTACGTCAACAATAACCAATAAAACCTTATTAAGTAGCAATAAGAAGTTTATTAGTCATTAAAAACTACGTAATTATAGAGCTTGCAGGATATTTGAAGATATTCCCTCAACTCCGGAGGGACAGATTTTTTTTAATTAATTCCACGTAGATTTCGTTTCAATAAAAAATAGAGAAGATGCGGTTAAATGACGACCATGCGATTAAATCACGACGTAATTTCTCGCTAAGAAAATATTGATTTCGAAAAACCGAGCTGGTCGCGGAGAATCTATTATTAAATCTATCATTAAATCGCAAAAATACGGAACGTTCCGTGCACGTTGTATTAGAACAACGATATTTTTCGTTGACCCGGTTGGGTAATGGAGGGAACGGGATGAAGGAACGGGACACGCGGAACCGATGGGGTACGGGAAGAATGGCGGAGGGTAAGGAACGCGCGACAACACGCGACACAAGTTTCGGCCGTGTAATCGATATTCGACCCGCTTGCCAGATACCTCTCTTATAAAGCGGCAGCCTCGTATTATGGCCGGGTCTGCCTCTCGTACGTAAATCACCTTTCCGCGGCGTATCAAAATCTCTCTCGGCGGGTTTGCGCCCGCTCGGTATACTCGGGGTAAAGTAAATCTCTCTAATGCGACGGTTAAGATTTCGAGGCCGTCGCGTCTCGGCTGTTACACCGATAATTCGGCCTGTTAGCCGCGTAACGGGGTTGCGATAATTGCTAGCAGCTCCCGGGGATAAGTAGTTCCCGGAGTGAGTCTTCATTAAACCGCGCATCATCGAATTCGGGTGCGAGTCGAAGTCTTTTGGGCGAGAAAGTGGGAGGCGAAGGGAGGATTGATACCGCATCCGCCGTAAACGAGATTTATCCGCCAATCGTAACGAAATTTTATCTGCTGAATTAAATTAGAAATTGAAAGTTGCGGTATTGCGCGCGTTCGACGTTACAAATACAGAACGTGGAGTCAGGACATTCACGATATTCGCGATATCAGAATAACATATTGGAAAATCATCTTCTCATTTTATTAACCGCCCCTTTCCTCTCGTCATCAGGCTCGAATGTCACGAGAGACGCGAGTCGCGCGATTCTTATCGGATCATTAAAACGTAATATTGTAATTAGATGAAATAGATAGCGTAAGATTGCGGTAGGGCGGTGGAAATGATCGCGGTATCGGATTGCATCCGTCGGCGAATAAATGCAGAGATCGTTCTCGCGTGTCGCTGGCCTGGAAATTTGAACTCTCACCGGAATTATACTCTTTGCCCCCTCGATGCCCCCCCCCCCCCGCAGTCCCTTTTCCCCCGCTGGATTAGACTTACCTCTGCGAATGGCAGCGGGACTGGGGGTGGCCAGAAGCAGGAGGAATATGGCGAAAAATCCCCAGCCCCAGCTACCGAGGAGTACAGGCATTCGAGGCATTCCCGGGACAAGTGCCGAGGCTGTCAAAATACCTCTGCTTTCTCTCCTCTTATCTCCATTTGCCTCTCCCGTCGAAAACTGTCTGTGCACACGCGTACATAAAAAAAAATACACGTAATAACACATATGTACATGTGTGCTCGTACATATAATATCGTTCACTGATCCGTCCTGCCCTGTGTGCACCGGAAAAAATATTGAACACCGTGCAAAGTCCGTCGAAAAAAAAGAATACGTACAATAATTTTGTGCGCAGAGAATATTGTGTCTTCTCATTCTTCGCGAAATATCGAAAATCACCGCGACGAAATGTATAATTTAATTCGAGTTTTTTCTGTTCCAATAGTAATTAATTACCCATAAAAATTTATGATTTAGTCACTGAGAGGAATAGTCGGAGAATCGCTGGTTCGTGGATGAAAAAATTTTCAACTTTGTCCTGCGCGCGATTATGTTATTCGCTTCCGTTATTTGGGAGAGAGCGATATCTCTATAACGCGATCTACTTGATGGGATGCAAACGCAAGTGCGGGTATCACGTTATCATTTCCCCAAAGGACAATAAGGGACGCCGTACGGTTTGCCAGATGGGTCGAGCATATGCCGGAAGGGCCTCGTTCGTACATCCATGTCGAGAGAGCGGGGTGATAATTGGTTAAATCCGCGTTGACTTGGCTATCGACAACAGTACTTCACCTCCGGAATTTTCTCTCCCGTTCTTTCCCTCTTCATTCAGTGCCGCTTTCAGTTCCCCTCCCTCCCCCCCCCCAACCTCTCGCATTCTCCCGTCGCATTTCATTGTCTCGTCTCTCGAGAATTCAATATTTTTTTCCCGGGGCACGCGACTTCCAGCAATTCAAATCGCGCAGCACGAGAGAATCCGGAAATATTTAAAGATTCAAGAGACCTCTCTGGAACTTCTCTCCTCGCGGAGGTCCGAGGTTCCAAAATCGCGCGCGGCCAAGGTCGCGCGAAAATGTTTTTTTTTTCCTCCCGACAAACTCTCGTGTCTCTGTCGGAGTTGCCCGTAGGATCGATGCACTCGCGGATTTTCAAATTCTGTCGGCGTGCGCGAATCGAATAAAGGCAGGCGCGTGCCGAAAATGTCGAATGAACTGTGCACGAAGTGGTTAGCGCATCAGCAATTTAGATCGCTCGTTGATTACGTGCGTGTATAGAGGATGCGTACGCGGGCGCGCGTTTTGCAAAACAAGCAAAGAGGCACGACGGGACAGGGATGCTGGACGGACGATTTCCGCGGAAATCGTTGAGCGATTGTTTTGCCGCCGATTTACCCGACATTTCGTCAACGATCGTGATTATTTCGCATTATCGAAAACGCGTGTTTCGATGCATACGCGAGATGCATACGCGAGATGCATACGCAACGAGGACGCGATTTCCGCAACGACGCGACGATTTGCTCGCGATTGCACCGACAGCTCGGATTCAGTGAAGATTCAGAAATCCTTGATCTTTTCTACGTCACAATTCTAGCGGATAAAAGGAAGGGAAAATTGCTTGCGCAAGAAAAATACATTCATCTTATCAAAGTATATCTTATATCAAATAATCTTATCTTATAAAGTAAAAAATTTAAATAAAATGACAGTGTAATCCTTTGAGATACTTGTGACTTGAAATGGCTAGAAATGAAAAGTAATAAAAATTATTTTTTCGTAGTAAAGAACTCAATGGGATAATTTAACTATTGTCGTTGACAATGGAGCATCCACGCACCTTTAACATAATTCTCTCATGCTCCCTGATTCCTCCGATTCCTCCGATTCTCGGAGAGCTAGTTCTCGCTGCCGATCGGAATCACCGACGCGTTATCCTCCACGCGGGTCCCTTCGATGATGCCATCTTCTCTGTCATCAGGACAGGCGTCTTTTCGAGTGAACCGTTTGCGTACCCGGGATTTACATCATCGTCGTCCTTGGAGTATCGACCACGACGTCGCCTGGCACAGTTTCCCCCGCGATTCTTAACCGCGCACTGACGCACATAAAGCTCCGAAGGACGCTCCGAGGACGCTGCTCGCAATCGAATCTCGTGGTGGTGGACCACCACCGGCGGCCGCGGTGGTTTTTAGTCCCCGAACGAGCACTGCCGCCGCTGCTGGGAGCAGCGCGTAGATCATTAACGTGTCATGTCGTGGTAAGTGAAATTGAGACTCGAGGATAAAGAATGAAGAGAGAGAGAGATGGAGAGAAAGAGGAGAAAGAGACAGAAAGAGAGAGAGAGAGAGAGAGAGAGAGAGCGCAAGGGGGAAGGAAAGAGCGCGGGGGAGAGAAGGAGAGGGACGAGACGAGGGAACTAGAGGGCACAGTACGAGAAAGCACTCCGGCGTGCCAGTTGGAAAGCCAGGCTGCGAGTCGACTGCTGGCACGAAAACTCGGAACGTGCGGCTGGCTTAACCGCCGTCCGCCGATCGGAGCTGCGGCGGGTCGAAGCTTGCGCAAGCTCTCTGGCGTTCTCTTTCCCGCTGTCTTTCTCCCACGACGTCGGCATGGCGGAACGCTCTCCCCCGTTCTCTACCCTCCACCCGTACTCTCTCTCTCCGATCCCTCGGAGTGTGTGTGCCCCGTTTTGCAGTTCCGCTCCCCTTCCGTTTACGATGACTTTCATTGAACTGCTCGCCGTCCCCTCTTCCCTCAACCTCCTGGTCCCCCTTCCCTCGCCACCCCCCTCGAGCCGCCCTGCGATGACCTATTGCACCTATTGCTGGCCCTCCTGGCGTCCTGTCGCTTCGCGCGCTTCGCCCCGACCCTTCTTCTGCCACTCGAGACTTCTGTTGTCGCCTCGGTTTTTTCTCATCTTACTAACCTACGGCCCGTCTCGCTACCCTCTCGCGTACGGGCCGGGGCAATCGATATATAGGCATGTTAACGCGCGTAGCGTGCTTATCGCGCGAATTTAGCGCTTCCGCTCCGTGAACACGCACGCGAGCACGGCTGCTATTAAAAATAAAAAGCCGTCGCACCATCGCCGCCGCCGTCGCCGCCGCCGCCGCCACGACGCTGCGACGCGTCGCAATTCACACCTGACGTATCGATTTACGACGAGCGCGCCGGTTATCCTGTGCGCGCGCGAGTTTTGGCCGAACGTTAGGGGGATGGGAGACCCCGTTCCTCCGTTTAGCTCGCGTTTACCCGCGCACACGGCCATCCAGTCCGACATCCCACGTGCGACATCGACGAATTTTCGCGTCTCCCGGCCGAGAAATTATCATAACTGCAGTCCTACCCCTGCGACGCGAGACGTCTCGAGATCGCCTCTCCGTCTTCGAAAGCCCTGCGCTCTTTTGCCCCGGCAAGGTCGTTTTCGAGAGGGTGGCCGCGAGCGGCGGCGTGCACGCCGGCAATCCTACATTAATCAGCGTCGAAATAAACTTAACCGAGATATAGCGCGGGGTAGCCTGCCATAACTTAAACCGTATTTATGGTCCGGCGTTGCGGTCCGGGGAAGAACACAGATGCAATCTTCGAGGCCGCGCACTAACGTGCTTCACGCACCGTAATTCGGCCGATATTGTTAAGTCTAGCGGCGAGCGGGATTATCGAGCCGCTATTATATTATACTCGGGGAACGTAATAAGCCGCGGGTATAAAGGAAGGTAATTAAGGTCGCATCCGGGCATAACGCACGAAAAACTGATAATGGAGCGCCTCCGGTCTCGCGGATGCCGGCGGAGCTAAAAGGGAACAATAAGCCCCACGATAATCTGTCCGAAAACCGGGGAGTAGAAGCCCCCCTCTCTTTTTCTCCACCCCCGCGATCATACAGAGATGCCCATACGTTGTTATAGCCTAATAAAGTCTGTTAATTGATATCTTTGGATAAATGAAATTACGCCATAATTTTCCAATGATAAAAGAGTAATCATTGTCCCTTCGTGGTTTCCTGATGACTATTAAATGAACGCTCAATGTAATATATAATTTTATGGCAATTATTAATTCGATTATATATTGGAAAATTTATTACAACGCGCCATTTACGCGGTGGCTTCACTTTCCCCACTTCTACGAATATTTCAATCATTAATTTGTGAAATAAAATCTGTATTTACTATACTCTGATTAAATTTATTTTACGGGCTCGTTATGTTGTATTCCAAAGATTCGGACGTTTAAGGTAACTTTCCTTAACACGACTTTTACAATTTCTAGAAAAGGAAATTAAGAAGAAAATTTTGTGCGAAAATATTTTTTAATCGCCAATTTATATATATTTTTTATATAAATATCTACTTGTATAAATATCTAATTAATTCTGACATTAAATACATTTTTTATTTTATAATAAAATATTTTCATAAAATAAAAATGGATAAATATTTAAATACACTTAATAATAATATCTTGTGTAATAAATTGTGACATAAGATTTAGCAGTTGACAAAATTGAAATGTCAACTGCTAAATCTGATATTATTCAGCGACCTCATAAATCCATATTTAAGATATTTTTGTGAATATACAGTTTAAAACCGAAAATTCGGTTTCCCATCCGCTAAAGGTTGAAAACTAATGAGCGAGTAGTGTTCATGTACAAAAGTGTTTAATGATACGTCACTCAAAGACTCGAGAACTCTGTTATAGATCTGTCTGTTACAACGTAACGGATAATGGTCCGACCTAATCGCCAGTGCCCTGAATTAATGGCGAGGAATATCGTTATCGGAGAAAGATTCACTTACACAAACTGCGAAGCGAACAGATTTTCCAATGTGTTTTTACTTATCTAAAATATATGTTATAATAATATTTCTTGTGTAGTTTATAATCGGATACTTTATGCCGGAGCGAAATAAGGAAAAAAAATAGCAAGCATAAAGTATTGTTAAAAGAAAGAGATGTCTCGAGAATTATCTCGTTTTCTAACGTCGCTGCAGAATGACTCGCATTTCCATTAATCCGGGCTATCTAACGATATTCCAGCTCCGTTTACTTCGTCGGTACTTTTACCCGAAATGTACCCCGACTTTTCCGACAGCCGCGGAATAATTACGGGGCAATTTGTTGCGGCGGGGAAACAGAGACGCTTCGTCGTTGTGCTCGCCGCAAACCGGCTGTATAATTAAGGCCCGATGCCTCGGCGTCGTCTCGTCCGACAACACGAGCGGGGGCAAGGCGGGCGTCATTTACGGGCTGATTAATTGCGTACCCAGCCCGCCGCGATCGCATCCAGCCGCAATCAGCGGGGAGAACTGTCTGCGGCGAAGAAGGCGAGCTGAGCTGAGACGGCGCGAAGAGCAGAATGATCCTAGATCCGGGAAAGTCCCGATAACCGTTCTCCACGACGGTTCTCCAGATCCGTGGGCTGAGGAAATAAAGAATCGAAATCAGGAATCTCGCGTGAAATCGGACTCCCGCTCTCTCTCTCTCTCTCTCTCTCTCTCTCTCTCTCTCTCTCTCTCTCTCTCTCTCTCTCGCGCTCGCCGCAGAAATCCGTCGAATTTCGATTTCGCGCGACTGGCGAAGCTTTTTTCTCCGTTAGAAAATTTCTCCTGTGAAATTTCAACTAAAGCTAACGAGTAATTATAAATGCAGCGAACGCACCGGTAAATCGCCAGTTAAGAGGACTATCACCGGATAATTCGACCCTTTTTGCCAGACAGAGACACAATTTTTCGCCGACCAGCTCTTTCGTTGGTTCCCTTCTATTTTACATTTATTAAGCTTAATGAGCTTATCGGTATGTAAAGCCCGATAATGAATCTGTCCGAGATATGCTCCGGAGTAAGATCAATAATTTGCGAACGTACACCGAACCGCGTAAACACAGCTCCCTTTGTTACTAATATATATCGGCCTACATAAGACACGGGATGTACTAGATAAGCCTCTCTCTCCCTCTCGCTCTCTCTCTCTCTCTCTCTCTCTCTCTCTCTCTCTCTCTCTCTCTCTCTCTCCCTTTGTTTTATTATAAAATCTTTGATCGATACGAAATCGATTTTCCTTGAATGTCGAAAGTTAATCCTTGGAGATGAACTTAGCCTCGAGGGGGGAAATTTTTCTTTCAATTGAATCAGAAAGTTTCAGATTTAATTATACGGGGACGATTACCTCTCGTCGATATTTTGCCGGGAAAAAAAATCCACTCCAAACTGATTAAAGCAACTACGGGTTAACAGGACGTCGGGTTTACCCGGGGCTGAGAGGGGGTGGGGATATAAAAAGACTATTTTTATTAGAATAGACCGCCTCGAGCTTCTATTAAAAACCAGCGATCCGATCGATCCCGTTCGACCTCGCCGAGGATGCTAATTGTAAACAGCGGCGGCGNCGGCGGTGGCGGCGGCGGCAACGGCAACAGCAACATCTCGCGCGGCGGGGGATGCCGTGTCCGAGATATTAATTAGCACGGAGATACCGGGTGTGTGTACACACGGGCGGGCGATACATATCTCCACCCTAGGGCTGGCGGGTCTCTGTCTGGCTACACCTGAAAAGCCCATGCCTAAATCTACCCGCCGACGACGCCGAGAAGGTCTCAGCAACGCGATATATTGATTACGTAGGGAGAGAGAAAGAGAGAGAGAGAACGCAAGAGGGAGAGAAGGAGAATATGTCGGAGTAAACCAGAATAACGCGGGGCGCGCCAAGCACGTCGGAGTAGAACAGCAGAATTCGTCGAGGTGCGCCGGGATATACGCCGAAATATGCGAATATATCACCCACCCCCTACCCCCCTCCCTCCCACTTTCCCCCTGCGCCCCCCTTATCGATCGCGCATAATCGTGGAGTTCGGTGCAACAGCGTTGGCCGGGGGGAGAGAGCGCTTCTTCGCGAAAATCCGAGAGAATTGGATTCGGATTAATCTGCAAATATGTGCGCGCCGCGATCCCGTACGCGGCGGTGTATCTTCGGCGTGCGGACCTCCGGGGCCGAGCACTCGGACACTAAATGCGGAGGATGACAATGGTCGTCGCAGGAGCGCTAATCGATTTAAACTGATTCCCAGACGGTCCTCTAATCGGTTTACCGAAAAAGATCGCTGCTCCCGTTAAACGAACTGACAATGAGAGAAACTCGTCAACCGGCCGGGGAGTATATTCATGCCCAGCCTTTGCGTGCTGGACGAGGCACATTCTGTGTTCCATCCTGTGACCACCACAGTTTCGGCCGACACAGCGCGAACACGGACGGGCTTGTTTGCGGCGGGCAGGCTTGTGTTCCCTGGTTAGGTTCGATAATCAGGATGCGGGTAATCAGCTGTCTGCGCGAGAAGTGCGCGAATTGATCTTCGTTCTCCCCGCGGCGACCGGCCGACCCGGCGCCGGTCTGTAACATCCTTTTCTCAACACCCGACGAAAAATATAATGTAACAGTTTCAATTAAGTCTCGTAACTGTAGCCTATTTTACATGTATATCCATATTATCGCACTGCCCTCCTCAACTCCCCGTGCCGTTTCATTTCAAAAGAGACAAAGGCCGATATTCATAGTCGATTCTTATATTTAAGATCATCTCAAGTACAGTCTTGTGTGATTCTAAACCACACTGTAAACTCTTACGGGTTGCTACTTCTCCTATTCAATACTCGGTTAATTTGACTAAAACAATGAGATAAAATTAGTAAGCCTTACTCATATTGAGTAAGCCTTACTCATTATTTATTTAATTGTTGTTAATTTATTTAATTTAACTTCCATGTGAATCATAATTAATGAATTATTGAGTAGAAGCAGTATATGAGTTACCACTGCTCCTACTCAATATTCGATTAATTTGACTAAAACAATGAGATAAAATTGACAACATTTTGAATAAGCCTTACTCAATGTTGTTGTTAATTTATCTAACTGCCATAATTTATCTAACTTAGTTAAAATTTTACCTTCCTTTTAGTCAAAACTAATGAATTATTGAGTAGGAGCCTATGGAATAATTAAAACTGACTTAAATTGAGTACAATTTAACACTACGAGTTTAACAGTCCAATCACAGAGCCATATTAGTATCTTAAGACATTACTTAAGATGATCTTGAAATAAGAACTGACTATGAATACCGGCCAAAGACAATCTAATCTATTTCTATAATCTCGACAGCAGTTACGGAAAATCCAAGGGCGCGCGTCGTCCCTTGGACAACGGAAAATTACGCCTCGACGACGCGACCGAGCTTGGCCGCGCGTAATCTCGCGAAAACTCGGTATCGGTGCTCCTTCCGAGGCGTATAATTGCATTAAGCATCTATCTGATCGTCGCGCGGCAGCGTTTATCCCATCTGGAGAGCGGCAGGATTTATGCGCGACAAACCAACCCCCAGCCCGCCGGTCTGCCTGCGCCGAAGACGGGGTCGAGCGCGACGGGGGTGCGGTAGGGCGCACCGGCACGAAAGACGGTGGCGGAGCGCGCGCGTGAGAGCCCCGCGGGCTGCATTGGATATAATAAATTTCCACTATCGCGAGTTTGCCAACTAATCGGCCGCCTTTACCATTTAATTAAGGCTACCCGCCCGGCTCATCTATTGTCCGTGTCGCGTCAGCTCGGCGTGGCGCGCGCGCTTAATTACGCCCGCTGAAAATCAAGAGAAATTTCTTGCGCTCGCCCGAACTCACCTGGGGTGGCTGATGTATACGAGAGAAACACATAAAAAAAATTCGTCGAATCGCGCCCCGAATGTTTTCCCTCGTCGAATCTCTCGTTAGCTCCCAAATTGTCGAAACTTTTTAATATAAGAATACTGGTATAACGCGATTTGTAACTCGGATGTAATTTGAGAGCACAATTTCAGAGAGAGAAATAATAAAGTTTGTAATATTTGCCCGCGATACATATATTTAGCGTATAAATGTAAAAACAACAGACACAACTTTTCATTCGGCGTTAAAAGATGTCTAGGGAGCGTCGTCGTTACTACAAAAATTGCATTCCCCGATGATTACAAACGAAAAGTGACTTATTATTGCAATGCAATAAATATTAACTTTGCGTGTCACAACTTTATTCATGATGGAAAATATTTATTTTTTCTGGTGTAAAACATTGTTATTTATTAATAAATAAATTTTGGACAAACTTTTCTGGAGAGCATCGCGATTCTCGCAGATTTTTGTGAGCTTTGATAGATTTCTAGTAAGATTAAGAAAAGGAGGACATTTAATTTTTCAACATTAATATTCTTCGATCAACTTCTTATTACTGTTTTGTTATTTTTTATTTCAATTATCTATAATTTATCAATCAAATTAATATTAATTAATATTATTGATTAAATACTATTAATGTTAATTAACATTATCAATAATAAACATTAACATTATCAATTAAATATAACTGTTCAAATATTAATATTATTATTTTTAATTTAACAAATGCATTTTTATACTTAATTAATTAACGTATAGAATATACGTATAGCTGTATACTTGACGCGAGACACCACTGTGTCTCTTGATTATACAGAGTATATTATACAAAAGACTATTCTTTTCATGGCTTGCATTTTGGTTGTAATAAAGTTATCTTTATATAATGTTTATATTTACTTTCGTGTTTATATTTACGTTCATATTGTTGATTTTCATATTGTTATTATTCAACTCTCACTCTGTTGTAATTCAAATTGTTTATCTTGATGAGGAAATTTATGGGACTTAAATTTATTTAAGAGCTGATTGATAAGTTTGTCTGTGTTGTTTAGTAATGAACGCGTATCCATCTCTACTATTATTCGTAAACCTTCCTACGAAAAATTCTGCATAATTGCACAAATAATGTCTAGGTTTGGATGAGACATACTTAATGCACGTAGTAATCATAATTTATATGGATAAAAATCTGTAAAACATAATAAGAGATCATTAAAGTTTCCAGCAGACAAAAACATAATAATAATATCGAAATTTGCAGAATAAAGTTTACCGATAATATTTATACAGCAGCTCTTCGAAATCAGGTAAAATAAATCTTCGTCCGAATCACATGTGATATTTTCATTTAAATACCATATCTTTCTCTCAATGTTTTCAAATATATTATTAGACTTTCCACTATTCGTCAATATCTGCTATCCTGCAATGGATAGATTCGAAGAAATAATAACGGAAATAATTGTCTCATTTTCTTCATTTGTTTATTCGACCGTTTTTTAGCTAACATTCGACAAAACCAGCATTATCCTCATGTTCGATATATCACATCCATTGTTATTTTCTTTTAGAATACTTGTATCTAAACAAACATGAATATAACGGAATCGAGGAATTGTATATAATACAATTGCACTTCTGAACATATTGCAAAATATCTAAGATATTCAGAATCAAATTAGTAAAAGACAACTCTTTTTTGTAGAAGCGATCAACGGTAAAGGCATGCGAATGACGCAAAGCTATTCAGATATCTTCTCCGATCATCAATTTCAACGATATTTTCCCGATAAGGATGATGTTATCTTAATGTTTTTTTCATAAGTGATAAGAACAAGAAGATAAAAAATGCTTGTTACGCTAAGAAGCTTGATGAACACGATTGCTGGATTCATAAGTGTCAGTATTTCCTTTATTTTAATAAGCTGACAAAATTCCTTATTTCCTTATGCAACCAATTATCATAGGTTTGTTCGAAATTCTCATCTTCAAAATATATATAAAAAGATTTGTAAAGATATTTGTAACATGATACTGAAGAAATTGATTTCGCTGAAATTTGGATAATTTGAAAAAAATTTGAGCATGTTTAAGTAGTAACTACTGCATAATATTTTCTATCTCGTGGGATCTTTGATTTAGAACATCCTAATATTATTAGGCACTGAAAATTTAGCCGACTATATTGGCACATCTCCTAATAAATACTTGATTAAGAAAACCCTACCCGGTACGGACACATTAAATCTATTTACGGTTTTCACGAAAAAGAATCTCTAGTATCTGAAAAACTGATGTAACGTAATAAATTATAAGAAATTAAATTTTGTGCCAAATTTCGCATCACTCTTACAAATATACTTAATAAATATAATTAGGATGAAAATATCTCCCACAAGTAATATTTATCATTTTTTTCTGATACATAAATAGAAAACATTATAAACGTTGAATGCGACAAAGATACTCATCACGTTAGTAACGGTAATTCGTTATCGATTCTCTGCTCACAAAGGAAATCTAATGAGATTCAACAGTTGGTTTCTTAACTTTTTCCATTCTTCTGTTGATGTTAACGAGACAGCGCGAATTTTCTTTATTTCTTTCTATGCACGAATCTAAATTACATTTACTTATAGTTATTGAAACTCACAAAATTTATGTCAATTTGAGCGTATCATGAGAAGACTGTAGATTAGAAACTATACATAATCGTATGACGTACCGTTTATCGTAGAATGGACCATATAAATCTTGTACAATTTCAGACATAATTTCAGAATGACAGATTTTACTTATGACATAAGAGCAAGAGCTTTCTTTAAATCGTGATATCGTGGTACCGAGCATAGTCACGACGTTATACCTTATATCAAAGATATATGATAGAAAAATAAATATGATCAAAGAACGTAACTACAAATCGTGTAGAGATCGCGATTGTTGAATTTCTTGGGGGACAATCTTCTTCTTCAGAAGCGACCAGTCTCAAAAGCATACCGCAAGATATACTGCAAAAAATATCGAGCTCTTCAAATTTTCGCCGATCGGAAATGCCGTCGACACTTACGATAAGATATAAAAGATGATTTTATATTCATGCCCTGATATCCTGATCGTGAACGATAAGAACGAGAAAGAAAAAGAATGCCTGTAAACTTAACCGGTGGACGCGATTGCCGAAATCGTATGTGTCATTGTATTTTTTTATTATGTTTTATTATGATGTAATCCCTTATTGCCTTGCACAATTCAATGCCACTTTACATCTGATCGATGTTATCGCATGAAAAATGTAAAGATATCTTCACGTGTAAATTAATAGCGAAGAAATCTATCACGATAAAATCTATCTCGATAAAATCTGATCGGGTAACGAAGTACATGCTTTGGGTAGCGAAGTGAATGCAAGTGTCGTATGCATATCTAAGCTGGCTGCCATGGAAGTTAAACTTATATATGCTTTCCACGGAAGATACGATTTCCAGTATTCACTTACAATAATGAAAATTGGCGGAATGTCAAGTGATTGCAGGAAATCAGATTTTGAACCGGATTACATGTCACTCTCGTATATCAGATCGCTCGCAGATTATATTTATCACATTACTTTTCACATTAAAAACTAAAAAACGCCGTAAATAATGTAAATAATGTAAATAAGATAACTCGTCACCAACTTTTTATTGATCCTCTTTTCGTTTGTGAAGGAGATCTAGTAAAATTAAATAATTAGTTTCTCGACTGCTCCGACTTTCCTGATTTTGTTAACGAGATACCGTGAATTTTCTTTACTTCTTTCTACGCAGAAAAAATGAATTGCATATTTTTTTTATTATTGAAGCTCTTCTTCACGAAGTTTATATTAACATTTTAAGAAAAAAATATTAAAACGATTTAAACGATTATGTATAAAAAATAAATATATATTTATACATAATCTAAGAATTATATATTGTTTACGTAATAGCAATGATTTTTTTTAAACAATTGAAGATGATGTTTAAAATTTTTAATTAAATTAAAAATTCAGTTTACTTCTTTCGTAAAATACAAGGTACTGCGGACATTTTCTCAGAGTGATGATTGAAGGAAAATAATGATATTTTAACAAATATTAAGATGACACATCCAGAAATAGACTTATATATTGTTGTATTATTTATAAAACTATATTTTTATTAGAATTCAATTTTACATCTATAAATTATTAATTGTTACTTCTTTTAAAATAATTTTCAAATAACAATATATATAAATTTTAATTAAGTTCTCCCTAATTCTCGAGGACTATCAAATTCCTCTAAAATATTTAAATACCGCCAAAGACAAGACAAGAATTCTTCTCGACTCTATTAAGAATAATAAAAATACAAATATATAAATAACGAAAGTGCCGAGAGAAGGGTTTGAAAATTTCTCGTGGAGGAAATATCGATAGCTCGCGACGTCGATAGCGGGCCGCATTTAAAACGGACTCGTGTAATGCACATGCGTGCAAGATCGACGGGATTGTGGCATTTAAAAATGGCGTAACAGGCTGAAGCGATTGAGGTTAGAGGATAAGAGGTGAAAACGTAGTGTCTTTTTTATTAAACAATGTCCGTGCTTAGCGCGAGGATGAGGCGACTGTTCAAGACGATCGGGTGCACGCCGCGGACTTACACGGAATTCTGCCGCGCGATGTGGCTGAGAGGCATGACGAGCGCCGCGAAACAGAGCTACACGAAAACTGTGCTGCTACCGCAGACCAATTTCCCGGCTCGACTTGGCGGCAAGAAACGCGTGGAGATGGACAGTTACTTGCTAGAGGTGGAGTCTTTGTTTATCTATTTGTTTTCTACTCCAAAGTGGAATATTTGTCTTCGACAAGATCACGAATGCATGTTGTTACGCCTTATATTATCTTTAAATAGAATTTTGTATTCAACATTCATTACAATTCAAAATACTTCATGATCAATGTAAATTCTATGCATGTTTAATGATTTTATTATACAAAGCGTTTTTGTACTTTCATGCTACAATCTTTCGACATTTTTACTGTAGAAATGCGGCTTCTTGGAATTATACAACTGGCAGAGGAAGAACCTTGAAGGGCCAGACTTTATTTTGCATGACGGGCCGCCCTATGCTAATGGAGAGCCGCACATGGGTCATGCTATTAATAAGGTTTGTCTTAGTAAAGAATTTTAGATACATGCTTTTGTTACACTGATATTTAAGAATTATTTTCATTCACTTAGGTCCTTAAGGATATTACCTTAAGAAGCAAGATTATTACAGGCAAAAGGGTGCATTACGTTCCAGGCTGGGATTGTCACGGTTTGCCAATTGAACAGAAAGTGCTTAATGATGTAAAAGATGATAATCCCTTAGAGATTCGACGTAGAGGTACATTAAAACATTGCGAGATGTGCTATTTCCTATTCTCCTAAAATACACTGTATTGCAGCTAGAAAATACGCGAGCGACGCTATAGCGAAGCAGCAACAAGCTTTTACGTCGTGGGGCATTATGGCTGACTGGAATGAATCGGGATGTTACTTTACGAATCATACCTCATACGTGAAGAACCAGATGCAGCAATTTATAAATCTGCACGAGAAAGGACTTGTATTCAGAGCCTTCAAACCAGTGCATTGGTCACCGTCCTCCAGGTACGATTTAGGAATATTTGTAAGTCGATTGATCCTGAGAAAATTTCTTCAGTCGTTAAATTGTTTTCTTCTCGATAATCATAGAACAGCATTAGCAGAATCGGAATTGGAATACAATGAGTCTCACGAGAGCAAAAGTGTTATTGTTCGCATGCGAATTGACACACATGGATTAGCTTCGAAATTAAAAGACTTGGAGAACAAACCACTCTATGCCCTTATCTGGACCACTACGCCGTGGTCATTGTTGGCTAATCAAGCTATAGCTTTCTCCGATAATATTGCATACTGCATTGTGGAAGACAATTCGAAAAATCTGTATATTCTCGCACAAGAGTGCTTAGCAAATATTGAGCAGAAGCTTGGTCCGTTAAAAATGATTACAACTGTAACAGGTAATATTTAGTCACATTTAAATATTTTAATTCATAAACGTTTAGCAACTGGGTAATAAATGAAAAATAATTTATTAACAGGGCAGGAATTGGGCGACGCCAAGTATCTTCATCCTATTACCAAACAATGTTTACCATTCTTACCTGGACCTCACGTTACAACTAGCGTCGGTACTGGATTAGTTCACACAGCTCCCGCACACGGTCACGAGGATTTTCTCATTGCAATTGAGAATAATATACCAGTGGTAAGTCATCCTTCATCGGTGATAATGTAATTTATAATCTAGTCAGTTGCATTGTACGATTTTAACAGGTCATTCCGTGTAATTGTTATAGTTATCTTTGATAGACGACAACGGATGTTTCACCAAAGAAGCGGGCGACGAGTTCTCTGGCTTGAATGTCCTAAACGACGGCGCTAATAAAATTTTGCAACATATCGGTGAAGACGTGTTATATACTGATATGATTAAGCACAGCTATCCGTACGACTGGCGAACCAAGAAACCCGTGATCATCCGCGCGAGTCACCAGTGGTTTATAGACATAACTTCTATCAAGGAGAAGGCGATTGTAAGTCAGCCGGGTCTTCCTGAAACACGCATGTTACTACGCATTCATTACTCGTGTGCTTATGTCTTTTTTACGCAAGGACAGCATCGCGAATGTAAGGATATACCCGGAGCAAAACCAGATGTCGTATCTGAACGCGTTGATCACGCAAGTCAAGCAACGACCGTACTGGTGTATTTCACGACAACGGTCCTGGGGGACGCCGATACCAGTGTTGCTCAATAAAAGAACCGGTGATACGTATACAAGCAGGTGACTTTACTGATCGGCAATATAATTAAATTAATAAATTTCGCAATGTAGACTTACGCATGCTTTCATATTGTAGAAAATGGATCGAGAGATTGTGCAGGCTGATGGAGCGACACGGTACCGACTATTGGTGGGAGCTGTCGACTGAGAAATTAATCGGTCGCGAACTTCGGCAGGAACTGAACGACAGTATAGACGATTTGGAGAAGGGGACCGTATGTAGAACATTAATGATCTCCTTTAATGGAATCTCGAATGTCAGTAATGCATGACTGCAAAGTGAATGACTACATTTCTTGAAGGATATCATGGATATCTGGTTGGATAGCGGTCTCTCGTGGTCGGCCGTTTTGCCGGAACATAAAGCAGATTTGTATTTAGAAGGAATGGATCAATTTCGCGGTTGGTTTCAGTCATCATTACTAACATCCATTGCGCTTCAAGAACGTTCTCCTTACAGGTAGTTTACGCAACGTGAAATGAAATGCCGACTCTCATACATATTTACATATTCATATTATTCTTTTCAAAGCGCGCTATTCGTGCACGGATTCGCTGTGGACGATAAAGCCTCGAAAATGTCGAAATCAGTTGGGAACGTCATAAATCCTGAGATAATTACCAAAGGTGGAGAGAATCTGAATAAAGATCCGGCATATGGTGTAGATACTTTAAGGTCGGTTAAAAATATTTGCTGATTCGATCGCGAATATTTCGCTGGAAATAAAAGTTAACAAAAGGAAACTGATAGGTGGTGGGTGGCCAGCCACGGATGCCAACACAGCCAGGTGTCGGTCACAGCCGCGTTGTTGCGTGAAAGCCACGAAACTGTACAAAAATTACGCTTAGTCTTGCGATTCCTGTTAGGCGTTTTACATCCGTACAACGAGGGAATCACAGTCGAACCGGAATACCTCTATCTTGACAGATATATGCTACATGCCTTGCATCAGTATAACAAAGAGGTAAGGCAAGCTGTAAATCTATATTAAGCATCCACGTTATTCATGATATCAATTCTCTATTTTCAGATTCAAAACTTTTATGACAATTATTTGTATCATAACGTGTGTAAATTGGTAACGAATTTCCTGGCAAACACCGTGTCGCCGGTGTACTGTCACTTGATCAAAGACAGACTTTACTGTGACGAAACAGCGTCCCCGACGCGTCTGGCCGCGGTAGAGGTAACGCGCGCGACCCTGACTGTGTTTGGGAGATCCATCGCACCGATCGTTCCACATTTGGCGGAAGAAGTGTGGCTGTATCACCCTGAAAACTTGGGTAAGCGATTTAACAAGAAAGCGTTTTCCACATTGTATTACCGTTCGCATATTATTTACAGCGTCAGTGCCATTGTTTCATACTGAATATAAAGTATCGGAAACTTGGTATCAACCAGAAATCGCTAGACACATAGAGAATGCTTTAAACTTAAGAGGCAAAGTGAACACATTGGCTGATTGTAACACGTGGGAATTGTCGGGCACCATAATGGCTTCAAGTAATGACTATGAATCGCTTTTGGTGAGAAACTTTTTATAAATCGTAAATTATTAGTTCTAATTCGTAATAATAATCAAACGTGATTACTAAAAGTCATATTTTTTGCAGATGCTTCAAAAAGATCGGGAATCCTCTACGTCAGAATTATGCGACATTTTGCAACTCTCATCAATTACATTAGTGGAATCGCCCACGGTAACCGAGACGCAAGTTGAATTACATAATATTAAAAAAGTGCTTTGCCAAAGGTGCAGGAGACATCCTGAGTTAGACAAAAACGGTCTCTGCGGACGTTGTATCAAGGTACTCGACGTAACGAATGTATCATCGATATCCATGTAAGCATAAGGTTAGTTATTTCATAAGGTTAGCTATTTCTTAATTATCGCTCATTTTGCTAAATAAATAAATATAAAAAAGTATCGTTTTTTTTTTTTCGAAAATTAAATTACTTTTAATGAAGCCCGATAGCTACTCTAGACTTATTGACATTCTTTTACATTCAACATACATCAATCATAAAAGAAGACATGACGGAATTTAATCACAGTGCTATTGTTGCTTTGTCGTTAAATCGTACATGTGATTTATATTCAAAGCATTGAGAAAATGCGTTAGATGTGGCTGGTATCCGCTAGTGGCCAATTTGTGCGCGACGTGTGCCATGTACGTCCGCCACTCGCAAAACGACTTGTACATCTGCTCCAAGCTCTTGAAATTCGGATGACCGTACCGACCCGTACTGCCGACGGTCCAAGTTTGTGATCTCAGACGATTGTGAAACTTCAGTATGATTTTAAAGACGTTAATCAAGCAGACGCGCATCTTTTCTCCGCGCGTGTTGAGCATACACCTGAAATCGGAACTCTGTGAGTTATGCGCGGCTCGAGGAAAATCGATCGAATGCCGGAGACTACCTTGAAAGTATCCTCTTAATATAACTCATGTGCGAGAGATAGATCTCATCTATTGTCCGGGAATTCTGCAGATCCTTTTCAAATTCGTTCCAACTCGCGTGCAACACGCTGCACGTTAAATAATTGTGAAGAGCATTCGTGAACTGTGTCATGGAGTGCCTGTATAACTGCAACTGCATTCGCAAACGGACAAAATCAATAAGAACAACGTTTCTTAACGTTTCCTCAATAGCTCTATTATAGATATATTTACCTTGTGATATTGCTCAGAATTAACCACGCTACGCTCCATCTTCATTATGTTAAAATCTTCCTGTAGTACCCACGACACTCTGCCAATCATTATTAGAAACTTGAATACTTTACTGTATTGCAGCATCATCGTGTCATCCAAGATAATATTCAACGGCCATGATATCTTGTAATTGAGGCAAAGACATTCTAAGACATTCGGATCTGAAATCTGCAAAAAACTTTATTATTAATATCGGAACAAGTACCATAACAATTGAAAACAAATAATTATGCTTACATATAACTGACACGGTTTGTCGATGGCAGAAAGACTCAAAAGTTCCGAATTGGCGTAATTATTGCTAAGCGAATTCATCAGCGCTTTCTCCAGGAGATTCGTGAGGGTGGCGGAATTAAAGAGTTCGATCGGCGCGGATATCGCGTAAAGCCGCGAATAAAGCGAGTCCGTCAGACTCTTTGCGAATTCGCCGTTCAACAGAAAGTAATAACTGCGTAGACTGTGCAAATGCGAAAGCATGTTGTGTTCGTTTACTAGATACTTAATGATCGCGTTGTTAACCAGCCGGGTTTGTATCTGCAGGGGAATGATGATGGATTTTTCCAAGTACACTTGGAGAGACGTATGATCGATCATCTCGACATCGGCGATGGTCAGGGACGAGGATGCGGCCGACGGTTTCACGTCGAAATTAGCACCGAACAGATTGGGCAGCTTGAAATTACTGCTCATCGGAGACTCGAAACACGTCTCTTCCGTGATCGACTTCATGTCGTCGGATAAGGATGAGACCTCCTGACCGGCGTTTAAAGCGAATATAATATCGTCGCTGTTCGGTATCTGCGACAAAGGCGTGTGGATCGATGCCGTGGTGAAATTGTCAGTAGTGCATGACATTGGTGTATCTACGTTATTCTGCTGCTGCGTACTATTCGATATCGGCTGGTGCGCTTCATTATTTCCATCGTTATTCTTATTCGAGCACTCTTCGTCATTCGTAGGCACGTCCGCCGTTTCTTTCGGCAATTTGATACTGATCGTTGACAAGACGTTATTGTTCACATTTTCCTTCGTACTATCCGAACTTGATTCGCTGATATCAGTTAATACCTGATTATTGCCGTTTGTGTTTGCGCGATCAATAATTCCTTGATTGTCCGCGAGTATCGTACTGAGCTCATTGTTATTCGGAGTCATGCCATACTCCTGCATCAAGACTTTAAGTTTGTTGCTCTGTGCAATGGTCATATTGTCTATCCTCTTGATAGCTAAGGACTTAGGCCTATTAATAGCACCAATAATTCTCTCGGTCATCTCGTCGGTTTCCAAGATTTTATTTAAATGAGTATTGAGCGCACTTGTCTTTTTATCGTCACTATTCATTATAGTTTTGATATTTTTCATTTCTTCATCACGCAGAAAATCCTGCAGGTTGCTCCTCTCGTTATTCTTCTTATAGACCTTGTACTTTAGTGGTACGTCCTTTGTTTCTGCTGTCGTGAGGGAATCCTTACTTGTAATTTCTTTTTCTGGTATAATATCTTTCTTAGGCTCACAATCTTCGATAGGTGAGACATCCGAGCCCACGCATTCGCCGGCCAACAGATTTTCTTTAGAATTACTCTGATCAGAAATGTCTGACGTAGCTACGTCCGACAGTTCGTTTTCCGCAAAGTTGCTATTTTCATCTTGGCTGGGCACAGCTTCTATCTCGGACGTGGTATTTTTATTTTGTTTATCAATATCAACGATCATATTTTCAACAGAATTCAACGTGGTTGCATTTTCCGATATTTCTCTATCGAGTTTTTTTATAGATTTTAAAAATTCCACTCGTCTTTCGAAATGACTCATTCTCATCTTTCGCCAGATAGATCGCGCACGATTGCTCTCTATATCGGCGGTTAATTTGTCGTAATAGTTTGTAAGATTTTCCCTGAAACAAGTAAAATAATTGATGCTATAATTGTTTAAAATCAGCGGCGATTATTCTCTAGTGATTTTCATTTAAAATATGAAACCTCACCGCTCAGCCTGTTGTTGCTCTCGCAATTCTTCCTGCTCTCGATTAATCTGTTCCAGCAATAATTTATCAGCTAGTATTTCGTTCGCCTTTTCCCTTTCCTTAATCAAGGCGCTTGCTTCCGCCTGATGCTTTAATTCTTGCAGCAACTCCCGTTTACTCTGCGCAGCCTTCACGATAAGTTCTTTGCGTTGCTCTAAAGAAAATATCACGGAAAGTTATCACGGAAAATTGTTAAATATATTTTTAATTCAGAACGCGATATAAATGTAAGAGTATTACCATCCAGCCTCGACAACGTTTCCTGTTGCGCACGTATGACGAGTTCGGCCGTTTCCCTCTCGGCTTTCTTTTCATCCTGAATCGCGGACAAAAGAGATACGATTGGGCCCAACGCTGCCTCGCCTTTACGTTCGTATTCCTGACATCTAAACAATTGCTCTCGCAACATGGACACGTTCAAGCAGACCCTCACTTCCGGTTGAGCATTGAGAGACACATTGCATATGGGATTCTAAAAAACATTGGAAGATTTTTTTCATTGATTCACGATTAAATCAATGAAAGTTAATAAACTTCAGTCATGAAAAATTACCTTTGGACTGCAAATTTTTAAGAGTCGCAACGTTTTCCCACATTGCAGTATCGACTCCGACAGTTCGGATAAGAATCCGGGTACTGATGCGGTATCGATCGCGAAACTTTCCGTCCAAAATTTACGCCCTCTCTTTCGCAGATAGTGAGACCGTGCTTGAATCATAAATTCTCCGTAAATGTCATCGCACGTTCCTTCAAACAACCAATTTTGCAACAATCTGTAAAAATAATGAGTAAATATTCATTCAAGTTAACATTCTTTTTGTGAAGAATATCAAAGAAAGATTTCATTTTCTCACCGAAAGTAGATTTCACAGCAGGACTTCAATATGGAGTATAACACCAACGCTACCTTCGGATTGGTGACTTTGGTCACTTCTTTATAAATGTGCGTCAAAATCCCACTGCCACCGCCCAAGGTGCATTGATTCGCGCTACAACCGCACATTTTCGCGACTTCCACAATTAAATGTGCCAACGGACGAACCTGTTTAAGCAGGCTCAACAATCCGTGAAACTCGCGTTGGTTGAGGATCCTTTGCAACGCCGAACGATAATACAGGAGTAACTCTTTAACATTGGCGCACATTGCCTACAATTGTATCGTGTGTAATTTAAAAAGACTAACAGACACGTCGTAGCGTGAAAGAATTGTATGCACCTTGAAGATGAGACCATTCTGCTGCAATTTACCCGTTTGTGGATCGGGCGTGACGAGGAGCGACAAGGACCTAAAATTGTTGCCCCAATAAATCGCTTCTTGGCAGGTAATCCTCAATGCCTCACAGCTTATGCCGTGCACAGTGATATTCTCCTCCAATTTGAACCCCGTCTGAAATATCATGATGTACAAACATACAAAGTGCACGGCTGCGCTAGCGCGATTCCATTAAATCCACATACCACAGCATCGTATCTAAAGGAGTCTGAATCTACACCAAATAACAACAATTTGACGTCCGACAAGAATTTCTCGGACGGAACCTCCTGCATCAGAGATATGGAATGCATTGCCTGTAACATAAAGAGAACAATTTTTGCATGATATATTTGCGCAAGCGTCGTCATCTTTACCTTCTTTGGCAGCAGTGATAAAATACTTGATTGTCTTATCCTTGCTAGATGCAGCGCGGTTTCCGGCAGATCGGTGACAAACAGCAACTGCCTGGAAAACTCTGGTGCTCCGAGTGACTCCCACGTTCGTAACTTGGGAATACGACCGTCAGAAAATAATACCTCTTTCCATATTAAATCGGAATTGCTTCCAACGCTTTTTGATTCGCTCGTAAAATTCGTCGACGATACAGCAAGGGTATGATTCTCATTTTGATTATCTACAGGCTTTATCCATTCACAGGGTAAAGTCATATTTGACATAAACCTTTGAGTAGACAAATATATCTTATTTGTTTGTTCAACCTGAAGAAAGAAACGCAATTCACGTATTCTAAAAAAAAAATATATATGTGTCAAAAAATGCGAGAGTATCTTACCATAATATGTGTTAAGAAGGGAGTAATCATATTGCATTGGTTTTCTGTATTCTCAGTACAGCTTGATATGCAGGGAGTCATTTCAATAGCATTATTATATCTAAAATATATCAAAAAATTCTTAAGAGATATATGTATATAGGAAATAAGAATTACTAATACCGTATCGTGATCATACCTAACTGTTTGGATACCTAGAATGGCTTTTGATACACACTGATCCTCAAAAGATACTCTGCTAACAAAATTGGCTGTCGTGTCTTGCCTGGTACAGGTTCTGCGGATGCCCAGCATCGCCTCGAACCTCTCCGGCAAGATAAAAGATTCCATGGGATATGTTTGAAACATTGGTACGCCATTTGTAGATGCAACATCCTCGGGCAAGAAGGGATTGCTTTTACCATAGTGAAACACATCCTAAGCAAAATTCGATTCAGGTTAGCTTTAGTATAAACCCTGAAACTATGTGACTGCTTTAGTGAAATAGATACCAGTGTAGTCCCCGTGTCATCAGTCTGGAAGTTTTTCAGCTCTATCAGCAGCTGTAAGGTGGAAGTCACAGCATCCGTGTTATCCTCCTGGGTATACAAGCTGTTTATCAAACTCTCTAATTCTTTCGCCTCTGACACACGCCTCAGGGACAACCTGAGCACGAAGGCGTGCTTCAGGATCTCTACTAGGGGATCAATCTCGGAATCTGCTGCATTTCCTGCAATTGCGGTCGACAAAGTGCTATCATTGGAAGGAACACATACATTGTTTCTTTTTGTCTTTCCATTTAATCTTATGCCATCGAGCTAAGGCATACAAGTGTACCTTGACTGTACGTCTTGTTACTCTTATTTAACAATATCTCATAGGCCCGCGAACGAAAACGCCTCACTATCTTAACATCGCTCGTGGGCGGCACGTAGCTCCTGTTCTCTGTGCGGTTTCTCCGCAACGTGTGCCTGACCAGCTGCGTGACGAGCTCGTAGACGTTAGCGTCGCCCCGTTCTGGATCCATGATCGAAGTACTCCGTCAGGCGATTGTTGATTAACCGTTGCGACGAGTCGCGGGAGACGGCGATTATTTTCATAGTGCCATAATCAGCCATAACAACGCGACTCGCGTGGAGGAGCCGCCAAGACATCTGGCGGCGAGCGTGAAACGTCCGACCGTTAAAAAAAAAGAGAGAGAGGAAGGAGGGGAGAGCGTGAAAATGTTATCACTGACGATTTAGACGAAGGCACTGAGAACTGATATGATAGATCCAAAAACTAAAGACTGAAGCCTCAAACCTTCTCCTTAATCCCTCAGGCCCTCAAGGCAATTAGGAATTCAAAACTGTTAGGAAAAGACAAAGCACGTGGAGATACAGGGGGAAAAAAAAATAAACGTGCACGGCGAAATGACTTGTAATGTAGTATTAATTTTATTGCGTTATTATACATATGCACACATACATGCACATCGTGACATCGAGGGAAGTGTGTGTGTTGTGTATGTCGCGCAAGTGTGTCTGTTACGCGTATCGATCCTACGCGACACACGTGTACACGTGCACGCGCGCGCGCGCACGNTGCCATGTGTATACACGTGCCTCGCGCACGTATGTACGTATATGTATAATAATAGTGGCATACGTCGCTCATGATACGTATGTATCAACACTGTACAGCGTGTATATGTATAATCCGTCTACCAGTGTCTTCCAAAGCCCCTCCCCTCCCGCTCCTCTTTGTTGTGCTCGTGTACGCGCGCGCGTCCGACTAATAGAAAAATAAACGTTTCAGATAGAACGCCGTACGCTCTTGTCGCTCTCTCGCGAAAGGTGCGAAAAATAAATTTCGTTTTTCCTTCCCTTTTCTTTCCTTCGCTTTTCTTTTTTCTTCTTTTTTTTTTGTTTGCCTCTTTATTGCACCACGCTCCCTTCCGCTCTCCGTATTATAACTACGTCCAATCCTGCTCGCCCGCCCTCCTTGCCCCGCCGTAAGTCTAACGCTACTATGTGTCGTTTTTCCTGTTATATTTTTTTCTTGTGTTTATTTTTAGCTTGTCTAACGCCGATGTTTCTAGGGGGATCGGCGGGTTACGATTAACTACAATTGCACGAGGAAAGTAAATCCGATCGCAGGAGAAATCAGTAATCGAGTTTGGCATCATTATCGTCGACCGCGGCTCCGCTTCCCCTTTCACATTCGCTCCGCAAGCTCTCTTTCACTCTATCTCTCTTTCGCTTGAATTCTCGGCTCGGTCCTTCCCTTTCCGCGTTTTCGCTTTTTATCTGAAACAATTTCTTCCAGTATTAAAACCGAGTAGACTACTACGGATGATCGAATACAAGAGAACCCGTTGCGACAAGCGCTCACGAAGGCAGCGTTCGCGAAGGGCCGCGCGCGAGAACTTTGGATGACAGAAAAATCCAAAAAAAAAATTCCTTGACGGAAGATTTTTTTCCCCCCTCCCCTCTGATGTATTTCCCGCCCGAGTTGCGAGACGCGCACGTGAGCTTCCCGTGAAGTAGTAGGTGTCACGCTTGTGGAATATGTGTTCCTGTGTGTGTAGCCGCTCGAATTAGGTTGCATCACATCGTAAAGTCGCGTCCTTATATTAATTACATAATGTAAAACATTATAAGGCTCTATTTTGTTTCCTCTGGCTCTGGTAACAATCTCTGACAGAGACCAAAATCACCAAAACGCTACAGAAGCTCGTCTCGGTTTTGTCCACCTGTCTTTTTATCGGGGCCTTCTCGTTGTCGCGCTGATAGTACATTTCGCGTCTTATCTCGCCCTCAGATAAAACGTTTGAGCGTCTTAAAGAGCGCTTAATTGTAATAATAATCTATTATTTTTCTCGCTCTCCTCTTATCACTTTGCCTATCGTTAATCTTCACTAGTCGCGATGACGACGCCAAGCCGGTACAAGCGATAATACGAAAAAAAACAAAAATAACGCGAGTGAAATGGATGTCGGTCAGCGGATTCAGCTACGGATAAGTCGCATTTTTCTTTCGCTCCATTCGATTGGATTACACTGTATAACACTCTCGCGTCTCTTCTCCTCTTTGTCTATTTTATATATCGGCTAAACGCTGAATGGCACACGTTACCGCATCACATTATTGCAATTTGATGTGTCAGCGCAACAGCTGCTGTTACTATTTTGGATGATCTTCAATCAAATAAGCTCAATATACATATATACTATATCTTCTGCCGAAGTTAACAAGTCATAAAGAGAAAGCATTTAATAAAGTATATATATCTTATGTACATTGACTGTTGTTGAGAAAATCATGTCGAGAACATGAAGTCAAGGACAGTAAAAGTGTCTCTCTGCTCGTCATTCTTTCTCTCAGTGAGTTGATTCCCTTTCGCGGATCTCGTACGCACAACAGTTGCCCCCGCGATTCTCGCGAGAAGCATAGAACTGACGCTCGAGCTTGATTATGTGCAGTCTAAAGCGGGTTATGCGATTAAAATAAAATGAAGTTTTGCAGTGTGTGTTCGACGACAGGCAAATAATGTAAATGTAATGTTCTACGTAACAGGATGCTAAGTATATCAGTTCAATGATCATCCATTTCGTGGATACGTTGACGTTTGGATTGCGACGGCTGGTGTTCAGGAGGCTCGGGGCTCTCGACGATCGCGAGCGGGGCCGGTGAACCTGACGAGCTGTCCGACTCTTCATGAGCGCGTTTGCTAACACCCCCAATGCCAGCATCGGGGCTGATAAAATTTCCACTGTTGCCAAACAGAAAATTTTCACGCGAAATTAATAAATGACGTACGTCGCGAGTATCATACGAATTAAATAGTTTTGTGACGCGACTGCGAGCACAAGTCGTACCTGTAATTATATGTTGTTTGTACAATAACAGGAGCTGGACTGTACTGGCCAGCTGGAGATAAAGAATGGTCCTCTACAGCGTTCCCAGGCACCAAGTATTTTTCTGTTTCGACAAGCGAACCGTAAAGTATCTTAACGTTAAAAAAAAAAGGAACCTTTTGAATTAAAAGACGAAAAGAAATTTACCTTCTCTTCCTGCGGCATCGCCACTTACACCATTTGTTACCACTGTTTGCATCAGCCGTCCCTTGTGAGTCTGGGACGATGTATACGGATGTCCAGGAGAACCGGGCGCCGACTGGCTTGTCGCGAGCTGTCCAGCCGGCGAGGGTACTGAGCTGTCGGGATAAGATTCGGGCCCAGGAGAAGTCTCTCTGCTTAGACACTCGGGAGTGATTAATCCACTAATTCCTACGTGAGATGGCGAAGCTGGAGCACTTCTGCTGATCACAAATGATGATATTAAACGACTTATCGATTCGACACCTGTGATACAGACAATGCAGGATTCTTCTCGACATTACCTTGATGAAAGCGTCCCGAACGGCGCGCGGAAACAAGGTACGCCACGCTGCCGTCTTCGTCTGAATGCTTGCTCGATGAGCTTGGTCTCTGATTGAGGATCTATTTTCCAGAATGAGCCTTTCCCCGGTTCTTCCTGACTCCTGGGCACCTTGATGAAATAGCGATTCAACGACAAATTGTGCCGTATAGAATTCTGCCAACCCTTATCTGCGGTCCTATAATACGGATAGTGCTTGGTGATGTACGAATAGATGCCTGACAAGGTAAGCTGTTTATCGTGTGCCGAAGCGATTGCCTGGACGATCAGCTGCGCATACGAGTACGGCGGTTTCGAATCATCCTTCGGCGGACTGTAGTGTGGCGCTGTGCCGTTCGGTCCCGCGCTGTTGCCACCTCGGTAGCGAGCGTCAGCAGGCTCCGGGCTTATCTGCCTGCTGGAGCTCTGCCCGCCGTCGTGCCTCTCCAGGTTATGCCTGTCCAAAGCGGAACCTTGTGAATCGGTCGCCACAGCAGCGGCATACGCCGCGACCATTTGTAGGTCTGCCGAAATGTTTCTTCTACCCTGGCCAGCACGTGGACTCGCCGGACACGAATTAGCAGCGCTTATCGTTCCCGTGGGCGACGGGAACGGGCTGCTATACCCAGTGTCTGGGATATTTATCCGCAGAGGGGGCAGCGGCGCCCGTTGTTTCGGTGGAGAGGGTACGCGGATGTTACTCGGTTCCTGCTCGTCGACAAGTGATTGGAACATCAGCTTTATCGTTGTACTTGGAAATCTGAACGTGCATCTGCAACACCATCGAAGTCAATCGTCGTGATATTTCAAATGAGCATTAGCATTAGCATTAATTATAGCATTTCAATTATAATTATGTTAATAACGAGAAATCGTGAGACAAGTTTACTACCTGAAAAAGTATACGCAATTTGTATCTGTATTATAGTGTCCTAAATTATTTATACATATGACGTGCTCACTAATATCAACAAGAATTCAGAATTTTTTCATGGTTTCATAAAAACTAATTATTTATGTCATTTTTGCCAAAATTAACTTTAATCTTGAATTAACTTTCCATCTTTTTCTTTTACTTTTTATCTTTTTTCTAGTTTTAAAAATTGGAAAAAGATAAAAAGATAAACATTAACTCGAGAGACTAGTCGAGTTAAGCTATTGAATGGAAATGAACATTAAAAGAACAATCATCACGTTTATCACTCCAATTTTTCATAATCGCTCTTTTTAATAATCAGAGTCACAGCTACCTATGTAGCTACTAGGAAGTCCCTTTCTCGTTTCATTCGTGAACGAGGCAAATTCCACGATAACATACAGATATTGCAAGATCATCAGGCAGCTTTGCGGTGCCCAACCATAACAGCGTCACGCCGCGACGAGTTCCAGCGTGGCTAAAAAATCGAGAGAGAGCCGGCAGCGGCGGCGGCGGCTCGTCCACCACGCGGACAGTAACAACAATAACTAAATAAATAACGTTTGTTGGGGGGACTCACGTCTTTGGCAGTTGAAAGACAGGGGCGCCCTTGCGCTGGAACACCCCGTCGACGAACACGCCGTTTTTGCCGTTGCAGGCCATGAAGAAGAACGGGTGCTCGTAGAAGATCTCGAGATGCCGGCGCGAGATGAAGCTCGAGAGGCCCATGTTGACGTCGACCTCACCCTTGCTGCTGTTGCGGCCGATCGTGATGCGCCGTTGCCTAACCATGTACTCGAACTCGCGGGCCTCGAGCCGCGCGATCGGCGCCCCGCTCGACTCCGGGTTCCACTGCATCTTGGACGGGCTCGCCGGCGCCGACTTCAGTGCCAGGAGGGCCCACGCGTCGCTCTCCTGGGTACGAGAGTACGTAGACATAGCACCGAGAGCGAATGAGCCGTGGTGTAGTCGCGAGCAGGCACGGGAAAGAGAGGAAGACAGGCCGAGTCGGGCGGAGGGAAAGAGAGAGAGGGGGGGAGGGGAAGGGAGAAAGAAAGAGAGAGAAAGAGAGCGCGCGCTCGCGCGCGCGCGAGGCGAGAGAGCGAGGCCGATAGATAGCCGCTGGATCGAGAAGGAAGGAGAGACGAATTCACGAACGTTCCGCGCGATTCAGATACGCTAGATAAATAGATAACGCGGCGACGGCGGTGCGAACGGACGACCGGCGAAGGTGGACAGCCACGGGCGTACTTCTCGCGACGCGAGTACGGATGGGAGAAAAATTAGACGCGAGAGACGGAGCGTGCGTGCGTGCGCGCCGTGACGGTCCCGTGAGAGGGGAATCTTGCGCGAGCGGCAGTGGCAGCGGGAGGAGGGAGAGGAGGGTCCAGGGCGGGAGAAGGGGGATGAAGAAAAACGAGAGGGCAAGAAAATCGGAGCGCCCGGACGAGGGAGAGACTTCTGCGGGCGCGCGCGAAGAAAGAGAGAGAGAGGGGCACACGTACGACACGGCACGGCACGACCACGGGATGCGTATGCACACGCGAGCGTGTACCCGCGCGAAATATGGCCGGCCGTCCTTCGCGAGCTCGCCTTTCTCCACGCCGAGTGCGTTCGTTACATTCAGAGTGCGTGCATGCGTGCGTGTGGGACATTGCGTTCCTCTCTCTCTCTCTCTCTCTTTTTAACGCACGCGCGCGCGCGCAAATCACAAGTTGTATAGTCAGGTACCTTCTAAGTTCGCTCCTGCTCCGCGGTTGTGAGTACGAGGGCCTCGTTGCCGTCTTTCCACCTCGTCTCGTGCCGCGTGAATCCTCCTTGCACCCCCTCCGGCTCGGTGAAAACTGACGATGACGACGATGACGAGGTCTGCCGCAGCGACGGTGATGACGACGATGACAGTCGGACGCGCGCGCGCGCGCGCGCGATCCCGGCGACACGATGACGACGTGTGTTTGTGTGCGCGTGTACACACGCGCGCACACCGATGTTTTCCTTCTTCCTCTCTTGTTTACCCACAATCCGAAACGTGGACGGTGCCCGCCACGTGACGCGGCAACCGCGAATCGGCACCCGGTTCGAACGCGCCGGGACGCGGAGGTCACGGGGGAGAGAGAGAGATCTCTCCCCCTCCCCCTCCAGCCGCCGGTTACATTATATCGCGGCTCGCGGCTCTCCTCTCCCCGGCGAGCGCGTTCTCGAAACCACGAGGGAGAACTCCTGAAAACGCGGCGATGATAAACGGCCATTTTTAGCAATTTAGGTTAACTTTTTAGTTCTTAAAACTGGAAGAAGATAAAAAGTAAATTGAACTGATTGTGAGATTAAAGTTAATCTTTACATTACGGCGTCGTTAATGTCCAGCTACATGAAGTTGGTCACATTCAGGCCCGCATTCAGAACGCGTTTCTAAAAATATTAGCGAGTTTTTATGTCTTTCTATCCTTGTTTTACATTTACTGGACTGCGTTCAGAAACTTCATTCGAGTCTTCATCTTCTTTTTCTCCTAATGGAGCTGGCACCTGCTGATCTCTTTCGAGACTCGGCCAAATAGCAAATTCTTACGTCCTTTTGGGGCGAGTAACCAAATGCGTTGGTTGCATCAGCAACCTTCAAAAATTTCCTTTATGACGAAACCCGTCCGAACACGTTCGCTACCAGTTGCAACTATAACTTTACTCGAGTGAAATTTCTGTCCGATCTTTATTTAATTCCTAGCAAGTAACAAAGATAGAAATTTTACCCGAGTGAAATTTCTGAATGCAGCCTGGTATAGTAATGGACATAAATGGATGACGAAATCGATTCACAATCGTTTTCCACTGAAATAATTAAAGGGCGCCCTTTAAACTCTCTCTTTTCACGCCAAAGTATAATTTCTGTAATTTCTCCTGCTTGTTCTATACATATATAAATATCTTCCTAATAAGATTAATATGTATCTTCCCAATTTTCCCGAAACAGAAAATTTATCCCATTGTCAGAATTAGAAAACTTTAGCTTCTCTTTAAACCCACGTTCTCCAATTTTGTTTATCATTGATTACGTCGGGAGAAAAAGAGGGAGGGGCCAGCGACATTTCAATCTCCAAAATCATAGCACGTTATCCAAGAAGAACGCGGCGCACAGACCGCGGCTGGCCAATGGCTTCGCTCGCGAGACGCGGCCAATCCGTCGCCGCGCTCTCTCCTCCGTTTTAATCCGAGCCAGGCAAGTAGAAACAAGTAGAAACGCGGCCGAAGCTCGCAATAGACAGACTCGCGGGCGCGATCTCGAACATACCCGACCTTCGCAGATTTCCGCGACAGCGCGCAACCTCGATGCGCGATGTCAGGCGAGGGTGAGGGGCCAGCGCGGCGCAGGTAGGGATAAGCGCGAACAAACAGCGGGGAAAGCGCTGCTCGCGAGGGAGATAGAGCCCGTGATCGCTTCGCTTTGTTATGATACGCGTCCGCGCCGTGCCGATCGACACGTAGAAGGAGACAAGGGCAGGCGATCTCGATCGGGACGCGGAGCCCGAGGATCCATGAGAGAGTCGACGCGACGTTCCAGTGCACCGCGGTACGATGCGATAGCTTTCACCGGCGGGTTGCCCGACGCGCACGCCGTCGTGGTGGCGGTGCAGGAGGTGCTGGATCCGTCCGCGCACCGCGAACACGGGGGCAAGTGGTGTGACAGCGGCAGGGCGTGCGTGGTCGCCCCGTGGCTCGCCTGCAGTATGCTCAGGGTCTGCGACAGGCGGATATTATGGCTGCGGGTGAGGTCAGCACGGCGAAGCCTCGTCAAGAGAAGCAGTACGACTACCTGCTCAAGTTCCTGCTGGTGGGCGACAGCGACGTCGGCAAGCAAGAGATCTTGAGCGGCCTCGAGGACGGCGCCGCCGAGTCGCCGTTCTGCAGCGGCAGCGGTAAGGGCCCCTTTTTTTCGCAGTCTACAATGATTGCACCTGAAGATGCCTTGCTTCAGGAATAAAGAATTACAGAGTATGATTGTTCCAAAATCGTACTCTGTAATTGTATACTTTCCTCGATACACGTAACAAAATATTGCACATTGGATTGGTACTTGTAATCGAGCGACTCTATTGGAGCTTTCTAGTAGAAACACAAATCAGCACAAAGTTGTTCTGTCATTGTTGTTCTCTCATTGAATATTGAACAAAGACAAAATGAATTCCTGTCAATTTGTTTCTGCTGGAAAGTTCCCTATGACTTTTCTCGATTCTCTTTGAGATTGTTTACTTGAGGCTTGTTTATTTACTATTATTTACTAGAGCTGATTGTTTATTATCTTTTCAGCTTACAAAACTACCACTATCTTGCTAGATGGCAAACGAGTGAAACTACAGTTATGGGATACGTCGGGCCAGGGTAGATTTTGCACTATCATTCGCTCTTACTCCAGAGGTGCTCAAGGTATACTCTTGGTGTACGACATTACCAATAAATGGTCCTTTGATGGCATCGATCGGTGGCTGAAAGAAGTCGAAGAGGTCGGCGACAGTCTAAGATCTTATTCATTCTTTTGACAGCTCGTAAAAGTGTATTCTAATGTAATGAAACTTTACAGCACGCACCCGGCGTACCAAAAGTATTGGTTGGCAATCGTTTGCACTTGGCTTTCAAGAGGCAAGTGGGTGAACGAGATGCGGAGACTTACGCGGCTAAGAATCGAATGGCGTTCTTCGAAGTTTCGCCTCTCTGCGATTTCAATATCCGCGAGAGCTTCTCAGAGCTCTCTCGGATGGCGCTACACAGGAACGGCATGGAGAGATTATGGCGATCCAATAAAGGTATCGACAAGCGATCTATAAAAAATTCTTTAACACTAAAAGTACCAAGCGGTCATTTCTAACCATTTCTATTTTCTAAATTAATAAGTGTGTAAAAAATAGGATTAAAAAATGTTATAACTTCTTACATCGATCGTTTTCTTTTCTGAAGTTATAAAAAATTTCGGAATTCTAGCTTTTATAGAAAAAAATAGAATATTAATCTAAAAAATAGAAACGATAAAAGAAATAGTCAACTTATTAAAAATGAGTCATTTCTGTTAAAGTCTACAGGATCGAAGTAATATGTAATTCGCTTTACAGTGCTCAGCCTGCAAGAACTAGCGTGCCGCGCGATAGTAGCCCGGACGACGGTTTACGGTATCGACCAGCTGCCATTGCCCAAGTCGATCAAGTCGCACCTGAAGTCATACGCGATGACGACCACGTCTCAGCTGCGCTACAACGGCAACCGCTCATTGAGCTCCAGCAAGAGCCTTGGGTCGCATCATCGGAAGCTGCGCTTCGTCGGGGTGGGCCACAACAACGGCGGGCTGTCGACGCCCGGCAGCTCGCCCGGCAGCATCACCGACTCCCGCACAAGTTGCGTCGGTCGCAATTCCTGCACGGTGTCTTGAGAGCGACGGTGGACAGAAGTCAGGGTAGCGATTTACTTACAAAAGCGTCGCGCAGCAATCAGCGTTCTTCCTTTCCCTCTCCCCCTCCCGTTCTGTCGAGGGTGCAAACGCGTTTACGATGTTGTTTCACGATTCGTAGTAATTATCGTTAGATCACGAGATAGTATAAACATATGAAATTCCCACTTGCCACTTGCCAACGTTTGACGGATATAGTTGGCGTGTTTAAATCACGAGATTACAATTCGTACACATATTTTCATATCCGTGAGCCGCGCGTACAGTTCTCCAATGAATCCGAACGATTATTAATCGAGCTTAAGGGAGACGAGCTGTCGTGTACCCGTGCCATCCGTTGTACGAGATTAACGTAAGGGAAATTGCATGAACATTTTTGCCGGTAGTGTTATTCACCGATCGTAAAGCTCGCCTGGACTTTCCATCGCGAAGGGAAAACGCGTCAGGATTTACGGAGAGATTTCCAAGATATACACCACCCACGCGATATATTGATATTAAATTACGCGACTCGAGTGTGTCCATACTTTAAAGCCGCTTTGTTTCTTTTGGCCGTTGTTGGAAAAGAGCATCCCCTTCCCACAAACGTATCTCTCTGTGCGGAATGTTCTTTCTTCTGATCGTAAGCTTACGAGAGCAGCGAGTAATGAACTGAAAAGTACAAGTTCGCTAAGTCTACGGTGGTTGTGGTGTAGACTAATGATGATAGCGTAAGTGTAGAAAGTTTAGAGCAGCTAACTCGAGATATATATTAGCGATATATACATATATACATATATATATTTTCAATTGCTTGCGATGCGAAAACCGTTTTATCGGAAACTACCGGTTACCGAGCGCGGAAGAGCTATATATTTTTTAAGGAAACGGTTTTATAAAGAGCAATAAAATTGACTCTTTCTACGGCACGAGTTTTTACATTTCAATTCGTTGGTCAATCGAGATCGGATAATAATCTCCTCGATGTTTTATCTCTCATTTTTTCTTTCTCTCTCTCTCTCTCTCTCTATCCTCCCCGTATGAATTGTAAATCGCGCGAGACGATACGACCTTTATTTCTCTCCGTGTTTAATGAAATTCGGATTTAAATCTCCCCTTTCCCCGAATACCTTATTTAAGAGTATCGTCTTATTTCATGTTACCTAAATGTAAATCCACAATGTACAGTGTAAGATTGCAGGAGATGCGTTTGTGTGTAATATAGATAGAATAGATAGAAACACACTCGATCTCTAATGATATGTCTGTAACAAATCACTCGATGCCAGGAAAGCACATGAGATGTATATTTATATTACGTTAGATTTAACTAAATTATATTCTGTGTATATATAAAGAAAAAAGTATATTATATTATATTGTTTTATATGAATATAACACGATGTGCTTACTTGTCTGTGAGATGTATTAAATAAACTCAACTTCACATTAACGCATTATGCAGTGCATGTAATCGGTATGTAAAGACTTGAAAACGGACTTCCTACTTCGAATACCAAATTTTTTTTAATAAATAGTCTACACGTTAATTATATATACATATTTTGTTACAAAAAAATAACATCTTTCATGTATGAAGGAATATCCACTTAAAGGGGGCCACATGATAAGGGAAGAATGAAAAATGCCGTCCCGTTTGCCAAAATGCTTCTAATTTAACAGCTAATTTCACTAATTTTGGATGACGGAGAGTAGAGAGCTCGTTTCATACATTTGCTGTTCATAATAAACATGTTCTAATTTTGGTAACTACGGTATTAGTTGCAATTAATTAATCGAGTCTCTTGTTGAAAATTCAATCGTTGGAATTGGCAAAATTTTCTCACTGGCAACTTGTAATACTACTTTCTTCTTAATTTGAGCACTGTAACTTTCATCGATGTATTCCATCTGCACAGTGGTTCTATATTTGTAAAATAACGAAACTTGACTCCAATTTGTATTCAATTATAATTGTGTTCCAGTTTAAAGCACATGCGGTTGTATAGTGAAAATAAATCGAATATTTATAAACCTATGGACGTCTTATAAAGCAAACAATCCTTTTGTCAACCGTGCGCCAGTTATCGTAAATAAACGTTATATTTCCTGTTGTTTCGTTTAAGCAAGAATTTGATTGCGTTAACGCTCGGGGTTAACAAATTTCACCGCTTACAAAGAAAAAATATACTGTACCGAGAAAACGTAACTACCGCGGATTGATATGTGACACTTTGCACGGCATGTTGATAAAATTAATATCAATAACTGATAAAATAAAGATAGTTTTAAAGAAACACAACAACATATAACTTAGAAATAAAGATGTGACAACAGTAGATCGTTTCTTTTTTATAATAAAGGTCGACTTAACATAATTAACAATATCAGTGTACTCTTAAAGTAGCTGATATATTATATTAAATATGTATCTCTTATATATAGTTATATATACGTTTTCCAATATCCAAAGTGACTGTTTGTTACACGAACTTATCGATTCGGTATGCAATTTTATTGTAAACAGCATATGTACTGTTCTATCGGTTTGAGTATTTAGATAGATTATTAGCAAATATAAAAAGGAAAACAAAAAAGTTATTAGTATTTAACAACGCTATAAATAAAAGAATAATATCGAAAATAATATAGCATGTGGTATGCCATTTGAAACATCAATATCACTGGTGATCGAGAACGGTTCCATAAACGTTACACGCGCAAATGAAAACTGTAGTATGCCAATAGAAATTCTCGGTTAAACTACGCGATTACCTATTATAGCTTGTTAACTTATATANGTAGCCATTATGGAACAACATTATTTATTAATAATATATAACTATGTTATCTATATATATTTATATATATATATATATATATATATATATATATACATATGTATATATATTTATGCATATATTATGGTAATGCTTATCACAACAGTGTACTATTTTTCCTAAGAGAATCGATATATTTAATTAACACTTGATTAAAAACATGAAGACAAGTTTTACGAACAGCCAACATGTGTCTAATGCCTAATCTTAAAATCAGGTATACATATATTTCATATATGTATGTATAAAACATTAGAGTCGGATAAAGTTCGTTCGCTCGTAAAATAAATAAATAAATGTTTTCAATGTAAGCTACGGATCAAACCTCGATATAACACTTTCGCCATTACCATTTCCGTTTGTTCTTTCTTTTGCGACATACGTACAGCTTCATTCAAAAAAACAATTACACTTGATCTTTTCCAATGTAGCAAACAGATCTCACAAATCTTCTAAACAATGTGAAACAAAAAAATCATTATCATTATTTTCGTGGTTACCAAATTGCCTAAGAACACAACTCAATAGGTGATCTTACCTCATTATGTATACAAACTTATGCTTCAGTCAATGATCAAAAGCAGAAACCGAAAGTTTAAATATATTTAGATCGTATATACAATGACAATCAACACAAATAAGAATCCTGAAGTCTTTATCAAGTTTCTGAATAACGAAACACCAATGATTTAAAATGATATTCATCAGGTAATTTATTGCGACCAAAAATTTTACAATTAATCGTGTTGAATTGTTTCACAGTCAATCACTTATTAAATAGGCACTCCAATTCTCGTGATCTTAACGATTCTCAATACAGTCAACTAAGAGAAAGATATCGTGAAATCCTAAATACTATTCACTGTAAATCTCCCCCAGAACTGCGGGGCACGTCACGAATGACAAACAGACTCATTACATCTTCTAATAAAATTTACAAGACGAATCTTTATGAGATCTGTATGCTAGAAAAGAGAAGACGCGAATATCGTGAGACTTTTCAGCAAAGGTATCGACTTCACCTGAACTCGTAGATTTGTATACTGTGCTCTGGGACATGTCTCAGATTTAAGGATTGATACCTGAAACAATGTTCAGAATTGCCATTTTAATTATTTTATATTTTATCGTATATTTGTGATAGGCATTTCTTAAAAGTGCAATTAATATATTCAGAAATCAAATGTCATCAGTTAAGTCTTTGGTGTTGAAAACTACTTTCGAACTTATAGTTAGCGTTTTATTACCATTCAGAACTACGATGATAATAAAAGCCTTCTATCGTGGCGGCGGATTTCTGGAAGCAAATATAGTAAAATCCTGCAAAGGAGGCACCGTTGATATCTTTGATCGTATGATCGGGTACCAGGAAGTGCTCTTTCCACCTCATAAATACAAAGTCCGTTCCCTTCAGCGCCTCGTAATCGAACGTGTCGGAATTGAACGTTTTGGCGTATTGGCAGAAGGACGCAAATTTACTCTATAAATAAAAATGACAGAAAACGGATACAAAATACCGGCGATAGACGTGCGACGTTAGCTCGAGCGATAAGCACCGGTACGCACCCAGTGTTTCTTGTCGACATCCTCGTCGGCGTCCCACTTGCGAGTTAAAAAGGGATACTTTTTGGAGATGATCTCGCCGTCGAAGAACGTTGTCAGCGTCGGGAACTCCTCCGTGAGACCCTTGATCTTCAGGTATCCGCACAGGTAACTGTTTTCCTCGTCTACGTGCTGCAACGGGACAAACGCGAGGTGAGGAATCGGAAACTAGGAACTTATCTACATTATATTATCCTAATCCACGTTACCATCAACAAGTTGACACAGAGGAGCATCAGTGACATTACATCTATGTTATGATTTTGCACTCGACAATATAAATGTAATATAACAATCTATGTTATAATTTTGCACTCGACAATATAAATGTAATATAACAACATTGTTATATTACATTTATATTGTTGGGACTGTGAGATGTGACTGATGCTGCATGTTGATTGGCTAGGTTCTGCGCGGGTACCGTCCGCTGCAAGGAGGAAAGACGAGAGAGAAAAAGCAGAAGGGAACGAACGAGGAGGAGAATCGTCTCCGCACATTCTCGCCGTCGAGAACATTCTCCCCCCGTGACGGCCGAGGCGACGCGTTCGCCAAATTGTGGCGCAATTTCCGAAAAGTGACGACATAACGGCGGCGCGGACGGCGGATGAGGAGGAAAAAGAGACGACGGGAGAGTGACCGCCGCGGAGGGAGCGGGGAGGGCACGACTAACCTGCAAAACCACCTCGACGTCGTAGCTGTTGCCCTTGGACTTCTGCGAGCCCTGGAAGCGCGAGCCGTTGTACAGCAGGGACTTGGTGACACCCGGCTGTTTCGAGTTGGCGGGCGGCGGCGGCACCACGTCGACCTTCACCGGCATTCTCGCGCGGCGTTGCCCCGGGCTTGCGTGCAGCGCGACGTTCTAATCGTGGTCCACGACGACGACGGCAGCGACGACGACGACGGCGACGGCGGCGGCGACGATTGCGGCGGTGAAGGTAGCGGCGATGTCGGTGACGACGCGCGACGCGGCGCCCCGCATATCACGATGGGGTGACCGTGTCGCAATGACTGCCGGTAATCCGCGGGGGTACGGACGTTTTTATGCGCCGAGCCTCGAACCCAGACCGCCGAGCGGGTCCAGGGCGCGCTTCGCGCTCGCCGACGGCGGCCCTCCAAGAGCCCTGAAGGGGACCTTGCCGCGGCGTCCGGCCACGGCGATCAGACCCCGCGTCGCTCCACGCTCGCTCTTTCTTTCTTTCCGCGCGGAAGAGTAACGCAGAGTAACGATAGGGACGGACTCTCGAGCGAGAGTGCCGGAGCGTCTGAAGTTGCCCGCTTGAGGCGACGGCGATGAGCGCCGGAAACTTCACGCCGGAAGTTCCGCTCGGCGACCATTCGAATTCGATGAATAAACAATAATAAACTTTGTTACTTTGTTTTAGTTTATTGTTAAATTAACTCGCGCGTTGTAACGAAATTAATTGGTTAATTGTCAAATTAGTATTATGAATTATTGAATTAATAAATTAACAAAATAAAAGATAATAATTAACTGTTTTTTTTTTCACGTGCTTTAAATGGAGCGCTTAAAAATTTCTATTTTTGATACTAAGATTTGAATTGAACAAAGATAGAAGGATAGAAAACTCGAGTTAAGTTTCTAAATACAGCCTTGGATACATAATGTTTACAAAACAGCAAGATAATAGATAATAAATTATAAGAGTCATATACATATAGTGAGCTATTTATGTCAATTTTTTAAATAATGTTAAAGTTACAACTGGTCACGCAAATATCACTCCATAAAATTATCGGTCTTTAATGACGAGGCCTTGATAATCTCCATTTCTTACAAGTTTTCACACAACTTTACGACAGATTTATAATATAATAAATCAATAATAAATCAAAATTGACTGTTTTATTTTATTTTATTTCTTGCGTGCTTTAAATGGCACGCTTTAAAATTACGAGGCAAAATTGCAAAACGACGTGACTTAATAATCATTATTTTACAGTTGTTAATGGCTCCTGTGGCTGCTGCGAGTTCAGCCGACTTCGCGGCGGATTTAAGACGCTGCACTGACTAGCCGTCGTCCCGCCGACCCAACCTGACCCGGCGTCCCTTTAATGTCAATTGATGCCAATGCAAGTATGGCGGACGTCGACGACACGAACTCGCACGAGGCGACGGAGAACCACGTCGGCAAGCGTGGCAATAAGCAGTGGGTGCGCCTGAACGTGGGCGGGACGCACTTCCTCACGACCAAGACCACCCTGGCGAGGGACCAGAACTCGTTTCTGTACCGGCTGTGCAAGGAAGACTCGGACCTCATTTCGGACAGGGTTAGTTGACACTGTTTCTTACCGGGAATTTCAAACGGGCCCGGGACCGTGCGACTCGTCGTCCACGTCCGGGGACGGCGGCGACGACGAGCTGCTCCCCGCACCTCCCCGCACCACCTCCTACCGAACCGCGGTGGATGACCTGCCCCGTTTTTGTTTTGTCCCCCCTAAGGACGAGACGGGAGCGTACCTGATAGACCGCGACCCCACGTACTTCGGTCCGGTCTTGAATTACCTGCGCCACGGTAAGCTGGTGATCAACAAGGACCTGACGGAGGAGGGTGTGCTGGAGGAGGCGGAGTTTTACAATATCACCGAGCTCATACGGCTAGTCAAAGAAAGGATCATCCTGAGGGACACGCGGCCGCAGAGGGACTCCAAGAAGCACGTCTATAGGGTACTCCAGTGCCACGAGGATGAGCTGACGCAGATGGTGTCCACAATGTCGGACGGATGGAGATTCGAACAGGTATTGACAAGCATTCGTATTCAACTTGTGTCTTATTAACATTAGAAGTATTAAGCTCAGCTTTTGACCATTTTTATATTTAACATCCTATCTTCATATTAGATATAAGACTCTGAAAGGGAGCGATTGATGAAGAGTTGTAAGATTTCAGAATTCTCTTTTACAAAAGAAATAGGATGTTAATCTGAAAAATGGAAACAGGCAGAAACCTTAGCAGAAACCTTGGCAGAAATGCTTGGTACTTGCAGTGTTAATATTATTCATGTGATTCCTTTCCCTTTTGCGTCGGCAACCTTGAAGTGGCGTATTTCTTCTTTTTATATACGTGAATATACATGCTCTTTTTCCTTCTGTTTTTTTTTTATAGCTAATCAACATAGGTTCTCAATATAATTACGGTAATGACGACCACGCGGAATTTTTATGTGTGGTAAGCCGAGAATACGGACCTAGTCAGCTCAGCAGTAAAGAAGAGGAATCTACGGATCGCGTCAAGGTACCGCTATCCTATTCGACTGTTTCCCATCCTTATTTGAGTAGCCAAAGTAGCCACGGCTAAATGCGATCATTTTTATGTTTTTGTTGTATCCAAAACTGATATACGATAGACGCAGGTTTATTAGATTCACGTTTTTACCAAGTATCTTCACCATTTTTTAGTAAAACCATATATCCTAAGTAATCTGTGTCAGTATTATTGTTTTTCCATGTTGGATCGCATGAGGTATTTGTTGGGGCGACAAACGTCTGACTGCTTCTTTAGCTGGAAACATAGGCACTCTTTTTCTATCTGGGAAAAAAAAGGATTAGGATTATAATTATGAATTTCCAAGCGCACCGCTGCCGCAAGCGCGAGAAAATTATCCCGAGATCCGCTCTTGCAATCCAACATTGAGTTTTCTTGATTTCTAACGCTACTGTGAAATCAAATAATGCATCAATTCTAATGAGGTGAAATTAAAAATTGGAAAGCAGTATTATTTTTGGTATTAACAATTCGCCTGTACTGACGGTTGGATTGGATTGGGTAGAAAACCAAAGATGAGCTTTATCACTTTACATGTGATAAATATGATTTATACATACACATTTTTTTATGAGATTGAATTTTATCTCACGTCTTATCACTTACGCTTAATTCAGCAATACATTCCTCTATACATTTTTCTGCAATATTCTTGACGATTGCTTAGAATTATTTTGCTTAATTTGTTTCATGAGGGAACAAAGTATGAAAAGGAACAGAATTTTGTTCTAGACGTAAAATTTGCGTTCGGCAACAGATTTTATCAGGTGGCTCAATTTTTCTCTTCAAATCAAATTCGTGAATAAAAAGTCTGTCGATCGGATTTTTACGTTTTTGTACATACATATTCTTATAAGCTTTAAATATACACATTTAAATATACTCATTTTCAAATTAATTAAATTAGAGAAAACCACCTAATAATCTGTAAATCTCAGAGGCCTGTTCGCATGAGCATGTTCTGCCTCTGATATTTGTTGTATGTACTATATTATTATTATTATTATTATTATTGTACCGCATGCCGTTCGTTGAATAAAGAATTTTTTCTTTCATTGGTTTGTGGTTATATATACTTTATGCCCCGTGACCTGCATGAATCATTATTGCATGCCAAATTATTCATCATACATTACGTCCTTTAATGCGACATACGAGTGAATTGTCCACAGTGTATATTTTACCACCAGTAGTTTATGTACGATTTATTTATACGACTTAGAAAATAGTCTTTAAATTTATGTGTACTAATACTATATGGGTTCGCTTTTTGGGGAGCAAAGTAGCTATAATTAGATTAGCGTATTTGGTATTTTTTATTTTATTCGCAACAATGTAACAAGCGGAACAACTTTTTTTGTCTAATAAAGTTGTATAACTCTTTAACTTTGCCATTATAGAATCTGTAATTAATATTAAGCATTTATAATTATAAGTGAAATAAGACTAATACGTTTTTATTAAGTCTAGATTATTGGATTACATTCTAGGTTTTGCAGCAGAAGGGTTCACGCATGTAATGTCTAGATCCGTCCTTGTTTTCCCTTGCCTCCCTTAGTTTGATCAGCTGCGCTGCGACAAGATGAAGACTGTTTTCGTTTTTACATTTAAAGTATTAAATTGTAAAACCCATACTCTCTTTTTCCATTATATTATCTCCGCCTCTATTTCTAGATAATGTTAATCTACAGGGACATTACAGTGCAAAGGATAAAGAAAATTTTATAGATATGTATTTATTAAATAGCAAGATTGTACATGAAGCTTTAAAAACCGAAAGTAACACGTTATTATTAATTTATTCCTCTTTATCAACAGTGCCCAAAAGATAAAAAAGAGTAATGTCGATCTCACGAATGGAATAGTTTAATAATTTCATACAGTTTATATACAGATATAATCGCTATACAAACACAAAGTAAAAAAAAAAACCTTCCTTTTTCTATAAGCACATCTATCTGCTTTAAAAGCAGGTATGTTATATATATATAAATATATATAGATAACATAGTTATATATTATTAATAAATAATGTTGTTCCATAATGGCTACAGTTATATTTTAGCTTTATCGAATATTTTAATGGATGAATGGCATTTGTGGAGGCAATCGGTTTCATACAAATTTTTAACGATATAAACGATAGTTTTTATCTCCAGTAGTAATACGTAGTAGAGATTGCCTTTTTGTACTAAATTGTACAAAAGTTCTTTTTCCTATCCGTATTCTTATCGTAAGATGTCTAAATTACTTACCTTCGCACTGCCGCTATAAAACATAAAAGATATTTGTACATCTAACGTGATAATTTTCAAAACCCAGGAGACGCGCATATTAATAACTATGAATATGTAAAGCTGACTTTATACATGTATTGTTAATACGGAAAGGAATTTTTTTCCAAATGAAGCAATTGTACTACACTACTTATTAAGGATACAGATCTGAGATATATATGAGAGTAGAAAGGGCTTAATTTTCGAAAATGCTGAATTTGCAAAAAGAAATTTTAGACAGCGAGACAAGCGTGCACAATTTAAAAGCGTCATTCACCGCATATCTCATGCGCAATGTAAAAGCTTAAGAGAAGACACGGAATAATACGATTACATTATCGCGAATGAGTGAGATGTGTATTATCAGCAAAAAGAATTGAATTGTTTTCTCTTCACGAATTATTTGCAGTTGCAATATGATCCCCTACATCCGTGGTAACAAGTGTATTTGCAATGGATGTAGGTTCTCAATTGTCGAAGGCCTATTACAAGAGGGAAAAAAAAGAGAGAAAAATGTCCTAGACAATACATGTAAAATATTAAATGAAAGAGCATATGTAATATTGGCTTGTTATAGACGCCATTAAGTACTATTGTACACTTGCGTAATTAATCTCATGCATTTACAGTATTTTTCTTTGTCAAAGAAAACAGTTCAACAATATAAATAATTGTATTTTGCGCTACTGGTATTTACTATTTCGACACAGCCAAGAAACACCGGCCATCGAAAGGGATATATATAAATATATTATAATTATATCGAGTATGTCGGATATTTACGCAAGCAGTAAGGGATACGCAACAGGGATGTTGCACGATTTCGGCTAGCAACAATTCATTTGATACTGCGAAATTTCAGAAACTTTAGGACCAATATTGTTAATCCCGCGTGCTATGTACAGTGTTGTTTAGGCTAACATAAGGCATTATTTTCTAGCTCAAATCCATGTGTATACTATTCATTAATTTAGTCGGCATTAATGTTCATTATCGGTCATATTAAACACGCGAAGATACACGTCCTCCTCTTTACTCGTGTAAAATTTGTACTTTCATAGGTAGAGAAATTGATTAGATAAACTTATTCAGTGTTTTGACGTTAGGAGACAAGATACTTAGCATTTACATTCATTGAAGACTAAAGTTACAAAATAAGAGATAAATCGAGGTAAAGAAGAAGATGTCGTGTATGGAAGTATTTATACCATTTGCACATACGACTTATCACCTTTGCATGGATTTAATTTTTCAATTTTATTAATTTGGAAATTTACCAGTAAGATACGTCGAGTAATTAAAGAGTACTTCTAATGATTTTGCATATGCTTTTACCGCAACTCGATTTCTGAAACAAGCCGACTTGTTTGCAAAAACCAGGAATGTATAGTAACTGTGAGAAGAGATATGAATATTCTCTTGAGTGCTGAAGATATTTTAGTGGAATAGATTCCAGCATGTGTGTACATACAAACATCCATTGCGCCATTGTATGTGCACAGATGTGTAATGCGAAATGTAATCAAAATTTCTTTAACAGTACTTTAAAAAGTACTTTAAAGTACGAGTACTCCGGTATATATAT
>JAJVSH010000093.1:129489-182424 GCA_021460005.1 Tetramorium alpestre
TCGATAAAGCTAAAATATAACTGTAGCCATTATGGAACAACATTATTTATTAATAATATATAACTATGTTATCTATATATATTTATATATATATATATATATATATATATATATATGATAAAGGTATAGAATTTTAGAAACTTTCTATGCAATAAAAAAAACTCTTTATCTCTAGTAGTGCAATTCGCAGTAAGTGGCGAACAAGAACGTAGATTTAACGCTGTTAATTTTTGTTTTTCGTCAATCACGCAGTTATAGTCTCGAATGTCCTGACAAATTATGAATTTGAAGAAACTTTTATGCGTTGAATAGTAGCGATTCGCACATGCGGCAACTACTGATATTATATTACCGATAGATGAGCTTACATTAAGTAGTCCTTATGATCTTAGCGTGTGATTTGTAAAGTGAGATGAAATGCAAATTGTATTAACTGTAACTTATATGAAATAAAAGATTTATTATATACAAGAAAGCGACTTTTGCACATACTTTTATTTATCTACTTATATATTATTGTATATCAGTTATATTAAAACTTTCTCTATTTATAGCATTTATAGTTATAAATGCATGCATTAAAAATGGAAACGCACGCATGACATCCGACATAAAAAATATATTTATACATATATATAGTACAACTTACAAATTCTTATAAACAATAAATAAGTATGGTAAGATAAATTCGTAATCTCTCGAGTACACCAGACTTCTTGAAATCAGATCGATTGTGATTCCGGGGCCATTCAAGGCATATTCGCTATCGTTTTTAAGGGTTGATCCAGATACTTGGCCAACGCCTGCGCTTTCTCGCGCAGCAATCCAAATCCCACGCTCTCCTTCGCGTACAGGCACAAGAGCAAATTGGCTACCTCTGTGATAACGACCTTTCCTTCCTAGAGATAAGAATATAACAAATTCGTAACTCTCTCTCTCTCTCTCTCTCTCTCGTGAGATAATTAAGGAAATTCTGTTTAATCTGTTACTACCATACAATCCATGAGAACAAATTGCAGTTCGTCCTCCTTGAAGGCATTTCGCCCATTCTTCTCATAAGCTGTCCAAATGTTGCTTGTGATGGCGGCAGTGACCCTGGCATCCTTATCTCCATAACCGCTATACGCTAACAGTCCACCATCTCTGTTGAGCAATCTGAAATATATACATCAATGTCAAACGTGATTAATATTAATTTAACATTACTTTAAATGAAATGAAAATATAGAATTTTAGAATCTTCCAATAACTTGTATCTCTAATAGTGCAATTCACAGTTAATGGTTTATATTATCAATCTTTATGAGTCTTAAATATCACACATGAAGATAATCAACTGAAAAAGGAAGATACATACATAAAGTCCCATGTTGTGCAAAGTTACTTTTGTACAAACGATGGGACGTGTTTTAGAATGAAAGCCGAGATACCGCAAGCGAATTTATATTTTATATTGAAGAGAAATCGCTCGATTTATATGACACATCACTGCATGCCAATCTCTGCAAGATTTTTACTCACAAAGTATTCTCCACGCCCCCAGTATTCGCCTGACTGAGAACCTGTGTGAGCGCCTTTGGCTTCAGCATACTTTTTGCTCTCGACAAATGTTTACTTCTAATGAGTTCCACTTAATTATTATACGTACATGCATATGTACATACGTAAACAAATATTATTGCAATGTGCACGTTTATTTCGACTTGAACAGATTCCTACGTTCAATGATCAGCTGTTATCGCTGAATCAACAAACGGATGGAGAACGAGAGGTGGGGATAATGTTGTTGCGAGCCGGGTTTTTCCGCGCATGCGCGGCGGTAGTACAGTGTTCGAATAAAAATATCCAATAATTATTAAACATCTATTATAAAAATATTAAAAATGTAAATAAATAAATAAATGTATTAATAAGTATATGAATATGAATATATTATAAATAAGGTAAAGCTCTATAAAAGAAAAGGGTAATAAATATGGTGATCATCCGTTTTATATTAACTGCAGAGGATAGTTCTTTATTTTAGATTTATTTTTTTCTTAAAAACTCACTTTTGTCCTTTACTTCTGAAAAGTCCTATAAAACATCTTATGTTTTAGTTTTTATCATATTTGTATATTTTGTAACGTTTAAATAAAAATGTGTTTCTTTTTTATATAATTGTTTTAGTTTACAAAATTTTACTTTTTTTCATAAAAATATATATTCATGGAAAAAATATTAATGATAATAAATTTACATTGCACTTGTTTGTGGAAGAAGATAGGAGTGGCGGTGTCCTTTATTTTTCTCAAAGAAATATGGTCACCGTAGTAATAAAGTAACTTATTTAAAAAACAAAGAAAAAACCCAACTCAATAAAATACTGAAGGTGGAGAATCGCATGATAGACAAAGAGAAAAAGGGAATATATTGTCCATACAAGTCGACATTTCTCGAGATATACGATCTTTGTCTTCCTCGTGACGTCAGACGAGCATCAAAATGGAGCCACTAATCGTGACGCTTCCCTTTTTTTAGGCATAATCATACTGAATCATACGAGTTTCACCGGTTTCACGCTGACTCGTGAAAATCCAGAAAACCTCGTGGATCGATTTATTTATAACGTCGCATATTTTTAGAGAGAAAGCGTCACGGGTCGATGTCGACGGAAATTTCGAGAAACAGCTCTCGTGGCGCCCCCCGCCGTCGATTACACCATCTGACTCGTGGATCGCGACAGATTGCGCAGCGTCTACTTTAGTTGAGTTCACTTGGTTGGACAATCAGGTGCAGTTAGTCGCCGCAGAAGCCAGAAGTCAGAACGAGTTTCGCAGTCCTCCTGACTTTTTCGCGACATTAATAGAAAGTAACAAAGGAACAGAATCAAGAAAAATGCCGCGACGTGGACGTGCCTCCGCTCCTCCTCCGAGGCCGTAAGTATTTAACGTATTTAACGTAATTATCTGCGTCGAGGACGATGCTTCGTCACATTGATGACGTCATCAGTGCTGCCCGTTACATCACGACTGCAAAGTTCAGCGTCTCCGACGCAGAGCCTGAATTTTCTCTTCCCTTTCCCCGCCGAGCGCATCGAAGGAAAATGTTCTGAAAAACCGACCTCGTTTCCAGGATGAGAAGCGCACCTGCGCCAGCCCCGTCCCGAGTGCCAGCTCCGGTTCAGGCCCAACCGGCATCGCCCATGGTGGCCCAGCCGCAACAGCCGTCCCTCATGGGTCAGATGGCCGCCACTGCTGGTGGGGTCGCCATTGGATCCGCTGTGGGACACACCATCGGTCACGCAATGACCGGACTCTTCAGCGGAGGCAGCGAGGCTGCTGCCGCTCCTGCCGTCAGCGAAGCGGCATCGCAGACTGCCGTCCCGGCTGCCCCGGCCACCGGTGCCTGCGCCTGGGAGGTCAAACAGTTCCTAGAATGCGCTCAGAATCAGTCCGACCTGAGCCTCTGCGAGGGCTTTAACGAGGCGCTCCGTCAATGCAAAATGGCCAACAGTCAGTAGATCTCCCTTTTGTTGTTATCACTTATCTTATCTCTAAGCACTACGATGGTAATTTGTGTGAATAATTGTTTCTCTAATTGTTTCGTGTATTTCCTGTTTTCAGATATTATGTAAATTGAGACGCAGAGCGAATATAGAAATGGCTAGACAAAATTGAAGTATGTGCATTATGATCCTAGTAGACCGCTTAATAAAACTTCTGTTTATTTTTACTGTTGTTACATTGATACTGTAAGATAAAATAGTTTCGGATCCACATAATGTTTTAGGATATAAATTTAGGACAGTAATAAATTACATTTATTTAAATTCTGTAATTGGCAGCTGCCTTTAATCTTTCCCCGAATTAAGTGATGTATGTTACAATAGCAATGATTTCAATAAATTAAAACATGTACAAAATTACAGTTTAGCTTCATGTTAACGAGAATATTCATGAATGTCTAATCACATTAGTTTCTAACATGAGAACTCGCAAAACGTTAAAATTCTTTAACGAAGCAAATACAGACAGATTGAAATAGGCAAGGGGCAGACAGTGCCTCACGTTTTCCCACTTTATATTACAATACATTAAACAAATAATTTATTACAGAAGAATGAAAATAGCTTTTACAAGATGATACACATTGGGAGGGGGATTCGGCAAATAAAAACTTCGGTATTTTTGACCAGAACCAAGTAAGCGCACCTCTACACGAACGTATTTGCACTTTATCATATAGTTTTCTCTAATACTTAGCTATTGTATATCTCGAAAATTAGTGTGTGATTTACGAATATATATATATATATATTCCTCCTATATAACGCGGTTATCTATAATACGGCTTTCTTTATTCGACAAGGAGAGGCAGTTAAACACGCACAAATAGCACGAATATGGTAGACTATCTTTTCTCCGTATTCAACACGCGCATCATCACGTAGCCGGCGATCGTGGCGATTGCGATTCCCACTCCTGCTTTCCACCAGACCAGGGAGTCCCCTTGCATTAGGCCGAATTGATTTATGTGTCTGAAATGTCGAAGTACAAGATTTGTTGTCATTCTCGCTGTATAAGAAACTGAATATTCTAGCATGATAAAACTACAATGTCGTAATCTCGAAAACGTCTTCTAATTATATTTAGCGATATATACTATATACAGATAGCGAACCACACAGAGACACAAATGCCGAGACAAAATTCCGATCAAATTGACAATGAAATTTTATCATACAAGGGACATTAAATCGGAAGGTACGTCTTTCCTGTTAGGACATCTATGCGTTGAGAAGCGGTATGAATCGACAGAAAGTTCGTGAGAGATTTGTCGCATGCTCATGCTTGAACGAAACCAAAAAAAAGCGATATGTACGTTATTAAGCTTAATGATTACAACTTAATGACGTGAGCCCCGCGGAAAGGAAACTCAAGCAGTAATATGAAATGAAACCTTGTGAAAGAACTCCACCACGGAGAAGGTAAGGAATCGACAAGCAACATGTGGACTGTACGCCTCATATGGCTGAAAAGAGCCAATTACATTGTAATGTATACATGTTTTATCCGTGCGATGACATATTCTAATGTGAGCAAAGTCGCCCGGCACATTTAACATGAAAAGATGGAATTAACTCCGTGAGCACATGCAGACGAAAGGAATGTACGATGACGATGACTGAATGCAGTTTTTACAATTTGTTCAAGCTTTCTAGATTTTTACAGTGTTAAATTGAAATTCGGACCAACCTGTCTCGGTAAAATAATACCCACGCTCCTTGAAAGCGGCTAAACACGAAATATCTTATCGTTAATACCGAATTATCTCCTTTCTTTTTCATTTTTAAAAATCTTACGCTATATTTTTCCTTAAATTAAATTGTAGGAAAAGAACGAGGAGAAGGTGCGGTGTGAAACGTAAAAATCTATTATCTGAAAGTAACATTTCACCGAAATATCGTACGAAAAGAAGAGTAAGCGAAAAAGCTCTAAGAGTTTTGACGCGTAATTTATACTTTCAGATAAAGCTACAAAGAAAAATATCATCTACTGCCTGTATCATCTAAATCGAGGAAGCCCGAGGTCTGTCCGATAGTTTCATTTTTAAACTGTGATTAATAAACTTACGGGAAGGCTGCCATCGTAGCTAACTTAACGAAGATCTCACGTCGGATTGTCCGTGAGATGCTGTACGGCTGCGGAGGCATCAGTTTGTACTTGCTGCAGAAGGCGGCCGGTTGCAACAGATAGCTCTGCTTCATCTCGGAAAGGTCACTTTTATTCGCTACTATCAGAACAGGAATCTTACTGTCGGCGAAGTATTTCTGCAAATACATAGATATTGTTTGTCGTTGCGAATATATTTAAATCGTTGTAAAGAAGACGCGATGCTTACGATATAAATGCGCGCTATATACTCGAATGACTTCGGATTACTCGCGTCGTAAACGAGAGCAGCCGCGTCACACTGTATTTCCGCCGGCGTTAAAGCGTCTTGCACGTTCAACACGTTTATATCCTTCAATACTATAATCTTCTCCTGCCCGTACACGTGCACGGTATTCACAGTGATATGAGCGTTCGACGGCACGACTTTGTCGTTCAGTTTCTGCAATTTCATACAAATAGATATAGGATGCGAACAGTTTGATCGAGATGTCTGAATAATCAGCGAGTTTACCTCGAGTTTAGGGTCGACAAGAGTCCTACATAATGTAGTCTTCCCGCTACTCTTCGGCCCTATGACATGACAAGTATAAACATTCCTGCTGGATTGCTTCTTCGCCAAATCTACCTTCTTCTCGCGAGTTACGATAATGGCGCTCGTTTGACACTCGTTGTGGTACATATTGTATCCCAGGTATGCCATGTACTCCAAGGTTTTGCGCACGTTCGTCAGTGTCAGCAGTGCCCACTGACACATGTATCCTTGGAACGTAATCCATCCCTGTGAAAATATTGCACGTTACACATTATGCGAGATTAAGTTCAAATATATTGCTAAGTTATATTTTCCTATTTTTCAACACATATACATAGATTTTTTGTCGATCAATATTCTATATCAATTTATTCGATAGTTCAAAGTTCTAAAAATAACGAGCGTCAACCTTTTCGTTCGTGGGTACAGTATACTTGTACTCGTCGCCCCACGGCGGGAAGAGGCATCGCGAGAACAACGACTCCATTTCCAGGGGCGAGAGAGCTCCGTCGCGATCGCGATCGTGCTGCATAAACAGTAACGTTAGGAATTCCTGTCCCTTGTGAGATAATTCCGTGCTACAGCCAACTGGGACCTTCAATCTAAAAGCCGGAGTTAGACACAATCGATGACATATTAAAAGTACTCGAAGCGACTTTATACGTACGAAGGATGAATGTAATCCTTTGACATTTGCAGCTCGTTGTCGTATCCGAATTTTCTTAACACAGCCCAAGTTGTTTCATTCCTCCCGCGTTGTATGAATAAACATTGTAAGTACATAAAACCTGTAAAAGTAATTGCAATTAATGAAGTTTGTGTAAATTGAGGTTTCAGATATTATACTGGAATAACTGGAATATCCACCTTTCATCGTGACACATCCGTTACAGATACCGTCGCAAATGTTCTTTGATAATACAGCTTTCACGTCCTCCAGTACTTGCGGTTGTAACGGAGTGTTAAAGCACCACTGCTGAAACGCGTTCAGCTCCATATCGTTTAAAAGTCCGTCATTATCTACATCGCATATCTGTATTGGAAAAGAAACAATATGCTTTGTATCGTAATATTGATTCGCTTTGTACATTTATATGTATATAAATGTATATACTCACTTTAAAAATTCGCTGTAGGGCAGTTTTGCACTCTTCTGTGAGCTGGAATAAGAATGATAAATTCAATTAAAAAAAAGAAGCTTGTGAACATTAAATTAAATGGAAACGTGACAGACATCTATTCACCTCCTGTGTGTCATAATTGTACAAGGGTGTAGTCGGATGCAGAACTGCCTTTTGTGCATAATAAAACGTTTCTGAGACATTCTGAAGTGTTTTTGCCGAGCACTAAAAAGAAATATATCACATTCTTTATATAAAATTTCTTCCATTTTTCTTGTCTACCGACCAAATGACATTTACCTCTATGCAGCTCTCAATCTCCGTGAACTCTTTCATAATAGGATATACAGCCTGGAATAGAAAAATCGTTAATATAATATAAAAGGAGGACGCTACTTAAATCTCCTTAAAAAATTGCAAACCTCTATGGTGGAATAATCCACGAGATCAATCTTGTTGCCCACGAGCACAACCGGGCACCGATTGTCGGGAGAGCATCTTCTGATTAACGGCAACCAGTAGCTGGCAGCTCTATCCAAAGTATCCTCGTCGTCCACGGAGTAAACGACGCATATCACGTGAGCTTTCTGGATCTCCTCCGCCAGTTGATCCTCCGTTTGTTCCACCGCTGCAAATACGACAACAAGTTACTACACTTTTGTAAAACACCAATGTAAAACAGAAACAAACAAGTTACATAACAAATTCTTTGACAATTCATTCAATCATGTTAAGATGTCTCAATTAAATCTGTTTCGATTGCAGTTTTTGCGTTTAGAATCTTTTGCTTTCTCTCTCTCCAACACCTAATATATATTTATCTCGTGTAAAATACAGGCATATTTGAGAGTTTCAAGCAAGGTGAACGAATTTATTTCCAGTTGACACAGAGCATCAGCGACATTACACCTATGTAATAATTTCACACTCAACAATATAAATGTGATATAACAACATGTGTTGTATTACATTTATATTGTTGAGTGCAAAATTATAATATAGATAATATAGATGTAATGTTACTGATGCTCTGTGTCAACTGGGAATAGACTCGTTCTGTTTCGCCTTGTTTGAAACTCTCAAAAATTAAAACACTCAACAATATAAATTTAATGTAACTTGTGTTATATTACATCTACATTATTGAGTGCAAAATTATAACATAAATGCAATGCCACTGATACTCTGTATCGTCTGGGTTTTCTTCAAGAACTATAAACTGATCTAAAAGCTTTATGGCAAATAGAGAGGAATATACAGGGCTGCGTTCGGAGATTTCACTCAGGTAAAATTTCTATCTTTGTTACTCTCTCTGAGAATTGAATGAGGATGGAAATTTTACTCGAGTGAAGGTTTCCGAACGCAGCCCAGGGAGATACACAAGTGGCTGGATACCTGAGTAATCGACAATGTGCGTCGGCACCTGTTCCGGCGTCACGTCCGCCGGTATCGTGATCTCCTCGGCCTTGCTCGGCACCTCCTCCGCGTACTCCTCGCTCACGAGGGACAGTATCAGGGAGGTCTTGCCGACGCCGCGCTCGCCGATCAGCAGTATCCTGACGTTGCGCCGAGGCGCGACCGGGCGCTGCACCATGTTGCCCCGGGCTACTACCGGCCAACTCGGTCCCTCGCTCAATCCGTCGCGGACGGCATCCCCGGCGGCCGCGCCACCCGGTTAACCGGAGTATAACCTACAAACCGTCGCGCGTGAACGCGCGGCACCAGCCCCCGGGCGACTCCGTTTCACGATGACATTTCACTTGACGACGGAGACGACGATCAACGTGCACCACACTCTCTTCCTCTATCTATCTCTCTCTCTCTCTCTTTCTCCTCGTCCTTCTCTGTGGAATTTTGCAGCGTGCTGTAACAAAAATCGTCCCGCACTTCGCCTCAACGTTCCATCGAGATCAACTCCGATCGTCGCCGCTGGAGACTAAGTAAACCCCCGGCGGATTCGGCGGACTAAAGTAGCAGCGCTCCGAGGGTGGCCTTTTCAAGGTTACCTATGCCACCGCAATGAATGGTACTGTGTATGTATGTATGTATACATACGTGTGCGCGTGTAGTAATACGGAGCGGAGTATGCGAGGCGAAGAGCGAAGGTCCGTTCGTCTCTATTTAATGCACGGCGGGTAAGGAAGGTATTGCCGCGCGTCGCGAACCGCCGGATTGTTTTATGCGAGAAAATGAGCGACGTCGAGAAACTGCCGGGAGAGAAGCATCGCCGAGGAGGGAGATCATGCTTTTTTGTATCTCCGGGAAGCCGATCGGAGATGAGAAACTTTTGGAAATTACATTACAATTCCCGGAGTCGATCCTTATAAGTGCGGGATTGCCCAAACGAGTTGTGTACATACACTCATCACTTTATTTCGTCGATTAATTGATAATTAAGAAAATAAAAGTTGATTACTTTTCGACAATCTTTTGATTCGAATGACTTTGACTAAATTCCGATTAACTTGATCGGCGACTTACATATTTATAATATTCATTTCTATCAATGCAGATTAATTTCGATTTAACTTGCTTATATTCTTTATTAATTTTTTTAATTAGAAAAAATTAAAAGTTAAATACTGGTGATTAACATACAATGTCAATTTCTATCAATGAATATTAATTTTAATTTTCATTTAATCTGCTTTTTATAATTTTCTAATTTTTAAGAATATTCTAACTTCTAATATTTAAGAAAATCATAATTTTTAGCATAAACGCCAAGAGTAATTAAACTTTAATCTAAATTGATAGCAATGAACATTATAATTAATATCTGTATTATTTTATAAATAATAAATTATATATTATATAAATGTGATGTAATTTATGTGAATGTAATTTATATAAATGTGAAAAGAATTATTAATTTTATTTTACTTTATATCAGCTTGCTATCGTATACAGCAAAAAAAATATTATTTATATAATTAATTATATACAGCAAAAAAAAAATTAGATCAAGAACAACGAACTATATAATTAATACTTGTATAGAAAATTTAAGCAGTCTTGCTGAATTATGTCTATTTCTACCAATACAAATTAACTTATTAAAATTAATCTACATTGATAGAAAACAAACATCAATCGTAGATAGACATTAACTTAATCGGCAATTTGATCAAAGTCACTCCAAAGGATTATTAATCACTAAAACCAAGTGTAATTATTTTTTTAGCTGACTTTTCTGTTACAATTTGAATTAATCTTGGAGGATCTCGGAAAATTTCAACTTGCTTGATATAAATCATAATTTCTAATGGAACACAAATTTTTGGCGCTCATATTTCTACGATAAACCTGTTCTTTAACTTTATTCACATATGCGCTGTGTAAACCTACGCACGTGGACGTTCTTCGTCGATCGTCCGGATTTCAACGAAATTCGGCACAGTATCACCGGCTTTCCACCGAACGACTGACAAATATGCAACGCCTCTCTCGTGACTGAGCTGATGCTGCTTTGCATAGCGAGGAATATCCGTGTCCAGGTTTATCAGAACATGTCGAGTCTCGCCGGAGTGCATTCCATGGCGTACGTCACGGTGTCGGACAACACAGTTGCAAAGAGATTAGCACGGTAAGAGTAACTAGCTAAATAAAAACATGTTCATTAACACGATTATCGTTACGTCTTAATGAGAAGCGATCTTTAACGCTCTTTTCTCTCTCTCTTTCTCTTTTTCATGATGCTGTCTGGCGAGAAGCTCGCTGCCTGTGTCAACATCATTCTGCAACTTGGGATAACGCTTGACTCCATGCTAATGCTATTGTATTTAAACACACACACACATCAATCAATATTATAATATGATAGATTGAAGAAAAAGTAAAAACTAGGATCAGAAAAATTATCAAATATGTTAGATAATGAATTTGAATTGAATTTGACAACCGAAAACGATTCGTTTATATTTAATTCTATCGGATTATAGAGTTTATATTTAATTCTTTTAAGCAGGAAACCTGTATCTAATACGAAATATGGAATGTAAAAATATAGAGATACAAAATATGTATACAAAATCCTGTACTCTCAATAGAGAGAAGCTTCAATAGAAAGAGATAAAAGAAGAGTATATATAGATATAGAATTGATTCTTATCGGCAAAATTATCGTAAATAACTTTTAATTTGTAAGTCGTTGTAATAAAAGGTTTTTATGGTTTCAGACTCAAAAGTAATAACATCACAAATCGTCATTACACGTTTCATTCATCTTTATATTAAAAATTTATTTAACATACAAGTTTTGTGCTATAAAAGTCGTATTTCATGCATGTACGAAACGCATTGAAACTATGAACAATATGCGCTACCTACTGAAAACATAAGTGAACATTGATTACATGATTTAATATCTACTTTTTAATATCCATGAAGAATGTGTCGTTTTCAAAAATTACCTAAAACTAGGCCGTGATATCTCTCAGACTTCTTTCTTGGACCACAGCTAACGCGTAAAAAACGAACGATAACACACATTAAAAAAAATCACATATGTGTGATACATACAATTACACGGCCCGTTTTTGATATCACTGCTAGGTACAATGTACAAAACGATCGCAAAAAATCATTAAAAATTAAACGAGTTATACATATCATTATATTATCTCGTTTTAATCCATTTTAACTATTACTTTCTATCCATTCAGCCAGATATTGTCAATTTGACATCGATACATTGATAAATAGCTGATGTCGAATATTGATATCTTTATCTTTTTTTTTTTCATTATGACTGTGTTTACTTTCGATTCGTTATATATGTACATAATGTTAATTAACAAATATTTCTGAAATTTCTGTTTTTTTTTTGTTATATCGAATTAATGTTAGAAAGTCGGAAAGCAAATATACATACATATATACATACATATACATATATATGTATTTTATGAAGAAATCGCTGAAAGATATGGAAATCTTATAAAAATGTTCATAATTATTCAAAATTAATTTTGATAAAGTCAAAGATGATAAAAATATCAATTAGTATTCGACATCGACAATTGTGTAAGATTTCTATTTTTTTTTCCTATATCGAAACAAAATAACGTTTGAACTTTAAAGACTAACTATATGTATAGATTTATGTATTCGATATAAAATTCATCGGAAAACATAGAAATCTTACAAAAATATTTGTAATCCCATTAACATAAAAACAGTTATAATGAAGTCATAAATATCAAAGATATTAATAATTATTCAACATCGACGAATTATTCATTGATGCAGCAACGTCGAGTTGATGTCATTTCGATTAATTATTTTTTAACTGAGATGTATTTGAATGTGAAGATCGATGAATTTGAAGACCGACGACGCCAAAAGCAAAATTTGTGGAAATCTTACCGAACATATTTTTCCAGAATTATGGCACTTTCGTTGGTTTTAATCTCCACATATTTTATAATCCATACAACATTGAAGGATTGCAATGTTGCCGCAATGTAGCTGCAATAATCTGTGCTGTATTGATAAGGCACTTACATCGCTCACTAAAGTAGCAGCCTCCTTCCCTTCCCCTCGCCGTATAATATAATTGTTATTGTTTTTAATTGTTTAAACGCACATAATTTCTGGTTATGGCAACAGGTTTTTAAATTTTACCTCTCACCCTTCTCTTCTTCGATGTGTTTTAATAAGATACGCGTGAACAATTCCTGCTGCTCATATTTTAATGTATGTACAATATGTAAAACATAAAAATCATCCAAAGTTCGCTTGTTAGAATCTAAATAATATTGCTAAAAAATTTCTTAATAGAAATCAGACGTGCGAAATTCTTACAATTATAATGTAAGTTTTTCTTCTCGATTTTTTATGTGCATTAAATATTTTATTTTGTACACTTTGTTTTACATATAAATAAAATATAAAAACTATTAAAAACCTATTAAAAACAAAATCAGTATTTAAAGTTTTTATCGCCATAATCAGAGATTATTTGCAATAATTAAAAAAAAGTCAAAAATGTTGCAGGTGCTCTAAACTTTTGCCCTCCCAAGATCAATACATCTATGCATATATTACTATATAAAGATAATATTATAGTTCGCCTTTGTAGCCAGGAAAAATTAGCTGTAACGCAGAAGACAATGTTTCATTGATCTTCATATCATACGATTTGCTTAAAAAGAATCGACATATAAAACAGCAGTAATTTTCAGCGGCAAAGCTCTTTTGTAAGCATTTTAAGCACATGTTATGTCCGCAGGGAGTCGTTACAGGTTTGTAAAGTACTCCAAGACAGCAAACGCACTCAAATCTGCAAAAGATAATTGTGTCAAGTTGATTATTGAAAGTCATTTAAAAAAAGACAAAAATTTTTTTACAAAGAATATTACTTCTCGTAAACACATTTCAAAAAGGCGAGTTTTCCATCGGTCAAAGTCGCTTTGCAGTCGGTCCATAATTTAGCGTTTACTTCATCATCTTCTATTAAAGCCTTCAATTCATCCTCCAAGTCAAAGGTATGCTTAAACTTCTTAGATTTGCTGACGGTTATTTTGTTCTTGTTCGAAATGTCTTCGTCTTCATTGTTGTCGCTAGCGAGTCGTTTTTTACCACCACTTTGATTGAGTGTTTTCATTCCATCTAAATATCCGTCAGGATATAGCATCTTCAAGCCAAGAAAAGCGATTCTCTCTTTTCCTTCTTTAGTCCACGGTGCAGGAGCAGGATCGTCTCTCCTTAGTACATACTTCCACATGAGGAGCCCATCAGAGTTCTTATGTGGGTAATATTTTACCACTTTATATATACCGTCGTATCTAGAATAAGACCAAGAATTTTGTTAAAAAAGGGATTGTCCCACATTCATTATTTATAAAAGTACAAACAATGTGTTCATTGTACCTGTTACCTTCCTTCGGTGCGTATTTACTAAATTTTCCTAATTTATAATTGCGTACGACACGAACCGGTTTCCCTTCTCTCCAATTTTTCTTAGAGGCTTCCGCACCGATTTTATCATTTACGGGTGCGTTACAGTTCTTAGCCAACGCCAAATTCATCAAAGTTAGCGTCTGATCTTTGCTTTGTGCGTTGGTTCTCTTGTTACCTGTGTATTCATAAAACAATAAAAGTACACGAATATACGCACACATTTATGATTAAACTATGATAAATAAATTTTTTTTCAATTTGATGTACCTGATAAATCTCTACCACCCGAGCCGCTGTATAAAAACTCGTCACCTTTGTCATAATCTTCCTCATATCCGCCCGATAAGACGATAGAATAGGCGCAGTCACTTACTCGTCCATGGATGCCGCCTACGGGCGGTCTATGCACTCCCGCTTCCGAAACCTAAGCAAATATATCTTTCTCATATGCATCTAATACATTACTTCAGGGATCATGCCTCAGAATCTAAGTTTCTTTTACCTGAATTCTAAATAACCAAGTTGTACCAACGTCCACACCCGGAATTGGTCCGCAATGATTCTCCGGTACCATGTAGCAAATTTTTTGTCTCCGAACACAAGCCATTCCGCCACCCCAATTTTGTTTCTTACTCGTGCGGATGGGTTCTTTTTTCGTTTTTTTCAATTTATCCCCTGCCTGTAATGAATAGAATAATAATAACAACGATATTATAATCGCTACTGAATGCACTCGATGATCTTAAGATTGCTGTGAATTATTAATAAAGATACACATACCTTGACAATTTCATTTTCGTCGTTTTTGCATTCAGGACAATACCAATGAGGATCCTGTGGCAATTCCAGGAGCGGTGGTGTCAGACATTTTATATGAAACATATCTTCGCATTCGTCGCAAATCAGAAGCAAGTGCTCGTCCTGTTTACCTGCACATATTCTACAGCCGCACGAGTGACATGTTTTCTCAGGATTGTCTTCACATTCGTCACAAGCAGGGGCCACTGGTCTGTACTTGCCGTTACTCTTCATATACTGTTCATCTTCTGCAGTTCTCTCTGTTAATAATTTAGGTGCTTCTATCGCGTATATGTCTCCTTTGACGTTTGTTCGAATGGTCATAACACCGTCACTGTTTGAAGAAAAAATTGTTGATACATATAGATTAATTAAAAATTCTATGATTTTGTAGATTCTAAACTTTGTATTTTATTATTTTGTCTTATAGAATGACATGATCGGCAGAATAAGAGCATACCTGCTGATATGTAATTGTCCGACCAGTTCAATACGATTTCTTTTCCTTTCTAGTTCGGATATCGTAAAGTCATACCATAATCCAACTTTCTTTTCATTATCATTATCTAAATCATAATTAATCATGACTTTTTGACCAACAGACAATTCGTCGATTGGTATAGAACGCCACGAGCGTGGTCGTACACGCGCTTCAGGTACATTGTAAGGAGATATCACGTTATCAGACTCCCATAATATTTTATAAAATTCTTCATCTCCTTTTTTATAAGTCTTTTGTATAATTGCTTCGAACCAGGCATTAGTTTCTTCCTGACAACAATCAATCGCATCTCCAATTTTATAATACAAACTCTCAGTCTCTTCCAATTCCTCCTCTTCGATTACTTGTTCACCATCTTCCTTTGAACTTCCTTCATCGCTAGACGTTGTTTTATTCTCAATGTAATCTATTTCTGATTTTATCATAAGCAATATAATATCATTGAAGTTTACATTGTAATTATTGAGATTGTAACCATTTTCTAATTGTTTCCCAGAATAAAATAATCGTTGCAAATCTTTTTTGACATTGAGCTGTTTTTCTATTTTACGCTGAAAAATAAAACATTATTTATTAAAAAGTTTTATTAAACATTATTTTTTTTTTAAATACTTATACTCTAATTATTTTAATTTCGACAAATTATTATTTTTGCTATAAATGAAGCATAAACTTTTGTAATAACGCATAAGAGAATAAACCAGTCAGTTTTTCATTTCCCTCTCCAGGGTGGAAATAAAGACCTGTTATTGATGTGTATTCCGTTGTGCGTTATGCAAGGGTCTACGTTCCCGCCTTTATTAATTTGTGTGCGAGAGCCCTTACACAGATGTTATGAGCCACACGTCTGGTAGTGTACGTTTATGTGTGTGAGTGCTTCACTGCTATAGATCGGCACACACACTGCTAGACGCGTGGTTCAATGACATAGACCTGTTCAAAATACAGCGCTGACTGAACCGACTTCACTGAATAATTCTTGCTCCATTATACAGCCATAGGAAAAAATAGTTCAGGAATTTTCAAAGCAATTTTTTATACAAAACAGCGCTACAGAATTACAGGGCACTGTTTAAGAAACGCTTGCTATGTGTTGCGTGATGTTATCATACGTGTGTCTTCATACTTGTGTTATCACAATGTATGCTATCGCATCTGTTATCGCATGCTTTAACGGACATAATGTATGCATAAAAAAACTAAATGTAGAAAATTTTTTTTCGTTATTTTCATTGCAATTTGAAAATTAGATAAAAAAGTAGTTTCGAACTTTTTTCCAAGTTTCAAAAATTTAGTATATATCGCATAGATACATTAACGTATATATGTGCAATCGCGAATATTATTATAAATTATAGTCTAAATATCTCCATAATTATAGTACTATGATTCTGCAGTACTGCAATGAATTTATTTAATACGCAGCTAATTATGCGACGCGAAACTTTTTATCACGACATTTGATATGTCAGACACTTCGGAGGGTTAGATTCAAATTACAAAGAGCAATTAGATAGTATTAAATTTCTTTCCGAGCAACAATGAATGTCGAAAACAAAATATTTCCCGGTAATTTTAATATAAATATAGCTTCGGAGTAATATTTATCCAAACATTCAGGTACAAAAAAAATTTCTATTTATAACGTAATAACCATGAAGGGCGAAAAGGTCCTATGCCTCAAGATTCCTTTCTTTTCTTATCCGCATGAAGGGTGCTTTCCAGCAAATGACACAGCAGGCGACACAGTGAATCATTTCGTCCTTATTTAACATCCTTATAAACAACAAGGACGAAATCCTTGTTAGCGTGTCGCCTGTGTCGCTTGCTGGAAAGCACCCTTAGAATACTTACATTTAGGAAATGACAGAGCGGCTAGCCATACCTTAAAATCTTCCACGGTAGTCTGCCTGGTGATCTTCACTGATATTTCCGTTTTTCCGTCCGTAGTCTTCACTCTGACCGACATGTTCGATGGAACAACGTTTCGGCTGTTGGACGACAGAGGAATAACGTCCGAGCTGGATCGAAAATGATAATGATTAGGCGATGCTCCGATGGGTTCCAAACGTTCCAACCGACAGCATTGAAAAAGCGAGAACAGATGGGAGGAGCGGTTAGGTGTATCCGGCACACCACACCACACCACTTTGCACAAGCACTTTACAGCCGTTGCAATGCTGTTCACTACACTCCTGTACTACAACCACGAGCGCCGAACGGTGGGCTAACTTTGGCGGGAACTGCGGGAAGTCGTGGGAAGCCACGGGGACACAGGGAGCACGGTGTACGGGACGAGTACCACCACCACCAGAGCGAAGTGGAACGGGTGGAAGAAGGAGGAGAAGGGGGAAAAGCATCTCGCCTCTGATTCGTCGGTTTCGTAAAATTTACTATTCGTCTGTTGCGGGTATTTACGCTCCATAACGTTTGCAACGCTCTTGAATTCGTTTTGTCCTTACCGTTCGGCAAGTGGTAAACAAAGAATGACGTTCGTCGAATCGTCGCGAATGAAAGTCATTTTGTACCGTGTTCTCTAGAGGTTTCCTCGAAAGCTGAAGTCTGGAAGAACAACGGCAGAAAAAAATATTAGAAATAATAATAAATCGTCCAGAATTGGGATAATAAAGAGATAATCAAATTAATGAATAAACAATGAAAAGATTAATCGTAGATAATTAGGAAAATTAGGAAGGAACACTCATACATGCAGAGAGTTTAATTAAAGCTACATATTTAGTATCACTTTGATAATGAAGCTTGTAAAATTCTTATAATTATGTAACAATGTTCAATGTTTCAATTTTGTAGAGATCCGTGATAAAAACTATGGAGCAGAGAAATTCAGCGCAAGGATGCTCTTCTTCGTTACTTCGCCAAGCTACGATTCTGCCAGCCCGCTCACGTAATTGCTAGAGTGCCTTGAGCTTGAACTGATTGTGCAATTCTCGAATCGATCCGCCATGTTGCGAGCCAAGTACGAACAAGATTGCATCTTATTATTTTTTACATATTTATTTATTATACCAATAACAATTATATACATATAAACATTAAATTTAATTTATATTTATACTAATAAACATATACTAATAATAAGTCAGTTTGAAACGCACGATTGTAGCCTTCTGAAAATGGGAGTCGGCGTTCAAACTGTGTGATGAACGGCATTCAAAGACTCTATCTCGTTCAAGCCGGAGTGGAGAGGGGTGAAGGAGGACAGAGGCGTCGTACGCGGGAGGCGGAAGGTCGCAAGATTCGCCGAGGAAGCGGCAGACGGCGCGTCCCGCCACCCACCGGATGTACGTCCGGGGTCGAAGCAGCAACCCGGCGCCGTCGTAATCGTCGCGCCCGGGCGGGAAGAGGCCGCACGCCGTCGGTGCCGTCGCGCGCGCCGGCGGGAATAAATGCGCGCGGGCGCCTTGGGGCCGCGGCGCGGCGCTCGACGTCGCGAGTGGCTCCGCCGCGCACGTACGGGGTGACGCCGTCCGCCATGTTTGTTGTGTGTAGTTTCGGAGGGATTGATAAGAGCGCACGCGACGCCGTCGGGGGATTTTGAATGAGACGCGTGTGTGTGCCGCGGCCGCGCTACGTCCGTTCCGTGCCGGCGTGCGAGCGCGCCGGCCGCCGCCGACTCGCCGTGGATTATGGTAAGCCGTCCGGCGGGGGCCCCGCCGCGGCCGCCCGGCCGGCCCGGCCGCCGATTTTCGCGCGGATTTTCAGCTGTGCGACCCACGGCCCGTGCCTCGCTCCGTGGTTCGTCCGCCCCGCCGCGCTCTCGCCGCCCCGCCAATCCCTCGACCTGCCGCCGCCGCAGCCGTAAACGTTACGTCGCGCTTTCAAAAGTCTCTCGCTGTGGGCGACGGCGTGTGGGCGACCCGCGGGATCCGTTGACCGGTGTGAAACGTCTCCCGGCGACGAGCCGCCGCGACGCAACGCGACGTGCAGGCGGTGGGCCGCATGTAAATCGATATACAGCTCGCCGCGCGCGTGCAGGTGTGCGTGTGTACGTGTGACGTGCGCTTCGCACGCAACGGGTCCTTTGTATGTGTGTGTACGTGTGTGCGCGCGCGCGTGGCCGTCACGCACACAGGCGTCCCTCCGGAACGCCCCTTTTTATGAAACGATCGAACTTCTTTCCCGCGCGATCTTACCCGGCGCGAAACGTCCCGCGCGCCGATGTCACGTAGGATCTCGGAGGCCCTTCGAAAGCATCGCGGCCCGCCGCGACTCCGCCGTCTCGTTCCTAGTTTTCCGCACTCCGCGGCACCTCGACGGATCCGAGATCGCTCCGGTCAATACAAACGGCTCCTGACATGTGCACGCGTTCGGTCATTTCGTAAAATTGCCGCGATAATAATTAATTAAGACTTCGAGGAAGTATTTCCGGAAGAAATTTTTGAATGTCTATGAGAAAAGTGATCTTCGAAAATAAAAATAATTAATTAACGTCTTAATATCAAGTAGAAAGTTATTGGATATGTTTTACACCGTTTATATTACTTTGACAGAGACTGTGAGAGATATTGTCGTCAAGATTGGTATTGCTCCGTTCCAGGACACTTAACAACTTTGTTGAAATGTGGCTGAGAAGCGAACGGATTAGCAGGAGATTGCGTGGCCGTTTAAGTTTGAGCGGTGTAACGGCGTCAAAGGCAACTGGTCATCGAGCGCAAGTCGCTACAGCGAGAAAAGTACAACATATTAGTAATGGTCGAGTAATAACGTCAAGTAAATGCAGCCGATTAAGTCAGTGGCGACGTAGGTCATCCGGTTTTCTAAAAGAAGTAAGCTAAATGTATTATTTACGAAATTAACGTTTAAGGCAACATTTCTTCATATTGCAAATAACGTATTGTCAAATAATGCATTGTGATATCATTGCTGATATCTTTGTGATCTCAGTAGGCTATTTTTTTTTTCATTTTCTTCTCAATAAAATGCATAAGAAATATTCGCTCAAATAATGAATCGAATGCTCTGTTAAAAAAAGTTTCTTTTATAGGCTTGTAAAGAAAATGTTTTACACTTTGCCAAATCCACGCCTATTAGACGAGAAAGAGGACCTCGTAGAAGAAAATGCATAAAACGTTCGATGGTCACGTCGACTCCCTTGCATCGTACTCCGCCAATAGACGCAGTTATCGTAAGTTGTCTGTGATCCAGACAGTATAGCGCGTTATATCTAAAACGTAACACGTGTGTTTTGCAGTCCGCTAAAACCGCGTCGCCATCTAAAGTCTCGGAAGACTCTAAGGAAAACTGGAATGGTGGATCCACTCTGCCTCTCTGCTCGTCAGTAACGAATACAGATTCGCGTAGTTCGATGATACCGCCAGTACATGACTTGAAATCTTCCATACCCAGTGTATCTTCGCTGTCGTGTCTAATGCCTCCGGTATCCCTAGGATCACAGTCAGATCTCACATGCTTGCTTGATGATGAAGGAAGCAAGAACAACGGTACCCGTACAATTACGCCTGTGTTACTAATTTCACATTGTACTTGCATGTTTTACCTTTTCATTCTCTTTTCTCATAGATACTACACTACCATCATCGTTACACTACTCTTCCTTATACACGCATGCCGAAACGTCTGCAGAATACTACAGTTTGATGCACTCTATGTCAATATACAACGTCCGTACCGCGTACAACTCGTCCGACAAATACTTCCCGAACGGAGGAAGGTACTCGCTAATCGATAACAATGAAAACCGCAGTGATCTCCCAAAAGATCAATATGCTATTGAAACAGACTCAACAAAATATGAAACAACTGCTGGATATCCCAGTACAAAATACAGTATACCAGCAAGTATGTACAATATAAATCCTCATCATCCATCCGATACGAACGGCAATCTTAGTGACAAATATGATTCCGAGGACGTCGACAGTCGTTATCACGAGGTTGAATACATGGAGGTTGGTAGCGAGGAGATAGTAGAATCTTGCGATGTAGAGAACATGGTTACTCAAGTTCAGGAGGATTGGGAGCCGTTCGATCCATACGTCTTCATCAAGCACTTGCCGCCCCTTACACCGGCAATGAGAGCGAGATGCCCGGCTCTACCACTCAAAACACGGAGCAGCCCGGAATTCAGTCTGGTCCTGGACTTGGTATGCTCCATCAACATATATATATATATATATACACACATATATAGAGACAGGAACATAAATTAACACAAATTTGCCCACACATACATTCATCTCTAAATATTCAAATCATAATTCTCAGATTCTATCATCCGGAAAATCAATATAATGTAATCATGAATAATACATCTTCACTGTTTTACGTTATATCCTGTTGTATATATCATATATGTTGTATTGATTTTCTGGATGATAGAATTATAGCATTTCTATCCTCATAAGAGCGCGACAGTTAATAGCCACGTTTATCTATAATCCTTTTGCAGGATGAAACATTGGTTCACTGCAGTTTGCAAGAGCTATCCGATGCAGCGTTCCGTTTCCCGGTAGTCTTTCAAGACGTAACATATACGGTATTTGTTAGAACGCGACCATACTTCCGTGAATTCCTCGAACATGTCTCGTCGCTCTATGAGGTGATCCTGTTCACGGCGAGCAAGCGAGTGTATGCCAACAAGTTGATGAATCTGTTGGATCCAACGCGGAAACTGATAAAGTATCGCCTGTTCAGAGAACACTGTGTTTGCGTTAATGGGAATTACATAAAGGATTTGTCCATCTTAGGCAGGGATCTATCTAAAACTGTAATTATCGACAACAGTCCACAAGCATTTGGATATCAGGTAATTTAGTGGCACATCATTTATACATACATACATACATACATATATGTATATATATATATATATTTTTTTTTACACAGTCAAAATAATATACTTGAGAAATCATGTTTGTTTTGTGTTACAGTTAGAAAATGGTATACCTATAGAAAGTTGGTTTGCTGATCGTTCAGATAACGAGTTAATGAAGTTATTACCGTTTTTGGAAAATCTCGTAAGCTGGGTAAGTTGCTGTGACTCGATAATACACTATATATTGACTGTTAAAACGAATACAATTATTATTTTAATTATTTTTATCATAGGGAGGTGATGTAAGGCCGCGCATTAGAGAACAGTTCCGACTATTCAGCTTTCTACCGCCGGATTAATATAAATAGCGTACATAAAATTAATAAGGTTGCAGAAATATCTCTCGCAACCGACAAAAAAAAAGAAAATACAAAATATCTTAAAGAGATATCTACTAAATAGATAAATAATAGTTATTCCGCGATGCGTAGCATAAGCCGCTATATAATATAACACTTTACAATGTTTCACAAATGAATATGCCTGTTGGTATATAGAGATGAAATTAAATACTTCTAGCTCTTTGGAATTACTGTTCTGATCTATTGTTCGCAAAAAGAGAAGTATTCGTAAACAAAGATGTTGCATATACATGTGCGATTTTGTTAGTACATTCGTTTAGACTTGAAGTTTCAAATTAAAAAAAAAAACAAATGTCAAGAATATCATTGAGCATAATAGTTATCTTGTGATTTACTATATAGTTTCTATTAATACTTCCAAATAAATACCAAGTCTCTCCATGACATGATTATATGACCAGTGTATATAATAGACGCGTATCTTACGTACAAAATATGATTTCACATTTTATTATCGTAACATAATAAGCAATATTAAGGTAAATAATTCATTATATTTTTTCTATCTCATCAATAAGTAAAATGTACGATCTCAATTTGTCTCAAGTAAAATGTACGATCTCAATCTATCTTACTATTATGAAATTTTTAAAAATATTTTTTGAAATTTTACCTAAAATTTTTTATTTTTACAAGATTTCCTAATATATTCTGTTACGTTCCTAATACATTCTAATTATGAATCAATGTTTATTATTAAAGAAATTTTTTTAAATCTCTACATCAAGATTGCAATTCTTGAAAGTTCTTGAAAAGATATATATACGAAGATGTTAAGAATATCTTAATAATTATATAATTATACGTATTATATAATTATATAATTATACACGATTACATGTGCTATATTATAAATCTGTGTATAATTCATAGTATAAGGAACATAGAGACCGAATTCAGTATCAAAAGGAACAGAGTTAGCAGCATAATGTAACAGAAGGCATCGCAGAAATCTTACATCTCGTAGTGTTTATCATAGTTTAAGATTATACTCACATTATGCACAAACATAATAATAAAGCAAATCGATTGTTATTCATGAAATTATTTGGAACACGTATGGCCAATCCTGGAATGTTTTCTTCCTACGTCACGATTGTGAGGCGCTCTTTATTTTTCATCTTACAATAAATTAGCTTTGTAATATTATAGAAATAAAGTTGAACGAGAGATATAATATTAATAAAATGATGAGGAGTGTAACATAAATAGATAGATTTTTTCTTAATTTGCGTTTCAACGGTGCGATAACTGAAACGCTGGAGACAAGAAACCTATTGGATATTAACATGAAGTCGGAGAAAAATTGTATTCAAATTTTATATGTATAGTCATTACATATACACATGATGTATACATTGAAAATTGCCTCTCTCTATCTCTCGTATCTGCATGCAACAGACACATAAAAATGGAGAATGGTGTATTGACTAGAAAATTCTCCCTGATCTACATTACCGTACAACATCGATGATATACTTTAATCTAACGGCGCGCTTAACAATATACTATACTATTAATTACATACGTCAATAAAATAATTATAAATATGTAAAAACGATTATAAATATCACTATGAACACTGATATGACAATCGGCGGTACATTTGAGAACGAGAGATTTTTTTATATCTAATCGATAGCTTCCGAAACCGTGCTTCGACATGTCTTGGCGTTTTTATTGCCCGACATTCGGATATCACAATTGAATTTAGTTTAGATAAAGGTCGAAGATTAAAAGATGTTTTTTTTTTTCTTTTAATATCCTCGGCACGGTTGGATCATTGGCTTAATTCTTGAACTCCAGCGTTTCATTTGTCTGACTGTCTATAGCTTGAGGAGAAAAAAAGCTGAAAAATGTTATGTGCAGTATTACGCATTTAAAAGACACTATTTGTAAGTATCATGGAATGATCAATTTTAATATATATATCTCATGTTTATAACAACAGTCTAAAACATTATTAAAGTGTACTACATGTCATGCTTCAACATTACTCGCACTTCAGATATATCCATCCTGCGGTGAGAAAAACCCAAGATAAAAAGACTGCCCTTATCAATAACAAATCGTCATTGAGTAGGGAGTCATTTATTGGATGTTGCAAAGATTTTCCTTTAAGTGGTCGTCCTTAGTCGTGTCGGTGGCAAAGCACAGGAACTTCAATTTACGATGAACGTAATCGGTGTACCGCAACTCGATGTATCTGAAGTCCGAGTAGAGTTCTATCTAATCCTCCGTACGCTGGAAATACCTAATCTCGATGCGTTTACAGAGATTCACGAGCTTGGGATGGCCCTGCACGATCCTAGCCAGTTTGTTGTCGAGTAATGGCGTTGTGATTATTGTGAATATGTGACCAAATACCAAGGCATCCAACTCGTTCGGTTTGCTATATGCAAAAGTAATGTGAAAAGACTCGTGTTAATATTACATTTTATGACTGTTTTATATATATATATTTTTTTTATAGAATTATTACATATTTACTTAACAAGCTGGGCATATTTATCGATAATATTTTAATTTGTATTAATTTATCGACAATAAGGAATGTTCGGAAAAAGGAGGGAGCGATTCGGACTGTGATCCAAAGCCATCCCACAGAGTATCCTTGGAGTATGATTCTATTATTTCAAACCCTTCCGCAATGTTGCGTGCTCCGGAACTAAAGTAGCGTTGTTCGATTCTGAACATGTGCTCGATAAGCTTGGGAAACTGATGGATCATGGCGGCAATCTCTTGATTAAAGGGAAAGGATGTGAGAGCGTGAATGTGCCCATACACCAAGGCATCGACTTCAATGGGTCTTATGGAACAAGATTGTAATTCGCAAGTATCAAACAATTGAATCAAGAGCAAAAATCAAAGTGAAAAGGACTACAAAAACTACTTACTCTTTCCCAAAGAAAAATTCTTGGTCCGCTAGCCTCTCAGATAACGCTATGCAACACTTCTTTACGTCGTCGAAGACCTCGTCTAAGCTTTTGTTGTACCAGCCAAGTACACTGAGCCTTTTTATGACCTCTCGTCTCTTCTGCCAGTTCAAATAGTGATTAAGCGGCCAAGGGTACACGCTTCCGTGCCTCTGCTTCGTGACCCCGTTCAAAATCGTCGGATCCACCCAGCAGATGTATAGTTCCGCGTTGACAAACACATTGTTGACAAGAGACTGATATGCCCTCATGTCCACCTTGCCTTCAGGATCCAGATGATCGGATAGACTTATTCCTTTGCTTCCTATGTGCGCCACTATGCCATCGAACTCGGATATCAGCTTCGTGCCACACTTGATGAAGGGCACGCGGCCGGACGGCGACATAAACTCCGCGTTCTTCCTCGGTTCTATCTGAAAATCCAGCTGACACATCTTGAGGAAGGCCTGCACCGCCAGGCAGTTTGCGTTGTCAGGTAGCAGTATCTGCTCCACCTCGTACGGCTGATACAAGGTAATCGGTTGTGGCCATGGCTCCTGAGCTGCGGCAAGAAAATACAATCGTTAGACATCGCGCACAAGGTGGTTCATTCGCAATCTACGTAACACTTACATAATCGATACTCGCGTACGCATACGTGCGAAAAGCTAACAAACGAGAGGCTACGACATGAGAGAGAAAACGGGACGAAGGACGCGGGCTGCCGAGGGGATGAGTAGCTCGTCTCTAGGATATTTACGAAATCGACTGGTGATCATGCGAGACCACGCGCGTTTTGTTTACGGTGACGCAAGGTTAGATCCCACGCGCGGGATTCGCGGGAACGGCCCGGCGATTCGGACAACGCAGACTTCCAGACGTTACCTTCCAGTTCTACGGCGAGCGAGTCGCCCAGCAGTACGTGTGGCATGTCTACGACCAATATACCCGTACGACGACGCTGCCTGTCGCCTCGCTGCCAGAAGATCCGCGACCGTTCGCTCGTATAAAAGCGCCACGAGCGAGCAGCGAGAAGCGAATCGTACACGCGCCTTTTCCCTTACCCTTCTCTCTTATCCCTTATCCCACAAACGAAACTAACATAACTTAACGTAACGCGAGATAAAGTCAACAGAAATTAATTGAATTCAGAAGGAATTCGATTAATTTAATCAGCAATTAACTAATAATCGATACTCATAGTTAACATGAACGGAATTATTGCTTGTTGTGGGAAAAAAGATTAGATTAAGAGCGATAAATTACAAAGTTTGCCATTCCGCCAATTTTAATTATTCGCTTAAATGATTCTGATTAATTTAAAATTATTAACAAGACTAACTCGTCAAGTAATACACGTATTAATTTAATAACATGGATAGAATTATTAATGTTTTAAATTTGGAAAAGAAAATCAGATTAGAAGTGAACTGTGCGGTTGGAAAATTCGCGATTTCATTGAATCGATTGCCGATTAAATTAATCGGAATTTAATCAAGGCGGCCGTTTTTACCACGTAAATCAAGGCACTGATTGAGATACTGCTTCGCTTCTTCCGCGTCGATTCGAGATTTATCCTGGATCAATGACAAAGGATTATTAAATCTTTATCCGGCAATTATTTGTGAAATTGTTACATCATTATTTATTGAAAAGTAACCTTCGAGAACTTGAGACCAGAGAGGAACGCATGCAGGACACGCGCGTACAACGACGAGTCATTTTTCTTCTCTTCGATATCTTGAAATTCTTTCTGATAAGAGTCCATGATTAAGTGAGCAGCTCACCGACTTTTCTTTCCTGATAAGATTTGTGATTTTCCACCGTGGTTTATATTTACATTTGACCCAGGTTGCTGTCTCGTAATTGCGACACACTACGTTTTTCTGCACTAGAAAATGAAATTAATGAAATATCAATGAACAATTAGGCATTGGCGAGAGAGAAAGAGAGAGAGAAATAAACACAAATGAAAGGATTTAAATTAAAGGACAAACCCAGCAAATTTTCCAAGCAATTATTTTCGAACTTTCATTACGCGACTCGTTACCAACGTCGTTCACCAACGTAGTCAACAGAACATCCAGTCAATTAATCTACCAGTCGATTAATTTCGTCGGCGGCTTTTAACATGACAGATTTAACGTGTCATTCCTCGACACGAGAGATTCCATTTAAAAAAATCGCCATGAGATATAAAGAATATCTCGGGATGAAAACAAGTTGACTCGATCAGATATACGCGAATCAAATAAAAATCTCCAAGTTTTTTGAGATCTTCATGCCACGTCTAGATTGAAGAATGATCCCAGGTAGCACTTGATGATTCGTATACGTTTTATGTAAACATTTTATATATATATATATAAAATTAACATGTGCTATATGCATAAAATCTGTTATTGCTCTCAAGCGCTATTATAATTTTTTTTACAGTGATATACATTGCAATCGTATTATTTAAGGGCCGGTAAGCTAACTAATAGGTAAATCATACGTTTGTCTTTATTTTAGCTTTAAATTAGACAAATTAGATAAAAACGTATGACTATTATTTAACTATTATTAGTTAGTTTACTAGAAGTTTGAAAAACCGACTCTAAACAATGCTAATTACTGTCAAACATCGTTAGATATATTTCTAGTGTCGAAAGATATATATTTCAGTCTAAAGAGCGTATAACAATTATTCAAATTCTGTGTGTGTCAGACTTATATTTAAATTATATTATATATTCAGACAGCATATCAAGTTTACTAGATAAACTTCAAGCTTAGATAAACTTCAGTGTCTTCTTATGTCTATTTGCAGATTAATTTTAATCTCGGTTTAACATACTTTCTATCTTCTTTTAGTCCTAAGAATTAAAAAAGGAAAAAAATTAGGAAAGAAAATATGAAAAGTAAGTTAAACCGAGATTAAAGTTAATCTGCATTGGTAGACATTAGTGTCCATTTTTATCTCGATTTGGAATATTAGAAGTAATTGGAGCAAGGGAGGAAATTGATTCTCCTCGATAAGCGATGCAACACAATCGCGTGTTGCAAATCGCATACTCGTTTACCACCGATGAAGTCGGAGTACGATGTCAAGATCGATCGAAATGGTCAGAGCCTTCCGGGTGGCCCGCGAAGGGGGCGGCAAGAGGGGAACGGAGAGTTTGCTCTGAACGTTGGAGCATACGTTTGTTATTGATCGCGATTAATTGCGGAGGACGCTTGGCATGCGAGTGTGACGTTTGTCGCTTCGCCGTCGTCACGCGATCCCATTGGCCCGCGCGGCTTCGCCGAAAATCGAATTACATTCTATCGAGACAACAGTTGCCGATACTGGAGCCCGGATTTCACGTTCAATTAAGAGAATCGCGCGGGCGAAAGAGAGAGAAAGGGAGAGAAGGGAAAGAGATGGAAAAGTTGCAGATGTGACTTTTTCTTATCGCACAACATTGACAAATTAGAGGAAAAAACCCAACGGCGATCGAGATAGTATTTTAATGACGAATTCCCACCATCTTTGGGATCGGGGACGCAACGTCGTACATATTTTTATGACACATTATGCATGTATACTTTCAGTTCTCGAGATCCCATATTAATGCCAATTTTTAATCCTAAGAATTAATTTAGAATAATTTAGAAAAAGATCCAAAGTAATTTAAAGCGAGACAAAGTTAATATACATTGACAAAAACGGACATAAAAGAACACGGCGAGTTTTTTTCTCTACGGCGATAAAAAAAAAGTCTCATTCAAGCATAGAAAACAAAGAAATAGCGAATGGATGGATTGTGGTACAAGTTTAAGAATGTAGGCAGGCCAAGGTTAATCGGCTTCGTTCTAAACTATTTTGCATTACAAAACATTGTAATAAAATATATATTATTTATATCCATAAATAAATGTATTCATGCAAGTAATTAGATACCTAGTTAATACATAATAATCTATATACGTAAAATAAAATTGAAATGCGAAAAAAAAGCGTATTCCCCCGGCATCGCGTCGCCGTCCTCCCCTTCGCGCCCGCCGGGGGGGGGGGGGCATCACACGTACGTACGCGCGCACGTCCACACACGCGTGCACGCGGGACGGTTCGTGCGACAGAGGAGCATCGTCGCCGTTGCGCAAACGGCGCGCCGTCGGTCAACCAGTCTACCTAAGTCCATCGTTCGCGCCGCGCCGTCATCTTCCTGCGCTACGTTCAGAGCGTACGGGAGCCCGTACTTGTTGCTCGGCGGGCGCGCGACGCAGTTCGTCGCGGGGCGCCGACGGACACGGGCGGGAGAGAGGAAGAAGGAGAGAAGGAGACGAAGGTGCGAAGAAGCCAGCGGCCGGTCGCGCGAGAAGAGAAGCGACGAGACGAGACGAGAAGGGAAGGAAGCGGGAAAGAAAGGGGAAGTGCATACGCACCGGCCACGCACGGCTCTCCACGCGACACCGCCGTGTCGCACGCGCACGGACCACGCAAGCCGGGTGAGCGAGCGAGCAAGCTAGACAGAAAAAAAAGGAAAGACCGAATGCCTCGGTGGCGATTCGACGGTCGCCATTCGCGATCGTCGCCGACGTACGTCGGCGGGGCCGCCGGGCAGCCTCGATCGAGCGACGGCACGTCGCCCCGGCGACCCCGCCGCCGGACCTGCACAGGCCCCCTGGCCTTCCTAACCTAAATTCTATATTCTGTCAGTCAAACGGCGAACCACGGCGAACGGCACGTCGAGGAAGGGGGCGGGAGAGGAGTCGCGACGAGGTGTCCCCTCGTCCTTCTCTCTTCCCCTTGCCCCCGCCCCCTCCTCTCCCCGTCGCCCCCACCGATTTTTTGACAGCTAAAAATACAGTTTTTGTCGGGGACTGCGCCGCGACTATTTCGGCGCCGGCCGTGCTTTTCCGCGTTCGCGAAGGTCCCACCTTCACCGCCGCGAGGAAAATCCTTCGGTCTGTCCTCCTTTATTTGTTTTTCCGCCTCGCGGGAAAGAAAAAAAAAAAAACCCGCAAGGAGGAACGGCGCCCGGCGTTCCGATCGAGATCTCGCGCCTCCGTCGATCCGCGTCTAGCTTCATTGTTTACTCATGATGCCTCGTGTCGCGAACGCGCGAGGATGATGACACGGCAGGCTCTGGCACGCGCGTACCTTGTCCGTCGATGCCGTGATCGCTCGACGATCATCAGCGGGAGGGAAAGAAAAGGCGCGAGCGTGTATGTATGTACGTGTGTACATACATACATACGTCGGTGTCGAATCGCAGGCATGAATGGAGGAGCGCATACCAGGAGATCGGATGTCGGTTTATTTTTCGCCGCACGCGTTATCGGCGCGATATCGCCCGCCGCAGTTTGTGGGAACCGATAATTAATTCCTCCCGATCAAAAACTAACAATTAGAATAAATGTTGTATGCCGTGTACACGATGCCGATTGATACTTGGATTTTTCCCGCGTTTTCAGGTGGCTTCGCCGAGCTTTCCATCCGCCTCCCGATCGGGTATCCTAAAATAACGTCCGGAGCGACGAGGAAACGCTAATCGCGCTGAATAAGCCGAGGAATCTCTCGCGTTTGTCTTCGAGCGCCGAGCTTCTGGAGCCGTTTCTCTCTCTGTCACTCTTTCGCTTAATCGAGACCGCTGAGATAACGGTCGGGGATACGTACACACGAGGAAACAATTGCCGTAGATAAATCAGCTCATTCGGATGGATGACTCCGAGCGTAACGGGAGAAAATGAAATTCTTGCGCGTAGGACGGCGTCAGTTGAGATCCAAGGAGGCCGTGTCGTTTTCGGATTGTTCCTCGATGAAACAATTCTGCGTGCGTCGGGCCTTTTACAGAGAGACGAACACGTAGCGGCGAGAAACGCCACGTCCGTGGACGTACGTGGCGCGCGAGCTCATGTGCGCGCGTATCAAGCTTTATTTTAATCTCTTTCACGCTCTTTAATGCCGAACGGCTCATCATCTCATGGGGAAGTTAATCGTTACTTTATATTTAGCCGGGTTCAGCTGCCGTAGTCTTATTGTGATGCGCGCAACGCGAGAGTGTGCCTTTAATACAGATTAGAAATATGTACGTGGCAGAGAAGAATGAGTCAGGGCGGCACACATTGCATAAGATTGCGGCTGGATGGGCCCGTGTCCAGACTTAGCTGTAGATTACTTGTATCAATAAGCGCTGAGCTGGACATATTGGGAGCTGAAGATGTCTGTTCAAGTTGCGCGCTCGCTTGTTCGTCGCACGAAAATCTCGAAGAGACACTAATACTCGGGAAAGATTTTTTCCAAATGTTTTTGCACGCTCTTCTTGTAAATGTTCTTTGTACTTTTCTTACTATCGGCCTTGTAATAATTTATTTTTATCGTACCAATTATTAATGCGAATTACCGAGACGTAACGGAAGCGAAGGTCGAACTAAATTTTCTAAATAATTTGTTTTGAGAGCTCTTATAAACGTTGTCATTTATAAAGACATGCTTTGTTATCCCTTGACGTTCGCGAAACGCTGTCTTCGTAGAATTTAGTTCGCAATGAAGCTATCGCGGCTCTTAAGTAAGATCATCATGTAAGTAGACGATTCATGCCGCATAAAATAGCTTGGACCTCTTCCAAGCTATTTACGTTAATTATAATAATTAACCGTACTTACTGTTACAATAATTTACCGGTAATTTACTGAGTAAAAGTTAATGGGGTTACTTGTGATAAGAAACACCGGGAGATTCTCTACGAGGAAATAGAAATGTACAATAAAATGCTGTTATCACTATTATTTGATTGCCGTACTATCTGGTTATACTTGACATTATCATGGAACTTGTACAGATAATTGCTTCCTGCGCAACGTTTTAAAACAAATATATAAAATTAGTTCTCCAGCAAGCCCACGCAGTTGATACACGCGCGTTAAATCCTCAGCATCTGATAGAGCGGCAACCAAAATGTTGACGATGTACATCCTGATGAGTGTATACTCTGCTTTCAGGAGACTCACCATGTCGCACCATATTGTTACTGTGTGCGTGGTGTGTGTATTGTGCGCCGCCCACGTACCCTGCTCGGCGCATACGAATTTGTCGGCGATGACATCGGGCAATTCGACAGGCACGAAAAATCATTCGGATCCAGACAACCAAGGACAGCCGTTTTGGTGGCCGATGCCGAAGGCTAAGGACATACATCCGTACTCGAAGGACCAACAGAGTCCGAATAACTTCACTAGTAATAAACACGACGCTGTAAGATCTCAAATTATGCGACACATTGATATTAATAATAATAGTACCTCGGTATCTGTTGATGCAATATCGACGGCGTCGCATGATATTTATCGTAAGGAGATGACTGAAAGCTTCAAAGGCGGTGGGAGCCCACAGGACTCGCGGCCGACGCTGAGGGACGCGGATGTGTCTGTAAATTCGAGAGATGCGGAGCTTTTGGAGCGTCTTGCTCAAACGGAGTTGGTGTCAGGTGTTAACCAGAAGTCTGCACAATCTAGCGAAGATTTACGTACTGTTAGATCTAGATTAAAAAGAGATGTAAACGAGAGGTACTTCATGCAGAAGATCTTTGAGGCCTACGGTGATGGAACGAGTATAACGATAGATGGTTTCGAGAAACTTATTCGAAAACTGGGTCTACTAAGATTATTGACTGACGCATCAAGTGTGAATGATGATGGCACTGATAGAAGTACGTACAAAACTAAATCATAATAATCGCCAATACACATTAAAGAATTGGTGAATTTTGAAAAAAACTAATTTTCCAGATAATAAGAATGTTCCAAATAAAGGCCTACATAATACAGATAGTAAGAATAACAAGGAAAGGGTAAGATAAACATAATACACACAATGTTTATCAAACTTATGTAATCCTCGAGTATGGAATTTTGCCTTGAACTAATTGTATTATCCAAAACATTTTTATTTTAGTGCTTAAACAGTAAAGAATTGTTGAGTACTGTTGCCCAAGATACGTACTACACTACCAGCAACGCGACGATATTGCCCAGTTGGCTTTTTGAGCGCGTATGCCCGGTACTTGTGTACCAATTAGCAGCCGAATCCAGTTCGGAGAGGAATGGCTGTATACGAGTGCCCGAGAATTACAAGCCTGTTATGCCGGTCGATAAGTTTTATACTTCGGAGGATTCAGCGCGTAACATTGTAAAAGGTATTGTAAGGACGTGAATGAACGAAACACGATGATCAATCTTGTCTTGAAGATATGTCAGGCCTCGGTGAAGAAAGGCAATAAAAAAAATTTGTCACTTTTACTTATTCCAGTCTGGGTATATTCAACAGTTAGTATTTTCGTAATTAGTCTTAGCGGGCTGCTCGGCGTAGCAGTAATTCCGGTCATGGGAAAGAATTATTACCATCACGTACTACAGTTTCTAGTTGCGCTGGCTGTAGGTACTTTAACCGGTGATGCCTTTATCCATCTATTACCACACGCAAGTTTTTTTTGTTATTTTATCAAGAGATACATTCGCCCGGAGTAGAATAATATTTTAATATTGCGATAATCTTTCTCGCGTCTTTAGGCGATGATGCCGCTTCATAATCATGAACACGACGAGCATCAAGAACACGAACATAATCACGACCAGAATAACGCGTTATCAATCGACCATATGAATCTACATAGTATGAACATGTGGAAAGGATTAGTCGCTATGATGGGCTTTATGACGTTCTTCTTTACTGAGAAGGCATTAAATTTGATATCCGAATGGCGGAAGCACTGGCAGCATAGGAAAAAGGTAAATGAAAGATGAAGGCTTTGTTGTAACGTTGTAAATCTTATACATTATCTAAACCAATGAAATGAAAATTGTTAGTTACCTACGCGAGTGAGAGTGATGAGGGATGGCGATGGGGCAAATAGCAATGTTGTCGGTGAAAAGCTGTGTAAACACAAATACTCTTCTTATCCGTATTGTTATGGCGAGATCGCCAGTGAAACTCAAGGTAACAATTATGATCGTGTTAATGAATTCATCCTAACGGCGAAGAAAAAAAAATCAATGTAGAAATATACGTAGATAATCATCACAATCGTGGAATAAACCATCACGAGAGACCACCTATCATCGAGGAGGAGAAACCATTGACGTCCAACTGTAATTCCGTCACGAAAATCGTAACCAACGACATGGAGAAAAAACCGAAGGATGATTGGAGAATGGACGATCCGATCGTGAATGCTAAGAAAAATGCCGATGGTGTAGACGCGTTAAATGAATCCGAGAGCTATACCGTCATCCTACGCGAACACGAGACCAAGCATCACGGTCATAGTCATTCCCATGGTGCGTTTTAAGTAAGATAAATACTGTAATCTTACGCAATGTGCATGTGTAATAATGACGGCGTGAACGTTTCGATTTCCAGGTCACGTACACTCGGCTCCTGAATCAATGTCCAATGTCGCCTGGATGGTCGTAATGGGGGACGGTCTGCACAATTTTACGGACGGTATGGCTATCGGGGCGGCATTTTCGGCAAACATCGCCGGTGGATTCTCCACGGCTATCGCTGTTTTGTGCCATGAGTTACCTCACGAACTCGGTATTATATTCCTAATCCACGATGATATACCTATAAGCATGTATACGTATAGTTAGTAATGCAATAACATGAATGTTCTTGTACAGGTGACTTTGCGGTGCTACTGAAAGCGGGCATGAGTACCAAACAGGCTGTTTTTTACAATTTATTATCTTCAGTGCTCTGTCTGTTGGGCATGATAGGCGGAATATTGTTAGGAAGTACTCCCGACGCCACCAGCTGGATATTCGCAGTTGCTGCTGGAATATTTATATATATAGCATTAGTAGACATGGTAAGTACATCTTTCGAGAAATTTGTAATAATTTGGGATGACGCGTGGCTCGCGAGGGATTAGTAACGGAAGGGTCCTGAGTTCAAATCCCAATCCTCAACCCGTATATATTCATTTTAATTTGAGTATCTACCGATCGCGGACTGACTCCTCTTCTGGAGGAGAATCAGGCTTCCGTAATCAGTAGGCTAAAGAAGGGGAGACACAATAGACCTAATCTGAGTCCTACAGGTGGACCTCGCTGAGGATCCCCTTCCCCGTAGCATCATTGTAATAATTTAAAAGATTCGTAATTCGAGAAACATCAATGAAACGCTAATTACCCCTTGTTTCTTAGGTACCAGAATTATCGTCGAGTCATTCCGCAGAAAGTGGTTCACGATTACAGTGCGTTTGGCAAACTTTAGGTTTATCGTCAGGCCTCGGGATTATGTTACTTATCGCCGCCTACGAGCATGATCTTAAACATATTTTCGATAACTAGATTTAATAAATAACTGCTCTTGTATTGATGTTACAATCGAAACCGCTTCCTATTATGTTTCAGTTGTCGAGTCTCTTTAATCTCGATCCTTAGCAACCTTTTAATACTTAAGATTGCAGTGAAAGCAAGTTGCTCTCTTTCTTGCTCTCTGAAGCAATTATCATTTCGTATATTTTCGAAAAAAAAACGTAATGGGAAGGCTATGCAAGTTAAATCGTCATTTTAAATAGTGCGAAGCGACAATATCCGACAATATCGGATTGCCGGTAAAAGTACTTTAGAGGAACGAAAGCGTTGAATTTTGAAAGAATAAGATTTCTATTAGACAGAGTACCAATAATGGAATTGTCAAACAATAGAACTACAAACTGTGTTAATTATTTCCGAACCAATTGTATTTAAGATGTTTCCATGCCTTTTCTAAGATCAGCTTAGAGATGCTCGTATCAAGTGAGCAAAATTAATTTTTTCGTAGTATAATAAATAAATTTTTACTTGTCTAGAAGTTATGTAAATAATCGTCAAGAGACTGAACAATCTTGAAACAAATAACAAATATCCTTTTTTCACAAAGTTAATCGCATATCAACGAGATTAGTTATTGCCATTAATTCACATTTATTACTATAAAATGTGCGATATTGATAATTGATAGAATATCGTGTACAGTATTGTTTTACAAATGAAAGATTAATTTTGTACCAAGTTCTGTAGAGTATACAGATTGATAGACATGACAACGTTAAACCGATATTTCCAATTATTAACTGGGTGGAATAATGGTACAAGAGTATGTCTAAGTATTGTTACTTTGCAGCAAATTTGTGATAATTTTACATAAATCGTTACAAATGCATATTTCATTATGAATATATAATTATATTATCACAAGATTTTTAATATTATCGTAATATTGTCGCAACTTAAATAGATCTATATCACGGTAAGAATTTTATTTTTAACTTTTGTTACTTTTTTTTACACGAGAGAAAGATGTGCTGCACAGTCTCAAGAAAAATTTGTCTGATAAACCAACACCTAGAAGTATCATACATGACAATATTTGAAACTTGTATTTATGTTTATAATATACAAGTGTTTTATTTTCACCAAATATTAATAATAACGATAATATTAATTATAATTAATTATAATGATAATGATAGTAATAATTTTAGGCTTTTATATACACCGTATTGAAATACTAAGGATTTTAATTTTTCTCATGTTGCTACTTTTATTTCATGTTGTAATAGTGTGCATATTGGAATGCATTTAAATATAGCGAGAAATTGTAGCTATGTAAGAAATTGTACGTTGCTATGATATATTGACTTTTCAAAAATTATTGCTATTCTGTCGAAAATTTAATTCCATCCATATGTTAATATGTATAAGTTCCTCTCTCTTTTAACTGTATATAATTAGTATTAATATTTTAGGTTTGTTTTTTTTTATGCTGTACTTGAATTTTTCTGTTTGTTTTTGCCAAATTTCGAACATATTGTATTTTAAGTATAAAGAATGTACATTAATTTAGCTGTAAAAAACAGACCTTACAATAATAATCAATAATAACGCAAGTGTGCAATTTTGATTATTTTTATAAAAAATGTAAAAATGTAAAGAGCGTTATGTTCTTGTAATTTTTTCAATTTTATTCACAACTAATATTTGAATATTTAAACTGCTCTACTGAGGTAAAAATAGCTGCAATCAATTAAAAAAAAATCTGGACTATTTTGATAATTGGTACACACACTGATTCAAATGTCGCATTTTATTGGGATATTTAAATAATATTCAAGATAGTGAGATATCTGATTAGCATTTTAAATATTCATAGCACTAGAAGAAGCATTTTATGTGACAAAAGTGATTAACCCTACCAATAAAAAAAATTTATGGCTTAATTTAAATAAATAAAATTACAGAAATATTTTTTATATTTCTTGAAATTGAAGTCCTATATGTTTAGCGCTATACAAAGCAAGTAAAATTAGAACAAAATTTAAAGAAAGATGGTACTAAAATAAAAAGATTTGGCAACTTTATATATACTGTCGTATTTATTTTATTTTTAATTATATACAAATATATTAACAATTCAGTTTAAATAGTTCTATTACACATGAAGACAAGTTCACTGCGCGTTTGTAATTGCACGCGCGCGCGCACACAGACACAGCAAGATAAAAAATTGCGATTCAGACGAGAATACTGAAAACCGTGATACTTTTATCAATCGCAACAATATAGCAGCAAAGATGCTCCACTTTGAGAATCATGTAAAAATATTTGGTCATACAGTAACGAAATCATCCCGATCGCTCATCTGCGCTGACAAACTGAACGCCGTGTCAGTGCTGGTCTCACTGTTCAAACTCTCATTAGTAAACGAAGGTTTTAAATTAACGGAATCATTCATTTCCCTCATCAATCCCGCCATATCGTCGTCAGGGTCAATCTCTTGGGCTTCACCCACTACGTCAATCTCCATCAACTGATTGTCGGTCATCAGTCCTTCTTGTTTTACAGAAGTCTCCTCCTCGAACTGGAAAGATGAATGTAAATTACAAAACTCATAAAACGGTTTCAACTAATTATCAGAGCGCTACTATACCTTCATAGGCTCTAGTTTACACGGCGACGGCAAGTTCATATGAAATACACAGTTGGAATCGAAAATCACTGGCACAGGCTCGTGGCATTCAATGTCCGCTCGCACTGCTCCGCACGCTTTAAATAAAACTTGATGTTGGTCCTGTGAACAATATCAATCAACGGAATAAGAACTCGTAGATCCGTAAAATATTATATCTCTTTTTTTATACAGAAAATTAATATATAAATATGTACCTTTAAGATGTGTTTACGACAATGCTTAGCTGATGGAAGCGTTCTTTCACCACATTTTACGCCACCTTCGGTAAATACGCATTTGGATACATTTGGGGGTTTTTGAATAGGCTCAGTTACCTGAAACATAATTCTTTTGTAATGCTACTGATATATATAATTCGAATGTTACTGATACAAGTAGTATTCATATTACCTGTGCGCGACGTTCTAATGACTTTCTATAAAGTATCGCTTCGACACCACTCCGTCTGTGATAGCGATTTAAAGCCTTCAGTTTCTCATAAAGTTTTTTCTCTTTTGCAGTTTCCTTTTTTTGACTATGTATACTACCTACATTGCGTGTAATTTATATTTATCAGAAAAATTCCAACATTATTTAAAATATACTTACATAATGTTTCCTTTTCTTTCTTCAAAGAAAGTAAATACTTTCGTCTTTTTTCTTTTAGCAGATACTGAAGCCTTCTGAATTGATCGATGTAAAGAGACTGAAGTCTAATCAGTTTTTCTCTCGCAATATAAATTACCTCTTCTGCGGTAAAGATCCCAGCATGCCTTAAAAAATTGATACTAATAATTCGGGGAGTAAGTAGTACCTTATCCTTGCGTAAAGCAACTACTATAGACTGAAGATCTAAACAATAGTACAAATTTGCTACATAATAAAATAAAAATTGCAAATGTAAAATATTCAGTTATATAAGATGCATATCCTAAAAGTTTGTATAATTATTGAGAGTTAAAAGGGAAAAGGATTATTAACATTATTGCATTTGTTACAAATATTTAATTAAGAATAACAGTTAAAATTTACAGCCTATATAAATAAAATCCAAAAATGTAAGTAATAAAAATGTTAAATGTAATAGAAATATTTTTTTAAGTAAAAAGATGCACAAGCTAAAGCATGCTAGCGGATACTCTGATGTAATAGCATAATACCAAAAATAATTAACACACACACATACATAAAAAATGGAGTTATGGAGCACACTTACTTCAAAGGATCCTCTTGTGGACTGTATAAACTCTCATTATCGCTATCGTCGAGATTAACTCCTCTTAGAGTGTCAGTGACTACTGTAGGTTCAACGTCACTCTCTGATGAACTGGCGTAATCTAAGATGTCACTCCCACTCGCATTTACTCTGTAAGCATCAACTTCGGCTGAAAACAATAATTTGATGTTCCCAATTGCAAATAACTTTTGTCAACATGCAAAATTATACACGTACAGGTAAAAAATATAGATTCTACATTTTATATTATTATAGCTTAAATTGAATATTTACATAATAGAAGTTTTGTTAAGAACAAAACAGTAAAAGCAATTTCTGATTAAATAATATTTATCAAAATATAGAAAATATGTGAAATTGAATGTCATATGATATATAATAAAATTATATTAAAATTTGGTAATGCTTACTAAAAGGATCTAAAGCTTTCACTTTTCCTCTTTCCTCTTCCGCGTCTTCAGCATTGGAATCTGTGGGCTTGACATAATGGCTTAAATTAAGTAGCAACATCTCGGGCGTTTCTGGCAGAGTACGTCGCGACGTCGATTTGATCCGAGCGATTTGCGCTTTTCTGGAATGTTCACTGCAGTATCTACAAGAAATAAATGTATTAATTTTATTGAAAAGAACAATATTATGATCTTCTCAGATACAAGAAAAAATACTTACGAGACATCTCTTCTGTCCAGTTTTGGGGCTGGATTCTGACACTTTCTTCCATTAGTGTTGTATACAAAAGCACACTGTTTGTAAGGTGCACTGGGATCTTCAAGAATATGCTTAGCGCAGTATGAATATCCCTCCAGACAGGACTGTGTGCATTCGTAGGAAGCATAGAGGCAACTCTGGGCCTGCTTGGGACGTTTTGTAATTGTTGCGGTGGACGTAGGCATTGTAGACTTTGGTATCCGAAACATGCCTTGCCTCTAACAAATAATAAACGCATGGTGGACGATTAAGAATGAAATCTGATTTAAGAAATAGATATAAAGGTATCTTCATATTTCATATTTGCTCTCATGGTTCAAAATACTTGGTTAAACTTTATTAATGGATAAATTAAACTACTTATAACAATTTGCATATTTTGTAATATTATTTTATTATATAAAGGGAGTTAGCTCTTGCTCTGTTTCTCTAAATGATTTAGGTCAATAAATAAAGGCAAAAAATAACTTACTGCGAAGCGGGATAATCTTTGGACGACGTCGTACGATCGCTGAACGACGACGATTTTCGTCCTGATGACGAGTAATGTCCACTTCTCTGTTCACTTTGAGCAGTTCTATGTCTGAGCAGCGCTATCTGCAGAGTACTAAGAACATACAGAGAGGTTAAAACGAGAAAGAATCATTGATAGATTGGCTAACTATCATCAACTCGGGCCGATTGCAACCAATTCCGATTATGGAGGTAGGAATATCTGGAGGGAGCATAAATGCGCAGTGAAGCATGAGACGTAGGACGAAGGTTGACCACTCAAGATGGTGATCATATTGGAAGGAGAAAGATAACCTCTAAAGTTCACATGCGCCGACCATAGACTTATATAATAGACTGCGCGTTTTTATAGGCCAGCTTCTGCCAAGACCAAAGAATAGAGATAGTCTGTAATAGAGTTCCTCTAGTAAGAGTTAGGACACCGTCCGCCATTAATGGGGAATCTACAAAAGAATTATGCACTTTTTTATTGCACTCTATTACACTTTTAAGCACTCGTAACTCTCTCTATTTCCTTCTCTTTCCTTCTCTATTTTCTTTCCTTTTCTCTCTTANGATTNCCTACAAATGGCGGAACCAATCAAAAGCTGGCCTTCGGTGTCCTAACTCTTACTAGAGGAACTCTAGTCTGTAAGTAGTGCGCTCTCACTCGCACACCGCAAAGAGTGGGGAGGAATACGGAGGGGATCGCTATGGAGTGCATAGCAACTTCTCTTCGCGTCCCACCACCTTCGTATTAGAAAGAGACATAATTACTTATGCTATTGCTCTCTCTTTCTATTGTTGGCCCCAAGCTCTCTCACGGAACGCGCAGTCTATTCCTAATAGGTCGAGAATATAACACTGCCTCATTTCATTTCTGCACGATGATGGTGCCTGGTCGACATTAAGAGAACGCAATTTTCACAATTCTGCGTCACGAGGTGAGCAGACGACGAAATTAGCTTAGTAAGAAATTCGTGGCATATTATCACAATCGTATTATCACAATCACAAGCGTTGGGGTAAATAGGAGCATATTGGATATATGTAAGGATACGTTCGTTTTGAATTTTTTCCTATCATTAACAGCTGGAAAATCTAAATATAGTCTCTACGTGTGATCGGAACTTTGTATAGGTTATACATAAGATATAGGCATAATATTTGAGAACTTTTTAACCTTTAGAGGACTGGCATTTTTCCTTTAAAATTTATAATTTTTTTTGCGAAAATCTTATATATATGTAATTATCATTTTGCGTAGAGTTTTCAAGTTTGCTAGTGGCTCCTATAGGTTTAGAGCATATAGACATGGAGGAGGAATGCTGCCTGCAAAGTGTGGTCAAGATCTGTGCGAGAGAGAAAGGTATAGAGTCCTATTTAACTTCTATGCGCATGCGTTGAAATTGACAGACAAAACGTGACTTAGACAATACAGATTATAAACTTCGAGCAAATTTTAAGATTATAAGCGAGATGAAAAGTGGATTTTATTAAAATTTTTATTCATGTACAAAATAAATTAATTTGGTAAACTTATGCCTAATATGTTTTTTTTCGATTAGATTAGTCGCGCACTTGGCTTCATGAGTAAAATCTTATAGCGTTTTTGACTGAAGCGGGTTAACCCAACTCGGATTAATTTTTGACCAATCACAGTTATTCTTCTAAAGAATGGAGTAACCGTGATTGGTCAGTTATGAAAGAAACAAACCCAACCCGGATTAGTTTTGCTTCAGTCAAAAACGCCATTAGGTTATGTAGATGCGCAGTTTAGATGCGCGTTAGTATAAAACGCATGCGCATAGAGGAGAAATAGGATTCTATACCTTTCTCTCTCGCATAGATCTTGGCCACACTTTCGGATCATGGAAAACATATGCCATTCCTCCTCCATGTCTATATGCTCTAAGCCTATAGGAGCCACCCCGAATATAACTGCAAGTTTTGTGCAGTATGGAGTTGTGAGTGCAAAATGGAATATAATACCCTTACATATATGTCCAACATGCTTCTCAATATATTCAACCCATCCCATACAGCAAACGCAAAATATTGCAGTACATTATGACAATATTGCAAAATTGCTGTGATATTGCTACAATGTTATAACGTTGCTACAATATTACTGTAAGCCCGGATCTACAATAGGTGTAGTAAGCTTTAAACCTTAAAAAAATTGATTAATCACAGACGAAGATGAGGAGAATAATTGATTGTCATTGGTCAATTTTTTAAAGCTTAAGGGGATTCTGGAACGATACTCGAACTTGTAGACCCGGGCTTATGCATGTATTCGTGTGCAGCGTGTCACAAGCCTTAATAATCTGACTGGTCGCCATCATAATTTTTTGATACGTCTTCCAATCGGGACGACGCACGCCGGTTTTCCTTCCGATTTCTAGAAATCCGCAATGTACAACATTTAGGCTGCTTTCTCGCCAATCACGAGATCATTCCGCTCGAACTCTAGTAAAGATCTTGTCGAAACGGTGCTGTGATGGGCGGATCCGCTGATTCCGCTTCCGCGAAATACGCTCCATGGGATAGCACCCTTAATAAAGACCTTTTTCGGTGTAGATGAGTGCATAAGGGGGTCAATTCTGTATCTTTTGAAAGAGTGGATTTCATTTATGCACTCCTGGAGTGCGTTCCAAAATTCAACTTTAGTTACCATAATCTATAATGTGCGTGACATAAACTATCGCATTATGGTAACCAAGGTTGAATTTTGGAACGCACCCCTGTGTATGTACACACCGTTCCGTGAAACGCGTCGGTCGACCTACGAACACGCCGTTAAAGCGCGCTTACGCGACGCGGCCGCGCTGGCCTCCGGAGGCGAGGCGAAGAAACATCGGAGAGGAGGTACACGTTCGCGGGGACGTGATAGAGATTCCTTGAAAAGGAACATCAGGTGACGGTGGTCGCGACGTGCTGGTACGACGACGCGGTACGGCCACGCATGTTACGCAACGTGGTGTGACGACGCGACCGATGCATCGTCGGTCGCCCTAGCGTCTTTTCTAACCGCCTACCGTCGCGAGGGTGAGATCTCTGGGAGACACGCGCTCGCGTACATCCGTCCACCCGCGATGACGCGGCATCGTCCCCGCGTGATGCGGCTGAGGTTATGACAACGTGTTTTCGTGGACAATCGTCCCGCGTAGGAATACGAACGCGAATCGGCTGAGAGCGCACGACGCCTCCGCCGTCGTCGTCGTCGTCGTCGTCGTCCCCCCCCATATATGTTCGTTCGACGACGGTACCCGGCCGACGTTAACGGAACGTCGCGATACGACGGCGCTGCGCCACGCGGAGAGCGGCTCTACGCAGGTGGCTCAACGGGAAGTTGAGCGGCGTATTTACACGACCGCTCTGGTGATTCCAGGTACTCCCCGTTTCAGCGTCACCGATCATTCGCTTTGCAGCCGCAGAGAGGAAACCCCGGGTCTCCCGTCGCATCCCTTGGTGCAGCGGGTGCTCGCGCGCGAAAACCGCGTGCCCCCGTAGCGTACGCAAACATCTCATCCTGTCGCATCGCATTGTGTTGCGTCACTCGGGCCCGCGGCGCCATTTCCGATCAACCGAGCGCTAAGCGACGTGACGCTAGCCGCGTGCGGCGGGACGTGACTTGAGTGCTGCTCCGTTCTTCTACTCTCCCCTTCATCCCCGAACAATCCACGGACCGTCCATACCACGCGACGTTTCCCGTCAAGTGTGCGCATCGTTTACGGATCACGGGGCGGATAGTGTGTACATATAAATGGCGGCGGACGAAAGATGGTACTTCACGAAAGAGCAGCTTGCAAACACGCCGAGCAGAAGAGCCGGCATCGACGCGGACAAGGAGCTGAGCTATCGGCAGCAGGCGGCCAATTTCATCCAGGACATGGGACAGCGTCTCGTGGTGTATCCTTTATTCTGGCAAGCTACGCGCGACGTTCCAGTCACGCTCTTAGATCGCTCCCTCCTCCCACCGCTCCCCCCGTCTCTTATCCCGACGAACGATACCCGTCCCCGTGTCCTGACCTCGTCGATTCGAGTAAACCAGTGGCAAGTGTCATTCGCGGTTGTCCGTCCCGCGAGTTGAGCCCATCGGCGTGCCAGATCTAACGTGGCCCCCTTTTGTTCCGCGCGGCACACGGCGGCTGACGTGCGGGGGAAACGAAGGATTCACCCATATTGGAATTTCGTGCATCACAGGTACCGTTTATCACAGGTAAACATTTCGTTGCCAGTTACCCACAGCGAGAGGAGCGTGACTGCCACGCGCAGGGGAGGCTCATCTGCTGCGGGGAGACGGTACCTGGGGCAACATGTGTAAGTGTTGCTTAGAATGTACAAGTGTGTAATACACACTTAATGCGTAATACACGCGCGCGCGCGCGCGTGTGAGATTATATGCACACCGAGTTACCTGTAATAGGGATCATCGAGTAGCAGAACTTACTTGACACGACGAAGAAGACAAAAAAGGGACATTAAATATCGCCCTCAATGAGACAATATATCAGCAGATCTGACGTAATGCCTTTTTGGCATTAAACTTGCGAGTTTCACCTTCTGTTTGCATTTTATGTGTGTTGCATGAAGTGCAGGCATATGTGAAAACTGGAGGTGCGTTCCGTTTCATGTATGATGTGCATAATGCATCATTTATCCTTGTTTATCTTTTGGCAAACAAAGATAAATGACTCAGCGTGAGCATCATGCGTGAAACGGAACGCATCTTTCGTCTTTTGGTCTGTTCTAGCACAGGTCTATAACCGTCTGCCTATTTGACTTTTAGCGCAGTGCTGTCTTTGGTCGATTAAGTTCCAAAATTCATTGCTAGCGCCGAAAATCTATAGCATACATTGTGTGCGATATACATTTTTAGCACTGACATTGAAGTTTGGAAGATAGTCTTTGTATACTGTCCTGTTACGTCGAACGGTGCATTCAACGCAATCTAATTTAGAAATGTGTGGAAAGTTTTTTCTAGTGCTAATTTTACTTAGAACTTTTGCAGCCTTCAAAAACTCGGCGTCTCTTCTTTTATATCACATTACATTATAAAGATTATGCTTTTACCAGCCAATTTGTTGTAGTCTATTAATGTTTTTATTAATTTTTTTAATTTTTCTTGATAATGATGCAAATAATGTATGTTTCATTAAATTTCAGTACTCTTGTACCATTAAACTAAACTGTTAGGAAGAAGTAAGAAGAATTATTCACTACATTAAATCAACTTTCCCACATGGCTGTAAACTGGAAATGAAACTTAAATAAATTATTTTATATATAAAAACTATTGTATATCTTCCTCTATTTTCTAATCTTACCATTTAATCTAATTCTATGAAATTTTAAAGTAATTTTGATCAAGTCTAAATTATTTTCTATTTTTTTTTATGTCTTCAAAAAGAATTCAAAAGAATTTTTTTATACTTGTTTTCTAGTTTAAGAGAGATTGCCCTTTTTTTTATTAAATTTGTCTAGACTACAGAGATAGTACTGCCGATTATACAGCAATTGTCTTGAAATTTTGTGAGCTTGATGATCCCTAGTCTACGGTATATTGTCGGTATATATAACGCAGAATATTTCAATATTACTATTAAATTATTTTATCATAGTCCAATATATCAATGGTCATATGTACCATATATTGCATGAAATTGAATATTTGAACTGAAAATATTCTGCTAAGTACTTTTGAACTCGTCTGTGCTATTCACATGTGTACTGATAAAAATTGAACCATTTATGGCATGTAATCTATTATAAAAAATTCCAATATAGTGAATCCTCAATTTCCTGCACATTGACCATCCATGTGCAGAGTTTGCAATATCTTTTTTTTTTTTGTTTAATTGTAAGAAAGATGAGTTTTATAAATATTTTTTTTATCCATTATGTAAAATTTTTAAGGGATAATGCTGTAAAGATATTATTAATTTTCAAAAATATTTTATCAAAGGAGATGTGATATTAGAAATATAAATATTATGTTTAATATAATTGTCCATAAAATCAATATAATTGTAAGGTATATATGTGTAAAGACATACTCCTTATTCCTGAATATCCTGAATACTTTTCCGTCCTGCATACGAGTAACATGATTTTATTGTGTAAAATTTCTGTGACAACAATTTTCCTTAACTAAACAAAAATCAGGTCGCAATTATGTATCAACACCGCTATAGTCTACATGCATCGGTTCTATGTGTTCCACTCGCTGACACAGTTTCACAGGAACGCTATTGCAGTCGCAGCGCTCTTTCTGGCAGCAAAAGTAGAGGAACAGCCACGAAAGCTAGAACATGTCATCAAAATGGCATACATGTGCCTCCACAGAGATCAACCTCCACCTGACAGTAGGTCTGAGGTAGGCTAAAGTTGAACTATGGAAATACTATATTATGTTTGACTGTGTCTCAGTGCTAGTAAGCGTTGCATCTCAATTTTAATAATATCAGTTTGTATAAAATGAATGTGCTTTTTATACTATATTCTATGCTTTTATGCCGCTTGACACCTGATGTTATTATTTGCAGCAATTTCTCGAACAAGCGCAAGACTTGGTATTCAACGAGAATGTTCTCCTACAAACATTAGGATTCGATGTTGCCATTGACCATCCACACACCCACGTTGTTAGATGCTGCCAGTTAGTGAAAGGTACAGGTTAGGTTCTTTCATAATTCCTGTGCACCAGTCAAACTAAAATTCATATACTTTGATGATAACAGTAAAATGAAATTTTTCTCTTATAGCGAGCAAGGACTTAGCTCAAACCTCATACTTTATGGCATCTAATAGGTAATTGTTCATTGCTTCTACATTACTATCTTTATTTTATCAGCAACAGTATGTTTTAGACATTTTATCTGCAAAATATACCAGTACATAAATGGTAGTCTGTCCAAAAGTTCCACAGATATCATTTCCAAAATATAAGATAAAATCGCGCGAAAATATCAGAAGAAGATGTAGGAGTTTCATTTTTTTTTTTTTAAATAATACGAACTGTTATAAAAATATTTTTATTTTTTATCTCTTGTACTGCCTTAATATGCAAATCTTTAAAATCGTTAAGTATGTTGTCGATTATATCTGGATAGGCTCCAGTGAATTTCATGCAGGTTTTTTTATATAATTTTCTCTTTTGCAGTCTGCATTTAACGACAATGTGTCTACAATATAAACCGACTGTTGTGGCCTGTTTTTGTATACACCTTGCGTGTAAATGGTCAAATTGGGAGGTAAGAGAAATATATATTCCCTAACATCCGCGCAAGTCATTGCAGAATGCTGATGTACAATAACAGTCGTAAAAGAAAAGTTGTAAAATTATTCATGTTTCATGCGTCACGTTCATCTTCATCATTCGGGTCGATGCTTATTTTGACTTTAAAATCGCATTGACACATATATTGATACGCTTTTAATAATTATTCGTTTCCGTGCACAGATCCCACAAAGTACTGAAGGTAAAGAATGGCACTGGTATGTAGACAAAGATGTGACTACGGAACTGCTTCAAAAACTTACAGACGAATTTCTTCACATATTCGACAAATGTCCATCGAGATTGAAAAGAAAAATAATGAGCATCTCTGCGAACCAGAGCCCAAGTATCCATCATCCGAGTCTCCCGAATTCGCCATTTGTAAGTAACTCGCATACATATGGTTCTGCTTTTCTTTTTATTCTTATTAACTTATTTCGTGGACGAACTCTAATTCGTATCTTGCTTGTTTTAGGATGTCGAACCGCATAGAATACAATCTCCAGCGGAATTAGTGGACGCGGCAGCTATCGTTGTTTCTCACTTAAATCGTCATCATGTGGAAGGTGCCGCTGCCGCTCATTCGAGCCGTTCTCATCACGCGGTGGAAAGTGCTGCCGCTGCTCATTCGAGCCGCTCACATCACGCGGCGGAAGGTACCGCGGGTGCTCCCGCTGCCGCCGCTACTCATTCGAGCCGCTCTCATCACGCGGCGGACGGTGCTACTTCTACTTCTACAACTGTTACTGGTCATTCGAGTCGCTCTCATCATACGACGGATGGACCCGTTGTTCATTCCAGTCGGTCTCATCATACTATGGACAACACCGCCTCTACCGCCACCGCAGCTGCTGCTCATTCAAGTCGATCTCATCATGCGCAGCAGGAGAAGCAGGATGAGAAGAAAACAGGGGCTATCGCAGGACCGCCGAGAGCAACCGCGATAGACTACCGAGAATATCGTGAGAAGCGTCTGGAGCGGGAGAAGGCCGCTGCTATCGGTTGCCACGTCGCTGATCCAAATAAACCCCATCATTCGCACCATCATAAACAAATGTCAAATGCAAGTATGTCGAGCAAGCACCAAATGCCATCGGTACAAAAGGGCGCAGGTCTTCACCACAATCATCATCATCGACCGGACATGAAGGTGGGTCAACCGATGCCGCAGAGGCACTCGACTGGCGGCCAACTTAATCGCGATCCCAGTAGGCAACGATTGCCGAGAGAGCACAACGCTAGTATGGCTAGCACAAGTGCCGGTATAGCACACTCCTCGCATCACGCCAATTTAGATAGTTCCTCGTCCGAATCTATATCTCATAGATCGGACAGTGGTGCCGTGCAGGATTCCGCATCCTCGGCGCACAGTAGTTTGCAGGAGAAAATGAGTAATAATCACAGCGGACATAGACTGAACGCGCTCGATAGCAAGCATCAGGCGCACGATAAGAGGTTGTCCAGCCGCATAGAATACAACCGAGGGGAGGACCCAAGGCTCAAGTCTGCGAAGTACGCGGATATGAACAGAATTGATAATCGACGAAAAACGGAGACGCTGGAGCAGAGAAGCGAGGAGGTGCGGAAGCTGATTGAAAAGCCGTTGCCGCCGCCCAAGCAACCGGACATGCCGTATTTGATGAACGCGCCGAAGCAACTTATACACGCCAAGTTCAATCAGCAGGAGAAAGGCAGCTCGTTCTCGGGTGACATGAGGCACGCAGCGACTGCCAGCCAGAACGCGCTTCCGCAGGGCACGTCGCCGAGCGCTCTGTCGTCGCAGAAGACAGCGACCGTTAAGACGCAGATGTACAGCCATCACACTGCGCAGAGTGTATCCCAGATCCTGAAAGACACTATCAAGAATGGCAATTCCCAATCTTGCCTGAGCACACTGAACAACGTAGACGATATAAAGTCGGAGAAGCGATCGCGATTGACCGCGCACGAGGAATTCGCTGAGAAGAATTCCGTCGAAGTCCAGCAAGACAATCTGCATACACCACCCGGCAAACACAGATCGTTGTTCAGCCCGGAGACACCGATCGCGCCCAGAGAGTCGCACGTGCCAGGCGCAAGGCCTAAATCGAAGCAAAAGACGCCACCCTCAGCGGCCACGAAGCTAAAGGAACGCGTGTCGCCGTTCGCGAGTTCTCCGACTATGGTAGACTCATTGAAACGGCAGTCCAACGATGGCGCGGTATCCGCGCATAAGAGGACCCGTGCATCGAGTATCGGCGAGAGCGAGCAGACGGTGAAGATAAAAACGGAAATCAAGATGGAAATCAAGACGGAAATCAAGACGGAAGATACGACAGGTTTGGAGGCGATGAAGATGCTTGGTCGCGTGCCCGACCTGATCCAACCGATACGCGAGAATCCGTCGTCGTCGAACGGCAGGAACAGCAGCAGCGCGTCGTCCGTCATTAACGATCTGAAGCCGCCGGAACTCATCAAACCGTTCGAGTCGGATCAGCTTCGTTTCAACACGATGTCGCAGCACAAAGCCTCATCGATAAACATCAACGCACTAACTAATGGTATGGACCTCAACGTAATAAAACAAGAGCTTCCGGAACATCGCGCGAAAAGAGAATTTCTCGAGCTTTATCTAAAGAAGGAGCCCAGAACTCCGGAAACAACGCATTCGAAACTCGAGTATACATCGCCGATCAAGTCTGCGCAGAGTATAAGCGCGTTGCTCCAGGAGACACTGGCGCCGATGCCGTCGCTGTTGCAGGGACTGCAGCAACCTAACCAAAGTGTATCTACCCAGCGGATGCATCAGGAATTGCAGCACCAGCAACAGCAGCAGCAGCTACAGTCCGTTCAGCATTCGTTGATGGATCATCAATTACCAGTGACGACTCAGTGTTTGTCGATAACGAGCGATAATTTCACGCCGATAGCTTCGACCGTCGATATCAGTGTTCTCTCCGATAATGTGTCGATGACGCTGCCCAGCAATAACAGCATGATGGAATTGGTAGCACCAGCAGCCTCCACGGTAACAGTTGCTCCTCCGCCGGCCGAAGAGAAGCGGTCGGAGCATCATAAGAGCGAGAAAAAGAAAAAGAAGGAGAAACATAAGCACAAAGACAAGGATAAGAGCAAGGAGAAGCATAAGCACAAGCATAAAGATAAGGACAAGGAGAAGCACCGTGAGAAAAAAGACAAGGAGAAAAGCGAGGAGACGCCGGCGGCGGCGCCCATCAAAATTACAATTCCTAAGGACAAACTGAATCTAAGCACTGAAGCATCGTCGACCGTGGTTAGCGGAGGTGCCGGGTCGCTGGACAAAAATATCTCACCGGGCCTGAAAATCAAGATCCCGAAAGAACGGCTCAAGGGCACCGATAGCGTACCCAGTTCATCGCTCGCGCAGCCAGCAATGATGCAGGGTCCGCTGAAGATCAAGATCCGCACCGATGGTATCTCAAGGAGTTCCGCGGCAGCGTCGCTGCCGCTGTCGACGTCGTCGTCGAACGGTTCGAGCGGATCCTCGCACATGCAGCTTTCCTCTGAATCGTCCGCGAGCGAACCGACGAGTCGGAAGCGCGAGCGAGCCGAGATCGGCGACAGCTCGGGCAGCAGTGGCCTCCCGCTCACGAAGAAGCAAGCGCTGATGATACCCGCGCCGGGTGGTTACGGCCAGGGCCACCGACCTGGAGAGCGGCAGAATGGCAGACATTATAACTCCGGCAGCAATAATAAGGTACGTGGTAGAGGCGTCCGTCAGCATCACGGCGGTCGCGGTCCACCACCACATCACGCAGTTGCCGGTCAGCGTGGTAACGCTGGTGGTCACTACCAGCGGGAGATTTACGGTAACGGCCGCGGTAACCGCGGTCATCAGCATTATCATTCCCATCAGTCCCACCATCCCCCGGCCGTTCGCAGCGACGTCGCCGGGTACCCGAGGGGGACTGGCCATACCGAGCAGGGAACGGATTCTTATTTTTATGCTAATTATCCCGCGTCGATGTTTAATACGTCCGCCGGGTACGTGTACGATCCCGCCTATCAGTACTATCAGCAATTCCAGCAATCCCAATACCCGATGTACCCGGCGGCAAGTAATCTGATAATGACGCCGGACGGCGGCACTATCAATACGTCGGTACCACCACCGTCATTGCTCCCTAATCAGATTTATCAGAAGCAAAATATGATTCACTCTCAGTCGACTACATCTATTCAGCAGCGGGAGAATACGCAATTGTTACCTCCACCGCCTCTTCAACCGCCACCGTCTCCACCTCCTCTCCCGAATGATCCGCCACCACCTCTGCCTCCACCACCTTCTCCGTCAAAATCGGAATAATAAGACGTTCTACTTTATACATGTATAAAAGTGAAAAACTTTATACATGTTAAACATATACATATATAAAATGTATATATAAAATATTGGGTTGTTCGAAAAATTCGAAAAGTTAAAAAATATCTAAAGTGTACAGAAATAGCATTCATATGTATATAATAGCAGTCATATGTATGTATATACATATATATATACAGGGTGTCCGTAAATTCGCGCATTTGGTGCACGTGGCGTGATACTTTATGATAAAAGGAACAACTTTTTCCTTTAGCAAAATTC
>JAJVSH010000093.1:197785-264557 GCA_021460005.1 Tetramorium alpestre
AAAAAAAAAACAAATATAACATAAATCTATGATTCATGTTCATAATTAACGGAAACATGCTACATTAAAAAAAAGATATTTAAAATAACTTAAAAATAAAGAAAACAAGACTCAATATCCGCAAGCAGCAACAATGTGTTTTTCTATTGAGATTCAATAATTTCAGAAATTTCAGCTAATTGAATATTTTTCACATTTTTATCTCTTTTCTCTTCGCGCCCTTCGATCCCTTAAAGAGCCCTCGAAAGACTCGTGTGCCTTCGGTGTTCTGTATGTATCCAGCTGTGAAAGCATGAATCCATCTCCATGAGAAAGTTGCCTCAAGGACGCAGGAGTTTCTCATTTACGATGGACCGAACATTATATACGCAGAGGATTGCAACGTCACGATCTCTCCGAAGCCGTGATTTTCGTTCAGCCTTTTTTTTCCTCGAGTGGAATATCGCGATATCGCCATTATATCGCGATATTAGATTATGGAGGCGGGTGACGGACCCGGCCGGATATGAAAGATTAACCTAGAGCCAGTTTTTCCAAGGGCTGACCGTGTGTAAACAAGGTACAGATGTTTCGTTCAGTTGATACGCGATATCGACCAGCGGTTGTTAATGACAACATTTTTTTTATCGTACCGCACAATATCTTGCACCAATCCGGAGTCTATATCGTCTTACTTTACTCCAACGGGCGCCGGTGCCGTACCATTAACATTGCAATGACAGATTGATCTAATTGATCATATTTTTCACAAGCATTCGAGCCATATTTATTATCTGTTACGCAGAGTCGCGTTTGACTTTTAGGATACATCATGTCTCGTCTATTGTTATCTCGCAATCAAGCGTCGCTATCAAAGTGCATGTCGCTTAGAAGCGAATGCAGGCAGACTCATCATTCGTGAGTATTTAGAAAAGAAAAACTTTTGTCGCTTGTTATGTACATGTAATTAACGTATTTGCAATTCGTTGCATTAGCTGCAAAGTCCTGGTGGTGGGAGGCGGCACAGCCGGCTGCTCGATGGCCGCGAAATTGTCAAGGAAGCTGAACGATCCGAACCAAGTTGTCGTGCTGGAACCCAGCGATGTGAGTAATAAATAGAAATGGCAATGTATATAACGATTTCTCCAATAAATTCTTTCCATTTTTCTATACAGGTACATTATTATCAACCCTTGTTCACTTTGGTTGGCGGTGGTATCAGTCCTTACGCCTTGTCGAGGAAGTACATGAAAGAGGTTTTGCCAAAGAAAGCGAAATGGCTAAAAGCTTCCGTCGTCGGGTTTCAACCAGACGTTAACAAAGTGTCAACGCATCAAGGGGATACTATAGAATACGACATTATGATCGTGGCACTCGGCTTGCAATTGAACTGGGACAAAGTGAGACATTATATAGTGCCCAAGTATTAAAACTAAATTCTCACAATCCAGATATCGTGCTAAAGTACTTCTAACACAGATTCCAGGTCTGACCGACAGCCTATACGATCCTGACGCGCAAGTCTGCTCTATTTACGGGACTGACACTGTGCCGCAAGTTTATCAGAAAATAAAAAACACCGCGCCAGGTACCGCGATATTCACGTTTCCGAATTGTCCAGTCAAGTGCCCGGGCGCACCGCAAAAGATTGCCTACATCGCCGAGGATTATTTTCGCAAAGTATATCTCTACAATTGTCATGCGTCAGCTTGCAAGGAAACTCTTCAGTTAATTGATAATGTTTATTTTAAAGCGCAAATTACGAAATAACATCGACGTCATGTATAACACGGCATTGCCGGTTATATTCGGAGTTAAGAAATACGCCGACAGCCTCTGGGGCGTTTGTAAGCAGAGAGATATCGCTGTCAATCTTCAAACGAATCTGGTGAAGATAGACCCGAGCAAGAGACAAGCCACGTTTGAGAAACTAAACTCGCCGGGAGAGACAGTAGTACAAGAGGTATCATCTGATCGTGAGATAAAAAATGCAGCAAACATTATTACTGATAAATTTAAATTATTAATATTTTTTGTTGTAAAAGTATTCTCTTCTTCACGTAACGCCGCCAATGGGACCACCTACAGTTTTGAAGGAACATTCAGCGTTGACTACCGAAGCTGGATTTCTCTCCGTCGATCCTAAAACGTTGCGGCACACGAAGTATTCGAACATATTTGGCATAGGCGACTGCACAAACACACCGAATTCCAAAACAATGGCTGCAGTAGGTAAGAAAAGAGTAAGAAAATTTATCCTCTAAATTTAATAGGTTGTAAAATATGATTTATACAACGTTTATTACGCAGCCGCGCAGGGAAAAGTGCTGTATCGGAATATCTTGGATGATTTGGCTAGCAAACCAATGACGATGGTCTATGATGGTTACGCGTCATGCCCATTAGTCACCGGTTACGGTAAATGTATCCTGGCAGAATTCGATTACAACTTGCAACCTAAGGAAACATTCCCGGTGGATCAAGGCAAAGAATACTACGCTATGTTTTTGCTGAAGAAATATATCTTCCCATTTATATATTGGCGCCTGATGTTGAAGTAAGAATTTAAATAGACAATGATACATCGCATATGGGATTTTATCTTATTTAAATCTTTGTATTATTACATAATCTTTTTTTTTTTATAGAGGATACTGGGACGGACCAGAATTCTTTCGCAAACTCACGAAGGTTCTGAAGAAAGATTCAGAAGAAAAAAAGTAGAAAGGATTTGAAGAGAAATATCCTCTGTAACTTTTCCTACAAGAAGTAAAAAATAGTATTTCTAGTATCGTTACACACACATGTACATATATAAATATAATTTTACGAATTTCTCATACAAAAATGTATAATGAAATTTAATATATATTTATAATGCACTTATGGTCAAACGGAAAAATATTTATATATATATATATATATATATCGGACTTTTGTAATAATATTAGAATAATATAATATTATTGGAATGTACAAGAGAATTTAAATTGTTTATTAAAATTTTTATTAAAAAGAGATATTTGAGAGAATTGAAAATTACCAATTTTTTAAATCTAGGAACTCTATTCTAGGGAGATTTATACTTGGGCACTTCTTAGCAGCCCTGGTAGACAACTGGACACGTCAAAATCAGTTCAGATCAGACGTAAACATGGATGGTCAACCATTGGTAAGTTTTCAAGATAAATATCCACTATATTGCGATAAATATCACTTAAGAAACCTTGTGGTATTTGTTTGTGATAAGAATATTATGGTATATTTGAATAACAGAGCCTTAGTGAAGACATTTAAAAATTACATGACATAACCTAAACGTGGCACAACGAATCCAACTCAATTTTTAATTAATCATATGGTATAATCGATTATTATTTCTAACTTGTCCTGTCAGTTTTCTTCACTTCTTGCATTATTCTTGAGAAAAAGAAGGGAAAGAAATAATTTCAAATGGCTTATTAAATTGCTAATCTAAATCTTGCACTGTATACATGTTTTATGAATTCTATTGTGTATTTGATTGTATAAATATGTGTAGTTTTATTAATCACGAAATTAAACATAAAACATGATTCCAGGAGCCTACCCTGTACACAGTCAAAGGAATGGCCATCCTTGACAACGACGGCAACAGGATACTGGCAAAGTACTATGACAAGAATGTGTTTCCAACGTCGAAGGAGCAGAAAACCTTTGAGAAGAATCTGTTTAGCAAAACACATCGGGCAAACGCGGAAATTATTATGCTGGATGGCTTGACTTGCGTCTACAGAAGCAACGTAGACTTGTTTTTCTACGTTATGGGCAGCTCGCACGAAAACGAAGTTTGTATATTATATAATTGTTAAAGAGCTCGATATTTTATCACGGAGTATGTATATTAAATCATTGGACATGTTTCAGTTGATCTTGATGAGTGTCTTGAACTGCCTGTANGACTCAGTCAGTCAGATCCTCAGGAAGAACGTGGAGAAGAGAGCAGTATTGGACAGCTTGGACATAGTAATGTTAGCGATGGATGAAATTTGCGATGGCGGGTAAATAATTGCATTTATTTAGCCGATGTTGAGCGTGACGGCGAGATAACAGTATTATTTTTTCAGTATAATTTTGGATGCGGACGCGACAAGTGTGGTGCAAAGGGTAGCACTACGAACGGATGACATTCCACTTGGAGAACAAACAGTAGCGCAGGTATAACTTTATCCCAATACGTCTTATTTTTATATCTTGAGTTATAAAAGTTTGATATATAAATTGTTTTCTTATTCCAGGTATTACAGTCGGCCAAGGAACAGCTTAAGTGGTCATTATTAAAGTAAATGGTTTCTTTTTATTATAATTTTTTCATATAGAAACATGTATCTGCAATATACATATGTATATCATAAAATATTATTGTACGATAAAAATTTAACGGAAATGTAATAAAGAATTGTATTTATTGGATTTTTTTAATCCTTGAAATCGCAGTTTTTGAAAATTCTTAGAAATATAAAAAAATGTAAAATTTTTAGGAATAGAAAATTTTCGAAACTTTGGGAAATTCTTGGAGTTTTAGATGCAACCTTTTTGCTTATTGTCATTGAAAACATATGTTTTCCGGATTCTTTGTTGAACTTTGAGATTCTTGACTTTTGTGAGTTGAAATCCTAAATTTTCAAATCTCATTTTTTAGTAACTACCGATTAAGTAATTAGCTACTTTATCGATAAGGAATATCAATTACTAACAAAGTGAATATTTTTTTCATAGATAGCGCCATCGACCTGATTTCTGAATAGTCGCTCGATTATTAAAGATGGTACTTCCTTTTATTNATTTATATTTACAAAATGTAGTTTAATCTATCAAAACTGCATAGAATTTTGAAATATTATCTTGTAATTATATGCTCATGTGCATGTGCGCTACATGCTTTATCAAATGTAATCACATTTTATATGCGATCTCCATTGTCACAAGACCGACGGAAACTGTAGCGCATACCCCGTGATAACGGAAATAAATATGGAGATCATCTCCGCGCGCGCGATTATAGCGTCAAGATCGGCGAGTTTATCGAAATTATACCGGCTTCAATTCCCGCGCGCGTGTCTCTAATGGGACCTCGACGATGCTGAATTACTCGCGCGAACTTTTTACACGGCGGCCCCCATCGGCGGCCCACCGCCCCCCAGGGAAATCCAGCGAGCGAGGGTGGTCGTGGACGGGAGGGGAAGGAAGGTAGAAGACAGAGAGAGAGGGAGGAAGAGTGGGTGGGTGAGTGGAAGTTAGGTAACGCGCTGCGCGGCAATACGGAGAAGTGGCACGGGGATATACGCCGGGTCCTCCGTTTATCCGTCGTCACGTGACGGCGACCCGTGGACGACCCGTTTCGATCGGCGTCCGTCGGTTTACTCTTTCATCGGCCTCCTCCGCGCTGGGAATTTTCAATTTGATTACAAACTGCCCGTACGCCTCCTCCCCCTTCCCGTCCTCCCGCGCGCCGCGTTTCCGCTTTTTCCTCGTCCCCTTTTCCGCCATCTCCGCCTGCGCCTCCCTGTGCCACTCTTTCTCACGCGCGCGCGACCCGATGAAAAACTCCCGTCGCTCGATCGCGACGGAATTATTGGCCGGCCGACTTTATTTATGGCGTTCATTTTCCTGGAGATCGCGATCGGGGAGGGCACAGCCCGTCCGCCATTTTTCTCTCTCTCGCTCGCACGCTCGTTCCTTTTCTCGCTTCTCTGCCTCATCTCGCTAATTACTTGCTTATTCCGCGCCTGATTTTACCAATGTTATCAATGTTACCTGTCCCCCGACGTCTAATTAATCAGCGCCGCTGTGACTCGCACACCGTGTTTCTACTTTTGTAAATAAATAATTCATTTTTAATTATCCTTGCCCCGTACAAGCAGATATTTCAGGATATCGGATAATTATTTCTTATCCTTTGTACCTTCTTCTCCATTACGCAGCGTTCTGGTAGTCGACTTACTTGTCGAAGAATAAATAATAAATTTTTAATAAAAAATTAATTCAGTCCTGCAACTCGATCTCTCAACTACAGATCCTTTTCGCAGAATTATATTTTCCGAGAAAAGATCTTTATCCTTCTTCGAAGTAAAATAAGATTATAGAAACGAATTAACAAAGAACAAGAATCTAAAATAAAACGCCTGCCGATCTCAATAGAGTCATCGTCAGATTTATCGACGCGTCTATTCCTACTTTTCTCCTAATAATCGGCCGTTCCTCCTTCAAAGGGAGACGTTTCACAGCAGTCCTTATAGCTTTCACTCGCGCACGATTTTCAGCGCGCAGCACCGCCTATTTCCTTCCCCGAGAACACTTTCCCGCACGGGGAGTTTCGGCGTGCTCCATCAATTTCTCTCCTTTTCTCGTCGACGCTCTCGGTCGCGTCGCGAGTCCCTTTTTTTTCCTCGCTCTCGCGCGAGCCCGTGTCGATACCGCGATTTACGACCCGTCAAGCGAGGAAACGAGCAGGATGTTGATAACGACGACACTTTGACGAGAAGCGCGCGTCGTTCCCTCCTACTAGCAACGGGGATTAATCCCGATGCGCTCGCGCGCGCGTGTTTTATCTCATTGAATTATCTTTAAAATAATAAGTCGAGAATTGCGAGATATTAATAACATGTTTTTATCTCTTGCAATTTCAACAGAACAAGTAGATCTTGGGAAACGTTTTGAGCGAATCGCTGGTATTCTGCTTAATTGATATACAAATTCAGAACTTGCTACACTGAGAAAAATATATACTTTCTACGAGTAATGTGTTTGTTTTAAGTATTTGATAAGTTTAAATTTATCCGCAAATCTATCATAAAGTTATCACAAGTATCACATTTACTTAAAATATATTCTGGAAGTACTATTAAGAAAACTATTACTTAAGCAAAATAAAATAACTTAAGTAATTGCGTTTGTAAAATATTTTCCTGTGATGCCTAAGTAATTAAAAATTTGAGAAAATATGTATTCAGGAAAATTGAAAAGATTTTATACGATTCGCAGTTCGATATAAAAAAGATTTTAAAAAACTGCGCTCATTGAAGATAAATATCGAAACAATATAATTTTACGACGCGTTACTTTACGATATAGAAATTTTATAACTGACCGTCAATTAAAAAAGTATTTCTCGTGAATAATATCGAATAATCACTGATGACAATCTTCAGCGAGAATTTTTCTTTTTTTGCGGTTTATGTTAATAACCTTTGTTAACTGATGCTTTACGAGTTTAGATGAATCGTGAATTACGTGGTAATATAGACATTATTTTCCTCGGAGTGTCTTCTGGTGTCCGTCTTGGAGTAATCCATCAATTATACGATTGCACTAAGGCCTTCAATCTCGAATCCTCGCTTAGCAGAGACTTCGGAAAAAAGACAATCGCTTATAAGCAGGCTGTTAATATCCCCGGATCGGGTGTGATATCGTTTCAACGTCGCCGACGCCGTTATTATTGTAATCTCGACAGCTAAAGCGGTTGATTCATTCATTATTGGGTGGTCTGTCCGGCAGGCTCAAACACGTCCGAGTGCGTTTATGTGCTCTACCGCATATCTATAGAAAAGAGGCACTCTCGTAAATCAATAACCCCAAGAGCGTGAAAGAGCGACGGGAGGGAGCAGGGGGAGAGGGCGAGACGTCGCTGCGAGCCGCATCGCGAACGGCACATGCCCGAGAGATGCTAAACGCGTGCACCGTTAAACGGACTCGGATCGAACTCCCCGTTCCTAATGTTCTCGCGCACGGTGGTCCAGGTGGCTCGGCAGGGGCAATTAAACGTATAAACGGCGTGAATTAGCCGCAAGAATTGGCCCCGGTCCGGGCGCCTTTCAATGGGCCGCGCCTCGGGGCATCAGGGGCCATTTAACACGATGACATCCCATTTACCACCCCCGCACAAAGACTAGACCGGACAGGCAAAGCCCCGAAAACCCATATGTCAGCACGTGCCGCCGCTCTCTTTCACGAATGTACATCGATGCCGGGCCTCCGGGGGCACCAGACGCCGTAATCGTCGTCGTCTGGTTTCGGAAAGTTATTCGCAGGGATAAAGCGACTCTCTCGCGATTAATGTCGTTTAGCTCCTCACCCCTCTTTATCTCTACACCCCCCGTGATTCCCGGGATTCTTGCGCTGGAGCAGCGAGAAACTTCTGTTCGCAATTACGAATCTATTTATGGTATTTTGAATCGGTCTTATTATCGTTTATACAATTTTTGTAACAGATTCCCTTCCCCTTTTCTATTACACGATTTTTATGTCTCTTCATCTCTCGTTTTCTCTCTTTCTTTTGTCTTTTTGTTCTTATTAGACATTATTATTTGTAAAAATTACGAAAATCCACAATGTCTAACAATTATTTAAAATGTATGGCAATGATGGTCAAAGCAACCGAGTCTTAATCTTGCAAAGTAATGCAAAACTGTCTACTTGCAAAGTAATGCAATTTAGATAAAACTTCAAGTTCTTTGAAAAATGTAATTGATATTTCATGTAACTTTGAAACAAGATATATTAAAATTTGTAGAGGAACCTCGAGAAATATATAATAATGTAAAATAAAATGAGTATTCGATGTCACGCTTATCATTCGTATATGAGCTACAAATCTTTGTTTTCGAGAGTGCGTCTTCAAAAAAATACCAAATATTTAAGTTTAAAAATGATGTTGACAGTGTTTTAATCTAAAATAATATTTCATGTCTAATTGCAAGAAAATAAAGAAAGAATTATGAAAGAAAACGCGTTTGATCTCTTGGAAATTCATGAGAATACTCGAATAACCAATGTATTTCAGATGGAAAAAATTCAAAATGCAAATGTATGATTTCCAATATAATATACAATAAAAAATAAGTATTTATATAATATTAAATTATATAAATATTACGTATATATGGCTGCATTTGAATATATTTCTTTATATCCGATCTTTAATGATTTTTGCTACGAGTTCGTTTCTTCCACCAAGAGAAGAAGCTCCGAGAAAGAGAAGGTGGTTGAAGGGAGCCCCTGATAAACACGCCGCTACACGTTATGAATGCTTGATGATGGCGTTTCACGACTCACGTGGAGTTCGCTCGGAAAAGGGGTTGCAGGGGTCGACGTGGGAGATCTCCCCCGATTGTTCTTATCCGACGAGGCACGGATGTATCCCCTCCGCCATGTTACCCTCCTTTCACCCCTTTTGTCGTCGTTGTCGTCGTCGTCGCCGCGATCCTTCCCTCCGCTACCGCCAATCATCGACGAGAAACGAAGCGAAGGATGGTGAAGCGGAACCCTCTCTTTTTCGCCCGACCCGCTATACCGACAACTACTGCATCAAGACAATACGGTATTCTTCCGCACTAAATATATTTACGAAAGAACTCCCGTTCGAGTTTATCTTGTACGAAATAAAATTTTCCAAAATAATCAGCGATTAATTCAGGATTAGCTGGACGACGTTATAAAGTATTTTCGCGACAAGTTGTTTTCCGAGTCAGGGCTGGAAGCCTTTTAATGAGGGGTGCAATCAGAGATTTGCAAGAATCGTTGACGAAAATATATTTAATGATTTAAATGAATAGCTTGGACATTTTTATTAGCCACTGCCGTTTGTAAAAATTAATTTCTCGCGCGTCTAGCAACCTCGATCGCTGAGTGCCTGCAACTTGCTACGCACTTGGATTTGGCGGTAGGGTTAACATGGCGATTTTTTATCATTGATAACTCGTTAATTGCAAAAATGGAAAAATGATAAAGGACTTCTCAACTTATAATCAGTTAGTCCGCACCATTCGCATACGGGCATTGTCCCAAATATTCTGGAACACTCTGTATAACGCCGAAACATCCAGCGGCCATGATGGCTCTGGTCTCGCTCGCTTATCGGCGCGGAGAGGGAGGGGAGATATGTCGGGTCGATACTTCGGAGTTGAAGCGAGGAAGTCCGTAAGCGTTGTACCCCTCCGGCCACCACCGGGTGGGAGGGGACGAAAGGGGAGGGGAGGGAAGGGAGGCTCGTTCACCACTCCTTGTTTCGGTGCTCACCGACGATTGGCCGTGGCAGCGTGGCGTCGTCATTGGGCGGCGCGTCATTGGGCGAAAAAGGACGAAAGGATTCCTGGACCTAAGGATATACCTGTCGCGTATTAGGGCGGCGATAGGGGCGCGGGGTGGAGAGCGGGGAGATTAAGGGGGCGAGCAGGGACCATAAGCGGACAAATCGGACCCTTTCGTCATGACTTCGGTATCATTCGGCCCCGCGCATGCATAATGGATAATGTATATTATTCAACAATCTAATATGATCCTTTCTATTTCTCTCTTTCTCTCCCTCTCTCCCTCTGTCTCTCTCGTCGCGATGATTTTATTTGGAGCTTTCGAAAACTGGCGCTTGCGGAAGTGATTCACGAGGGGTCTTTACGGGATCGTTTCCGCGAGGAGGTCGCGGAGATTAGCTTCTACTCGTAATTGCGCGCGATGAGAGGAACGAAATCGTTACGGATGCACCTACGCTTCTTGCGATCTCGCGAGGAGGAGTTCAGGAGGGTATATTCCGCGTTGCGAGGATCACGTCCACACGTATACACACCAGTGTGCTCGCCAGATCAGAGGTCGTAACAGCGCGGTGCCCAGTGCCTTATTGCCACCTACCACCTTACGCCGAAGAGAAAGAGAGAGACTGGAGCCTTCTCTCCTGCCCTTCCAGTTCTCGATCCTTCCCCAGCGATATCCCCTCGCGCGGTAGACACGCCGGATAGGTGAATCTACACGAGTGTACGCGTCCGTGCGCGCGCAAGCGTATATACGCGAGTACATATGTACATTATACATAAATTTATACAGGACAAGTCACAGAGGAACGTCCGTCAAGTCGCCTCCGTCCTCGATTTGCGTCAGATGCTATTATATCTACTTAGCATTGGATCCTTTAATCAGTCAGAGTGATAACAAATATCCTTGATCCGATTGCCGTGCCGGGGCGATTCTCCCGAAGCTTGGCGAATCTTTCTTGAACGTCGCTATAGCGACGCCCGCACACAAAGCAGGTATACACTTACTCGGAGCGCACTGTAGGAAGGCGCGCGGTGCGGGCCGGCTCCGTATATTCGGCGTCTACAAGAAAATGTTGCCATCTAACTCGAGATTAGCGTCAGGGACGCTCCTACTGCCGCGAATTTTCTCCGGCTAGTCGATCATCCGTAATCCGCACGAATAATCGCGACGTTAGTGCACGTAAAAAAAACCTTAGAAATATTAGGTAAATCTCATTAACTATAAGTTCAGAGTTTGCTGTTATTGATAAAAAGCTGTTAACAATAAAATACATTATACATACAGTATATAATGGGATAACGCGAGTGATTAGTAACGGAAGGGTTCAATCCCAGTGGCTCTTCATCCCGTTTATATCCATTTTCATTCGAGTATCTACCGATCGTAGACTGACTGCTCTTCTGGAGGAGAATCAGGTAATCGGTAGGCTAAAGAAGGGAAGGCACAACGGATCTAATCTGACAATGAGTCTGAGTGCCACAGGCGGACTTCGCTGAGGATCCTCCCTCCCCCCTGACATCATTATAATGCAATATATAATAAAATAAATGATTTAAAAATGAATATGAAGCACATTAAAGTTGCTTAAAGATGAATAAAAAGTAATAGAAAGTATTATATAGATTTGTTTCGACAATATTCACGCTCAAAGATAAAAGCTGCGCCCCTGGCGAACGACCTCGGCGATATCCTTCCACAAGGTGGCCATGTTACATTCTCTGGAGCGGTAAAGCCCTGCCGACTAATAAGTTTCATCCCCCGCGTAGTGAGCACCAATTATGAACTTGCTCCGGCCATAATTAAAAAATGTAATTTCGCCGCCAGGGCTCCTCGATCTTCCCTTAACGCCTTAACGATCTCTTACTCCGTTTCTCCTCGGAGGTATATATGCGCGGAAGAGTGCAACGGATTGAAATATTCACCCTCGCAAGCCCTCTAAGTAACCGTCTATATCTATCGTCGTCGTTGTCGGAAATTTTGCAATTTCCCTTTATTTCTCTTAATGCCATCGGTAAAATCTGATCTTATACTTATCTCCATGCGCGTAACATTCGTATAAAATAATAGAATTTATATGCAGCATAAAAAATAATAATATCTGGCAAGCTATATATAATTATTTTTTTATGCTGCATATAAATTCTATTATTTTATACGAATGTTACGCGCATGGAGATAAGTATAAGATCAGATTTTACCGAGGACATTAAGAGATGGCAAGCTGTATAATCTTTCTTAAGAATAAGGTAATTCGTCATAAGTTTTAATTAGCACATAATATACTAAATTAAACCAATCGTTTAACGATGTTAGCGATCACCGAGTGGCGCATTATCCTTCGTCTTTTCCGTCGGGGTTTCCTCGCGCGGAAGAAAAACGCCGACACTTTGGCTTTCCTCGTGCTTAAGCGGCAATTAAAACGAGTGACAAGTGCCGGAATTAGAACGAAATTAGGCGTGCTACTCGAAGAGCTTGTCTAGGATTCTCTCAGCGATCGGGCATCACTTCAAGAAGCACTTCTCCAGAGGCAGCCGAGCCTGGCTCTTCCTGCTTCCTGCTCCTTTAACTTTTTTAGGTTCTAGTTCTCATCGAGATAAAAAAATAGAAACGATCGTCACGTTGGGTCTCTTCGCGTTGAACGCTTCCGTGAAGAAAAAAAATTTTTCCCGCACCGCTTATCACGACGAGCAGATGCGGATGAGACTCTCTTCCTCTCTTCCGTTATTCTACTTACACGATACTTCACTTACGACGCGATCAAGACACAAATATCGCCATTTAAAAGTCACTCAGCACGAGAATCAGCTTTGGAAATTAGAAACATCATATTTATAAGATACATTTTAATCGAATATTATGTCACAATTGAATCTAACATTTTAATAGTTACATCGAATTTAAAACCTATTTTTTTATATTAATTAAGTTTTACTTTAATTTTTTAACAATAATAATAATAATAATTAAATTTGACCGTTGTGTAAATAAATCAAATTTAATAATAAGAAGCCTTAAACAGTCGATGCTGAATCTCTTTTACATTGTTCAATTTAACAATTAAATTGTTGCTTCCTTATTTATAATCTCATATAAAGCATTTTTAGTTTTGTGAAATAATTTATGAGTTATAATTATAGAGAAATAATTTACGGGTTATGAATAACATGTTGAACGTCGTAAATTACTGGTACAAAGGGACACAATGTGCTTGAAACTCATCTACCTGACTTCTATTTTTCGAGAGCTGCTCGGCTCTCTTTTCACTCGGTCCAAAATCTTGAAACTCGCCATGGCAAATCGTGCCATCCGGGACGAGCCGGGAAATGAAATTTAATGTCTCTAATTTCGCGCGATCATCCCCTAATTTAATCAAAACACCCGGAACCTCCCGTCCTACTCTCCGTACCGCCCCTCGCCTACCCCGACGGTTAGCGTCGTTATTCCACCTCGCTTGCGGAATAAACGGAGCAGCCGATTTCGCTAACTCGGTTATGAACTCGGCGCCGTATTACGCACAGAGGATACATGCCCCGATCCATCCTTCTCCATCCCGCATCCTCCCGTCCTTTACCTTCTCCGCCGCTTCGCAAAACCCCGGCGGGTTATGATGGCGGCTATGAGCAGGTACGTCATTAACACGAAAATTATATTATAATTAGGAGCGTGGGAGAGCGCAAAGGACGCGACCTCGGGAAACTTGCGATTCCACGCGTAAATCTCTTCCTCGCCGCATCGATCCTCGAACGGAACAACATCATTCCCGACTTTTCAAGAATTTCAGGATTTTATCTCCTTCTGTAGGAGAAAAGTTTACTTTTTCGTTTAATTTAACTTGGAATATTTACGATATTTATATCGTTAATTGGGTGATGGTTTAATATTATATGTATTTAATTAATTAATAAAACGAATATTTGTACGTTGTATAACGCACGACGATTGCACTGGTTAATGATTACCAATGTCATTAAACGACAGTTACATTTCATAATTATGTAATAATTATAGCACTGAATTAATTACTATATACAACATTGTTTATTGTTTTGTACTGTATATAATCATCGAATCATCAAAATTTTTTTCTCTATCTAGAATTTATTTTTCTATGTGAAGATATTCGAACATACGGTTACATCTCCGTATTCTTCATTCTCTACTCTGAGATTCCGTTTTGTTTTTATTTTTCTGCCGATGATGCTCCGTTGCAGAAAAACCGATTGCGGCCTCCTCGAGTATCTCGTCCGGAGAAATATCATCGCGCGATGCAAGTGGAAAGGGCGCTCGTCATTGCTGGCAGCCAGATGTGACTACTTGACCGAAGGAAGAAACGATGAAATTGCGCGACGCGTCGAGCAAAGCCGACGGGATGCGTGAAAATCTCGGTGAACAGGGAGACGGAGCGACGAGGCGATGATGAATCGTTACACCGATTCGGCCCAGCATCGTCGCGGAAGGTGATGGACCTTTTGTTCTCCTAATTAGCGCGCTCTCACTAAACGTGAGCGGCAATAATATCCTGCAAGCACGCGTCACGGATCACGAGCTGTAACTGTGGGGATAGGGATGGGATGAAACCCTACGCGAGCGACCTATCTAATAAGCTGACATATGGCAGTGGATTCGCACCCGATTGTCAGGCAGTAAATTAAATTACCAGCGACGGTTAAATCCTCATTTGAAAGAGTTTAATTTGGATTCTCCGAACTTTGCGATTAAAGTCACAAAATAAAATATCACAAAAATTTTATCTGCGGGAGTCTCTAGATAACAATATAATACAAAATAATATTATTATATGATATAAATATAAAATAGTATTATTAATAAAATCTTGAGATGAAGACTTTTGAGCTCTTTCCTTGAATGTTGTGCTTATACGTATATGTAGGTATACAGAGTGTTTCTTGAAGGCTCATTGACATGTGTCTGTCTAAGAAACGATGCTAATTGCATTAATCTTATTCAACAATTCCTATTTTATTAAGCATCATAGAAAAAAATAATTCAAGACTTTTCGATTCAATTTTTGACACGTAACAATGCTATGTAATTCGTGAGCTCCCTAATTAATGTAATTTTAATTGTGACGAAGCAGATCGAAATTGCAGAGACCGAAAAATAGACTGAAAACGAAGATTCGACTGTATTTCAAATACACTCGCATGTCTCGAGAAGAACTAAGAAAATGAGAAAATAAGTTTTTTATCTCGAGGACATTAGCGTAGAATGATACATCGTCACTTTTTCAAAGACATAATATCATAATTTGCGAATGACGATGGTCAGTGTCGCGGGACCGGAACCGTACTCGCAAACGAGTCGACTCGAGGCCATCCCTCGGAACGGGAAGACGGCAATAGAGAACGACGGGCCTTTCATCTCGCCGCTCTCGACGGCGACGTGGAGCACGGTGGCACACACGCTAATGCGGCCCTAAAAATATCGACGTGACAACAATGGCCGCTATACAGGGTATTTCTTAAAGACCGCTCACGAATTACACAACGTTGTGCGCGTGTCAGAGATTGGGTTGGAAAGTCTTGAACTATTTTTTTTTTATGATGCTTAATAAAATAGGTTTTTTGGGGGGGGGGGGAGTTAACGTGCTGCTACCCGTACGCCATTGATACTCTGACATATAGCACACCTCGCTATCCTACTTATGTCTTTCTTTTCTCTGATATCTCAAATTATTCTTCCTGATTTGATAAAATTGTATATCACTCTCAAAGTAGTAGTGAACTCTTCTTTTCTCAGCCAGCTCCAAATATCATCAGGCCTCGAAGCGCCAACCTTATCTAATTCTTGGTCAAAGTTAATAAAATAGGAATTGTTGAAGGTTAATGCAATCAGCATAATTCTTTAGACAGACACATTCCAAGTAGAATAGAAAGTCATGTTAATGTCAAAGTGACGTCAAAATGACGAGAATATGATTACAAAATTCCCCATTCAATTATAATTTAATTATGATTTTTTTTTTGTCATTTTGACATCATTTGAAGTTACTTTGACATTATCATGACTTTCTGTTCTACCTGGAATGTCAATGAGCCTTCGAGAAACACCCTGTATATACGTACAGCTTTACGACACGCACGCACGAATTTACATCCTGTGTAACGCGGGAAACGATTCTCGCACGCACCGGACCCGTGAACTCGGTCGAGCCAAAAAAGGGGGATACTCTCTCGAGTATCTGTCGAGTCGTAAGAGACCGAGATAAGAGAACAGCGTCCTCTCAACGAGTCTCCTTTCAAGTATATCCACATGACGAGCGTATTTACCAGTTTTCTCCTCTTATCGGGCCCGCAATGATCTTAGACCGGCGAGAATCATCTTTTCGCTTCCGGAGAGATTTTGTTTTTCAATTTAATCTTGTTTTTACTGCTATCGCGTGAAAATTTTCACATTAATTCGGGCTGTAAAACGCAGCGGCTGAACGCCAATAATGCCTCTAATTCGTGAATATTTATCGTTAAGAGGCTCTGTATAACTGCTCATATCGATTCGCGCGTTGTTTACGCGGCTCTTTCGTCAATACGATTGCCACCAGAATGTCCATAAAACCGCGTTCCAATAAACTCTTGCCCGTCGCACGCGCGCATCGGCGCGCTAATTTCCGGATATTCGCCGATAATTGGCTTAATCGCGCGCCACGTCGCGCGTGTCGAATTAATCGCACATCCCGTATTGCGGCCGTATCCGATTTAGGACCGTAAATTCGCTCGTGAAAATTAGTGCGGGCGGATCGGCCGAGCGGTCGAGTCAAACGCTGCCTACTGGGAAAGTTTTCCACAGATGTTTATGACCGACTCGATAATAATAACGACATTCGTGAAAGCGATTCTCGAGTCTGTGACGTTCACCGTTACGGCAATAACCGTCCATCAACAACCAAACATCATAATAGGCAGTAAAACCTATCCATTCATTCCTTAAGATCAACCTGACAATGTGTTTGAATTAAGATTGTCAATTTTCTACATAAATTATATTTATATATTTTCCAGGAAAGAGAGCTACTGTTCTCTTTCCAATTATGTAATTAACCGTGACGTTTCGGTAATAATAAACAGTAACAGTATTCAACTAATATTACGACAAGCATTATAAAAAAACGTAAAGAGAAAGTAAAGAGAAATTGCATTTATTGATATTAAAAATTAAATAAACAATAATAACGCAGAAGCGATAATTGTAAAAAATTAAAAGAACTAATGATATTGATTAATTAAAAAGACAAATTAGTTAAATAATAAAAAAATAATTCTATCATAAATATAGCCAAATAATTACGAGGTAAAAAAAGAAACAACTTGTACTTATTGATATTAAAAATTAAATAAACAAAAATAATGAAGAGGCGATAATCGTAGAAAATTAAAAAAACCTAATAATAAGTTGATTAGTTAAAGAGATGAATTAGTTAAATAGTAAAATGGGATGACGCGTGGTTCCGTACTAACGCGAGTGATTACGAGTTCAAATCCCAGTCTTCATCCGACATACAATTTTTCAGCGGGAAGTCACAGAGGAGTCTTTACAGATTGTAGGTGACATTAGAGATTGAAATAGCTCTTCTCGCCCATTCACTACTATGGTAACTATTGTAAATAGTAAATAAAAAAATAATTCTCTAACAAATATAAAGCCCCGCCCGCAGTCTCGACCCTTATTCGTTATCCTCTCCGTTCCCGGGGAACGGAGGACGGCTAGTTGATATCCTGTTTGATATCCCGTCGTGATTTTGCCGCTGTGATTTGCGGGCCGCGCGAAACGTACGGCAGATCGGGGACGGTTATGGATTTCGCATAAAGTAACGTTACATCGCGCATGCGGGTAAATTAGTCGCTTAATCAAACCGTTTAATCAGCGGCATGATCGCGACCGCATCTGGCCGAGCTGTTCGCGCCAATTATCTCTTGTCCTTCCGACCCTCTTCATCCCTCTCCCTCCGTCCCTACGCGCAATCGCGTACACACTGACGTAACTAGATAGGGGAAGATCCGAACGCGAGATCTGGGGCGGAATGTTACAGAATTGACTACATCTATCGACGCATCGGCATTGGTGATCGAGCGAAAAGTCGACCTTGCATGAAACTTCTCTTTTTAAGAAATGCAAAAATTCAAAAAATAAAAGTGTAAAAGAAATGCAGTAGGTGAGTAGGCGAAAGATTAATGATCTTCTTAATAAAATATCTTTTTAAGATATCGTTTCTTATGTATTGTTGTATCAACCTTGCGCACAATGGATTAGCGCGGCAGGCTTTTCAAGTCGCGTAATAATTCTCTCTCGGTAATCTTCAGCACCGTGCAGCAAAAAAATGCTCCAATTTTAACCAAAAAATGGTCTAGTTTCACTAAATTTCACTAAAAACGAGTCGTACTTTACGACACAGATGTAAAATGGTACTCAGGAAGGAAAAAATAGATCAATAGAAGGTCGATACTGTTTCCTAATACCATGAAGAAAAAAAACTATTACAATTTACTACGTACATATTTTTTTAATGTTTGAAGTAGAGCAATTTTTACGATGCATTCTTTGCGCTTTCGAGAGAAAGAAAAATGTAGGGGGCAATTATAAAGCGGGGTAACAAGGACCCAAATAATGATGGAAGGAAGGCCGTCTAAAAGTAACAAAGAAAAATAGATATGTAGGAAAAGTACCGGAAAAATCATCTTATGTGCGTTATTGACTTTTAAAATGAAAGAGGATTGCGCTTTCTTTTTTAAATACCTAAAGGAAAGAGTTTCCTTAGTTTCTGTGATTTCTACTTGATACCTGTGCACAAATAGCGGAATCTTTTCGTTAAATTTTCATCACGCTGGCAGTTGAATAGATGTAGATACAAAATTAATTAAATATATCCAATCACGATGTACTTTTGCGCCGTGAATCTTTATATAACTACGCTAGCGTGTACAACGTTACTTTAAACGAAATCTAATAATACTAATTGTGATATGTATATAACAATGCAATTAATTTCACACGCAAGTTTCACGTTTTAAGAAATCGTTTTGCATAATAATAAAAGTTGATAAAAATGAGAGAGTGAGTTTCATGGGATCTTCTTACGGAATTATATTTTAAAATCATACATCATATTTTTATAATAAAGTATTATAGCTTGCAACCTTGAAGTTTTTAAATTTATGCTTTTATAATGCATACTTTGAAAGAGTATACGGGAATAGCTTGAACTAAATTTACGACATGGTATAAATGTCGATATCTTTCTCTGTTTTTGTAATCTTTTTTTTAGTTTTCCTTTCAAATAATGTATTCCCGGTAAACAATCAATGATAAACGCTATTATATCGAGATAATTGATATTATGAGATGTTTGAAATAAGACTTGATATTTTTATTTAGCATTAGCGCGCTTATAACGCTTCTTCAAGAAGAGTATTAAGGATAAAAAAATATTGCATAATTTCTGATTAATATCAGACTGAAACCATTTTTAAAAATTTCTGTTAAAACCGAAAACGGAACGATTCAATTTTCTCTTAATTTTGATTGTAAGCGAAATCGAAACGAAATTTTTATCGGATTCTCTATCGGACTCTTTCTGATTGGTAATTTGAGTACTTGTTACAACTTTTTATTAATCTTTTTAAGGTACTGTGTACATTTACTTTTTTAATAATAATTTAAAATATTTTAATAATTTTTAGTTAATTCTAATATTGCTGACACAGGAAAACTAATCATCATGATAGTTTCATTTTCTTTTTGTTAAAACGTCATAAAAGTTTAAATTTAAAATAGAATTAAATAAAACATAAATAAATTTTTTTCTAATTTAAAAAATTTTTCTTTGTTAAAAAGAAATTATGAAATATGCTCAAAAATAGGCGGTATAGGCCATTTCACTATACTTTTTGTTAACTTAATGGTACTTTTTTTAAGATTTATGACGAATGTTATACTCAATACTGGCTAAAAAGGTTACTTTCTCAAACCTTAAATATATCGCTTTGTAAAATCTTGTGTATTATGTTACAAAAAGACGTTATTGTTATAAAACCCTTTGCTATAGTATAAATAAATCAATCAACCTTACGAATTCTTATGGCTGGAGTGAAGGTAGTAGTCAACGATTTTTACGTAAGATCTAAAATATTTTTTCACAAATACACACGTTTATTGATTATTAAAAAATTTGATTTTTATATCCGATAAACTTAGTCTTACATAATTTGTATACAGTCCCTTACAAATGCAACTTATCGTAGAAGACCTTCCAGAAAATGATAATAAATCTTAAACAATTTACAATTCAGTGTTCAATTTACAATTAAATAATTCATTATTTTGTAATTTTTTATGATTTCATAAGTTTCGTTATTTCTTATCAACATCGCGTCAATTTTATTATTTAATATTTATAACATTATTTAATTGATTATGTCCACGTTATGATAGCTCACTTTTACCTGCAATGAGGATACATTACGACATTTGAATGAGTAATAGTGAATATTTATGTAATTTAATAATACTTGCAGCTTTGGTATAATATCCGATAATTCTAAAATTCTTAACTTATACATATCTCTTCCGTTAATGCCAAGATGAATTTTCCAACAGATTTTTTTCATAACCCTTGTAAAATTTGCAAAAGCAATATCATTTTTAGTAGAAGGCCAAACATTAACGATTATGAGGATTGATTGATATAAAAGTTTTCAAAGAAATTTCTATCACAATGTCTCAACAATCATCGTGCAAAACTGCGAGAGCAGCTAAGTCCGATCCTGTCATCCCCCACCAGTCTGCTACGCCTATGATGTGAGCTACTGGCTCAACCTTCTCTTATTGGAGGAGCAGAATAGAGAGGCGGAATAACAGTGGTTGCGCCACTCACAGACCAAACGCTGACGCGGAACGTCGTTGTAGTAGACATACAGAGCGGCTGCTACTACTGCTACTGTGCGATCATAGTTCGGCCACTTCACGTGCTTCCGCGGTACCGAACGGACCTCTCTTGCGTGAAAACAAGAAGAAGACTTGTCGCGCATGCTGTGATCAGTAACTTGGATTCTTTTTTTTATTTTTTTCGTTTCTTCGCTGGTGTTTTTCGAAAAAAAAAAAGAAAAAAAAACTGCGTTCGCGATTACGCTCTAAGCAGTGCAGTGCCAGAATTCCCAGATAAGAAGAAAACCGAGGACACAAAGTAAGTTTCTATCTTTGATTTCCGTGATTGAGTCGTAATCTTCGCGTCGACGAGCTCGCGAGTCGTTTCATTGCCTTTTCGTGTTTGTTTATTTCTTAAGTCTCGTGATTATGTTCAAAGTTTCTGTCAATATTTCTCGGGACACTCTGAATCATCTCTAATATATGTTTATACTAGCTCCACGAGTGATTTGCCTCCTGAGACGCGAATTTGAAATGACAATAGAGTACTCACGTGTCGACAATATTCGCATATTTTTCCCTTTATAACTGTCAAATTTTAACAGATTGCAAGTGAAACTTTGCATTGCGGCCGCTGCAATTTTCAACAAGCGCATTTAAATCCGCCGGCGATTTATTTAGAAATTTATTTTGCGAAAGACGAGAAAATTAAACTAACAATAAGTCGCCAGTTGTATTATTTTCACATTATACGCGATTCACTAAAATTAGAAAATCACGAAACTTAAGAAAATAAGGAAATAATTAGACACATATGCGAAATAATTAAATCACATACGAGCATATTAATTATGATTTCCTTCCGAGATTACGAAAGCGACGGAATTTGTTTATATCTATTAGCAAAATATCTGATACTGAAACTTTTGAGTTGTAATATACACTTTGCAATACACACAACAATACTACATTCATAACATTCAAGCTCCGCACATTAGCGGTGGGCCAAAACAATTTTTGAAGTTAGAAACCTATCAATCCTAGATCATTCTCGGCATTCATGTTTACTTCTTGGCACCGTCGATGAAAACATGCGATGCTAAACGTGCGATTAGCCGAATTCGATTAAAATTTGAAATTGAAATTTTATATCGCCAGCTTTGAAGCCCGTTTATTCTTAAGTTGCGCGCTTTCGCCTTGCGTTTCCTTCTTTCGGAGTTTGCGATTTTACCTCCGGCTATTTTAATTGAGGGATTCGATAGCGCGCTCCGAGTGTTATCAAGCGAACGTTCGAATACTTCCGCGAGCGACCACGTGTATTACACGCGTGCACGTGTGACATGACATGGCAGAGTGATTAATATGTCTTGATTGTGTTGTGAAGGCGACAAGATGAAGAATCACTACAACGAGGAGTCCGTGGACGAGAATCCGGAGGTGAATAACGTCGGCGACCAGAACACGTTGCGCAACTCGCAACACGTCGAAATCGTCGACCCAAGCGGTAAGTTTTGCACGAGTTTTGCCGTTCTACGAGATGTCTCGCGAATCTATTATTATAGAGCTTTATTGATGCGTGTAATGCTATCACCGCTGGTGTCATTTCATCGCGCGTTTGTTGACAGACAGATTGTCCAAGTTAATTGCTTTGTATTAAAATTTTATACTAGCAAATATGATTTACAAAAATTACTTATTACGTGATTTACAAAATTACTTATACGTTTCATCATCATTATTATCGTCATGACTATACAATTATGAAATTTGTACAAATAATGACGATAACAATCAAGGAAATCAATTATCTGACAATATCTGGGTTGAGTACTAATAAAAATGTAACAGCAAAAATATAATTTTTGCTTTTTGGATCTTTTGTCGACTGAAACGTATAATCGTGATCTTTTAACATAGAATAATATAGAATATCTTATATAGACGTTAGTCTATAGTTACCTGAGTTAAAAAAAAAATATTATGTCTTCGGAAGCGTTTTCGGAAGGTGAAATCCGAATTCGAAAGTTTGAAGACTTCTAAAATTTATGGGGGATAATTGGCTTACCTGAAAATAAACTTGACAAAACTGAAATAACTTAACTCGTTTGTCTCTCTCTTTCTTTCTATTTTAAATACGTCTAAATGCAAAAGTCATATTATCTATTTGCAATCCTACAATATTACGAGCAAAAGAATGCGAAGAAAGATTGCGAAAAAAATAATTTTATCGTATAATTATCGTATAATTGGTTTTATTTTATACATAGAATTATAACTTAATTTAATTCCTACACTCTTGTTTCTTTTTTAATTTTTAAACTAAACGTATAATAATTTATATAATAGTTATATAAATTTATTTTCGGGAAATGTTTGAAGAATGCAAGTTTTGCATCTGAGTCACGATACATTATTGTAAATATTTTAAAATTTACAACAAACACATCGTTAAATAGTTAATAACACTTCATGTTTTATGCGCTATTAATTTGAATAATCTGGAATCTTGAGCAACGTTTAATTCGGAAGGCATTAATAACGCCTGTAGTGAAACTTGACGTATCTTTAATGATAGCTACGAGAAGTAAAAGGAGAGCGGTAGCGGTAATAAGTGTCGATCGCAAAACGCAACTAATTCCGATTAATTATCACTATAGTCGCATAAAAGTGATTCTCCTTATGGCATTGAAAACGTGAGAATATGCCGAGAAACGATGGCGTTCTCGTTTCTCTTTATCACCACATCGTTCTCCGTCTCGTATTCGGATATATTGATGACTTCTTTATTTGCGTGATTTTCATTATTATTCGGATGCATTCTTGTCATTGTGACTCAAAATAGCCAACCGGAAAAAATCGTATGAAGAGGCTGTTCGTAGAAAAAAAGCTAAAGACCGACCGGAAGTAACTAAAAGAATCCGCGTTTTTTCCTTTAATTCTTCAGTTCCTTTCTCTTTTTTTTTCGTCTAGCCAGTTTTCACGCTTATCCGCTGACAATTGCTCTTAACAAAAAAATCCACGACCCTTGTCACCAAACAATATGTCGCCGAATTCTATTTTTAGCGGAAAATTTGTGGCGATTTTCACTCATTGTACTCCCACTACTTTAAACTTGCGCCATCTTGAAAAATGTGTTACTAGCAGCATCCCTCTTAAACATGATTCAAATAAAGATGCTTGCATTGAAGACAAAATCGGCCGGTGTAACAAAAAAATTGTTCGCGGGTTTACTTAATTCTCTTCTTCAAACAGCAGGCGGTGAGATCTGTGAAGGTTGGCATTTTAAAGTGAAAATTTTTTACAAAATTGATATGGTATTTGATTGTCCACAATTTATCTATATTTATTCATAATCATTTTTTTCCACCTTGCAAAAAGAAATAAATAAAAATATTTCATTATTAGTACTCCTATATATGTTTTTTAATTTTAAATTTTTTAACATGTGGATTCCGATTGTCCATCATTTGTCCATAAAAACGATTATTTATGAACAAATACGCAGAAATAATGAATAATCAGAATCCATGTATGTATAATTTTAAAAAACATACAAAGGTGTTGACAATAAAATTTTCTACTGTTAATTTTCTTGCACAAAAAATGATTATTTATGGACAAATTGTGACTAATGCTATATTAATTTTGTAAAAATGTGAATAAAAATTCACATTTGGGAGTGCCAATTTTACAGACCTCAGATCCCTACAACTTCGATTATAATTTTGAATGTATAGAATATTTCCGCTAAATTCTGTCCACTTGAAAACTAAAAATATTTAGACTAGAAGCCAAAGGTCAAGAATAAATTCACGATCACATTTCGAGTTTATCGCGAAAGGGAAGGAAATCGTTTGCCAATACACAAATTAACTGCGTGGAATAATTTTTATAATGCAAAAAGATTTTTCCGAGCCCTCTAAAATTCGATCTCTCCTATTCCCTTCAAAGTGATTCGCTAGCATGATAAAGAGATTATAATGTTCATCTTTGTTTCATGTAGATCCACAGCCGTCGACCTCGCGTGGCATTACGCATCAGCAATCTCAGCAGCAACAGCCAATTCCTCCTATGGATCCTAACGTAAGGAGATATAGGACCGCTTTTACGAGAGAGCAACTCAATCGGTTAGAGAGAGAATTTGTCAGGGAGAACTATGTAAGCCGGCCAAGGAGATGTGAGTTAGCTGCGCAGCTTAATTTACCAGAATCTACGATAAAGGCAAGCGAATTTGAAAAAACTACAAATATTTTTGTAAAAATCTCTCTAAATAGATATATTCCCATGAAGAATTTTCTTAATTAGTCACGCATTAAAAATTTCGCAGTTATAATATTCCTCCTTTGTTCTGTCGATGTATTTCACACATCTTATTTTACATTTTATATATTTTTAATGAAATAACCTTAATTTGTTCATTTTTTTGGTCGGAAGATATTGAAAAATTCGGGTTTCAAATAATAACTAGATAGATAATAACTAATAACTAGGTAGATTATTACAAATGACGGGATTGTTAAAATCGTAATATATTTTTATATATTATAATGTACTTTTATAATATATTAGAATATTTAAATATATTATTAATAAGAAGAAACGCAGGAAATTGGGAATTCCGATGGATACCGGTTTTTATTAATTTTAATTTCTAAATGTTTGTTTTAAAAAATTATCATATTAATTTATAAATAGAAACATTGAGAAAAAATTGCGCGTTGGTCGTGCTAAATAAATAACGATTTTACCAAATATTTGTACTTGTGAGTTAGCTTTTAGCCTTCGTTAAATGTCAAAAGAGAATTAGAAAAAAATATAATACTCAACTTTAGTCCCGTCTATTAAATAAACGCTTTGAGCGTTGTGATCGACCGTTATGAGTTGATCAGGAATGAACAAACGTTTACTCGCGCGTGATTCGATAAACAATGACTTCATCTGTGGTCGGTGCAATAATATTTTCCATTAGCGCTTTCGTGTTTGACTGAGAAATTCGCGAAGGATTATTAAGAAAATTCCTCAATCATTTAGCGATTATTAAAGCAAGTACGCTTAAATAAAAGACGCACTTTTTTCTGTAGATATCTATCTCTTTTTGTTGCAATGTCATAATTTCTCCTTTTCAATTTTGCCCGCTTTATAGAAATTATTTAACATTATTCCGCATGTGTGTCCCGATTTGATTTCTCACGGCCGCGAGGTCGTGTCCGCGAAGACAGGGGGGGGGCCTCTAGAGCCGGCCGGCTTAATAGATGCAATTAGTGGCGTTTTTGTTCGCGCGGGCCGCCGAGAGCTCCCGGTGGTGGTTTCTTGCCGCGGCCAGCTGCGGCCATATTTGATCGGCGATTATAGCCTCGAGAGCGATTCAACGGTCGCGATTCACGGCCTCTGATTCTCTTCTCTCGCGTGTGTCCCGCGGCAGTGCCGTAACGTTCGATCCGCCGCGGCGGATCGGAACGAGGACTCGTCCACCTTGCGCGACGTCACGTCCTACGGCCGCATGTGAACGTTTTAAGCGGAGACCATCGGTTTAGTCACGGCCCTGATCGAGGGGTGACCGGTCGGGCGAAAGTGTTAAACGGCTCAATTAGCGACTGCCTCGCGGCCCACCTCGGACTTTAATGGATCTCTTAATTTCTCGTCTCGCGGCAGCTCGCACTCGCCTCTCGGTTGGCGGTCGTAAAACGGCGGCCGGCGGGGGGGGTGAGACGGGAACGGCGGAGAGGTGTTAAACGACGGTAAACGTCCCGCACGAATTACCGGTATAATCGTTCGCCGCCTCCGAGAGTTCCCTGCATTCGTGAATCTACGCGTCCGCGGGCGTTTATCTGAAGACGTGCATCAGCTCTCGTTCCGTAAAACACCAGTAGTTCTTATATCGAACGAGAGGCGAAGACCTGTCGAATAAAGAGTCAAAGCGGGAAAGCGAAACTGATTATTTTTCCGCGAGTTCCATCGCACGTTCAATTCATCCGGAAGTTATCGAGCTCATCCGCCAGATAATGATGTTTATCTTTATTTTTGCCTAGTTTCTATATTCGTTGCACTCTACATTATACATTGCTTATATACATTTATATAAAATTCCCTAATTAGTCCTGATTAGCTACGTGCCAGTTTTAATTAGAAAAAAAAAAACAGCTTATTGTAATTACAATTTTTTTTCGTTGCAGGTGTGGTTCCAAAATCGGCGCATGAAAGATAAACGCCAGCGTATGTCCATGACGTGGCCCTTCCACGTCGCCTATTCAGACCCGGCCCTCGCAGCGACCCTTTTAGCTGCCGCCGGCTCGCTGCCGCATATTCCGTACCCACCGATACCCACGACTTTGCCAGCTACAGCACACTTGGCCCCGTCAGCATCCCCTTTCTCGGCATATTACCGCTACCCACCCGGATACCACACTTCTGGGGGACCAGTCCACGTGCTTCACCGACCACCACGTCCCAACCCATATCTGCCGGGCCCGCTGATACCACATCCGTCGATGCCAGCCATACACATGCTTGGAATGTCGCCAGGCTCTGCGGCCTCCTTCAACCCCACCCCTCTCAACAATCCGACGACGACGACGACTTCGAGCGTGACGTATCCTCGCCGCGAAGAACTCAGTCCTGGCAATTCAGATACCTCCTCCAGCGAGTGCGATCACGTGAGTTGCGTCAACGCCAATCAATTGCCGCACCTACACCCGTCGCTTCACGCGGCTCCGCAGCCAGCTCATACACACCACTCGCACTACCTGCCCCGCGTAAACACACCCGCGACCGTGACATCGGCGTCCCTGATGGCGCAGAGAGACAGACTCGCGATCAGCAGTGGCAGCGAGACATCGCAGCAGGTGAGGCTGAACGGTATGAGCGTGCCGGTCGTAACGGTACTGCCCTTCGAGAATAACGCGAGCAACACGTACAACCACGTGGCGGTCCCTCCGACATCGAGAGTCTCCACGTCGCCACCCTCGTCGTTGATCAAGCCTGACGAGCAGGAGCTGCAACAGCAGCAGCCGCAGCAGCAGCCCAAGCTGTTCCAGCCATACAAGAACGACCCCCCAGAAGACAAGACGGATCAGAACGGTGCGATGTAGAAAAACGGTTTGATATCGATGATAACGCGGCCGCGGCTATGACGGCTATCACTGTGATTGCGACGAATCGGACGATGCGATGAACGCTATCGTATAAGCGCGTCGTGTACGTATCTGTATATACATTGCGCGCTCCCCCTTCAATTATCCACCCCTGCCTTACGTTGTGCATTACACAGCTTATTCTTTATGCGTATAATACGCACGCACGCATGATCATGTACATACATNTGTACATATAACACGCCCGAGATGGTTATTTTTTTATTCGTGAACATAACTTCATTCAGCCTTCTTAATAACGGTTTAATATTTCTTGATAATCGGAGACGATTAGGAATCTGGAGGATAATTAGGGAAGAGCGCGTTGCGCTAGGGATAACCAACATGACGGTCCACAGCGGATTTCTGTTCTGAGATTCACGATGTCTTCAAGTAGCACGTGTCTTAGACCTCTCTGACCGCGCGATCTCGGATTTGTATGCCTGCGCGATCAAATCCTCGCGTCGTTCCTTGAAGTACCGTGATATGATGTAATACAGGGTGTATATACATGATACGGTTATTAATTAAGCTTCGGAAAAGATAGATTAAGCCATTTATCAAAGAGCCATGTCAAAAGGACATTTGCCGTCTTTTATTTTTTTTTATGTTCTTTAGAACACACTTTTATTAAATTTATTACAATTGGATAAATGTACGCTTGCGGAAAGCATGTGCAAAAATTTTTCAGAGTAGCATTAGGACAAATAGTAAAAAAAGAACTTCGACTTCAAAAAATGCAAAAAAAAAAGAAATTTAAAAGGAAGTCGCAAGAAAAGAAATGAAAAAAGAACAAATGAATATTGAATATAAATATGTATTTTTATATATTTATGATATATGATAAGTTACATCGCGAGCAAAATTTCATCTTTTCAGATTTTTCTTGCTCAGTTGAACATATAAATAAGTGCATGTTTCATAATATGTGCTTTTATATACATTTTCATATATTTACTTACAGCATATATGTACACGTTGACGTGAATATATGGTAAGTAAATATAATATAAAGCTTTTCATCATTAATTTCTGTAGCTGACAATTTCTTCGAACATACGCTTAATATTATCATATATTTGAACATATATTTATATATACTATTCATTTTTCGTTTCTTTTATTTGTTTTTTTTAGTATTATTAATACATAAGTAGGATTTTTATCTTGCACGCGTATATTTCACGCGTACATATATATGTATATACATATATGTAAATATATTTGTTGTTTAATCTTTTTTTTTCGTGTTTCGTATCGTAAGGTATTGAGGTGAATCTCGACAATTAGACGTCAAGACACATATGAGTGAGATTGTTTTACAATTAGTATAATTTTTTAATACAATTTTTAGTTTTTTTTTTCATTTTTTATATATTCAATTTTATTTTATGTTTTTGACGTATATTATTCTATTAATATATAAAATTTATTATACGAATTATGTCAAAGATTGCTTTGATCTGGCACTTATCCTCTCTGAGAAACAATAGAGGCGACAAACTTTCGACGAGCACTCTTTTCAGCAGCGTACATTTTTCTGTTGTTTGCCACGAAATACATAATGGTGTTGTTATCGATATCTTATTACTGCGCAATGAAATCTTCTTCAAGAGAATGAATAACCCAAGTTGAAAGAGTTTTTAGAAATGTGGCAAAATGAAGAGATTTTATTAATTTCTTGACTTAATTTTCCTTTTTTTTACTTTTATACTTTTCGACTAGAAGGGCATACGTTCATGTAAGAAACCGTTATTATGATCGGCGATCGAGTTTTTAATGAATCATCGATGTAAGAAATGTTATGTAGTTGAAATTCGAATAAAGAAATATGAAAATGATATATTTTTCTTAATTGAAGCGTAATCAACCCGAACCTTAAATCAACCCGTCATTTCCTCGTTCGCGAGATCCATTAATTAAAAATCTTGAAATTGATGTTAATTGTATTCTGACACTATGCAATTGTTTGATATAACGAATAAGGTCGAAAAGCCTGAAAAAAATCGCAATAAGATACGGCTCTATAATCCTATACGTAAATATAACTTATATCTTTTATTCTATTTTTTATAACTTCAGATAACTATCTGCTTTGATAAACACAGCTGTTACTTATGAACTATTAATATAATTTATAATTTTGTCCTCTCTATCATTTCGAGTCATTTCCCTTCCAATTTCAAAATGAATAACAAACAGTTAACACAAAGTGAATAACAAAATATTTCATTTATATAAACTGTAAATCCCAATACGCTAAATTAATAGACATTTATAATTATTTCTATATTTTGATATTAATAAAAAAAAAGTTTTTATTCCATTTATTTTGAAGAAGAATCTGTTACCGATTGTACTTAACATAATTATTAGTTTTATTGATCGATAATTGAATATAAGTTTTAATTTGGATTTTAATATTGTTAATAGGCGACGAATGTTTCGCGACATGTACATATGCCTAGAGGAATTTCTTATACAGAACAGCTTAAAATTTGCTCAATTTATATGTCAATATATTAAAACACTTGCTATCAAAATAATGTTTCTTATTCGTCTTTCGGCCCACCCTTCGCGGCACCCAGCTATACATATTCAAGGGATATTAGTGTCGGGATAATTAAATTCTCCATACTTTTAGTACCACGTCATCGGACAATTTGCAAAAACGATGCCACGACGGACTCGCCGCGTACGGGACAGTTCGCGTAAAGCGGGAGACTCCGGGACGCCATTTTGCCGACAATAAAATATCCCGGATGCCCGGGGGCTGCCTCTTATCTTTCCTATTATCGATAGCTGGCCGTGGACCAATATGGCCACGGCAGCGGTTGCCATGACTACGTACGGTATCTCGCTTCGGGACGGGGGCCCCATCATCCGCGTTATTATCGCGCTTCGCCGTAAATAAGGAGGAGGTACTCTCCCTCATCTCCGGAGAAACGATTTCGGAGCGCACGCTGCTCCTCTCTCCTTCTTTCTTTCTTTCTTTCTTTCTCTCTTTCTCTCTCTCTCTCTCTCTCTCTCTCTCTCTCTCTCTCTCTCTCTCTCTCTCTTTCTCTCGCGAAGGGTCGGCGAGACGATTCCGTCTCGCGTCCGCAGGACATCGCACGTTTATTCCAGACTATGCGAACACTGATCATAAACGGAGAGCTGCATTTTCAGGAATAGAAATTTTTTTTTTATATCTTTATGGCGGAAATTACTTCCATATGTATCACGTCTGGAGAGAAGCGAAACGCGTCGATCAGCACGAAAGCGTAAAATATGTTAATGCACAATGAGAACGTAATACTCGTTAAGAGACAATGTACAATAAAAGGAAAACGTGATACATGTGGAAATAATTCGGTCGTGCGGCACGACTCTATTGTAGTCGGTGCGAAAGGAAGTTAGTACGGTCGGCGAATGCGGAATAAATGAATGTTCTCATGGGCGGCGAATGGCAAGTGGTCGATCAATGGCAGGAGCCCGGCGCCCGCGGATGTGGAAGGGCCGAGGAGCGATGATATCGCTGACGAGAGTCGCCGTATTGGCTGCCACCCAACGCAAGCAATTCGCTCGGTCGACGAACGATAAGCCCGCCATCGCGACCCCTTCAACTCTCTCTCTCCCTTTCACGATTGCGTTACGCGGCCGAAGGACAGCCCCTTCATGCCGTCCCGCGGCCGGTGGATTCATCCGAGATACGAGGGAGATAAGGAGACGCAGCGTAACGCGCACGTGACTCGCCACGCCACGTCGAATCGACGCATCTTGCGGCAAGACTACCGGGGTTGGAATCTAGCTCCCCGTGTCCTTGACATCATATTTCGGCGTGTCTGAGGGATGATAGGACTCGTCTGACGAGTCATCAATTGCCGAAATAGGAAAATTATTTATTCGCACTACTGAATATCGGAGAGAAAAGAGGCTCTCCTTCTTTTTATTTTCTTGTGATGTTTTGATTGTTAAGAGTGTCTTGTTATTCTATTGCAGCGAAAAGTGCGTAACTGAACTGTAACTTGAACTGTAATTTCGTGTAACTACTTTCAACTGTAGCTATTACAAGCTATTATTTCCTAGAATGCATTGAAAAGATGTTCACGGCTAGCCTTTTCCGTTATTACTACTAAAAGGAGCAATTACATGTTGGAAGCTATTTTTTGTCATGATAAATTGTTGCTAAAGTATTTCTTTTGTATCGTATTTCAAAAATGTGTCATCATTGTCCGATCACTGCTGGACACTGATTTCCCTTTCCTTCTTTTCAGAGAGAAAGAATATGAGGTAATATGTCAGAAGCTTTGAATCGGTATGTGAAACAGTTTTACGTCATTTTTATTTTGTTTAAAAAACTTTTGACCAAAAGGTCAAAATATAGTAATGTTGAAACTATCTCTGCAGCGCTTAGCTTTTTTTGTGTATCTTTCTTATTTTTTTAAATTTTTTTCATTGTGCTTACTGAAACTGAAAATCCATAAACAGATAAATGAGAAAAAATCTTGAGATTAATTAAGGTAATTGAGATTTAATTAATTGAGAATTAATTAATTGNGATTTATTAAGATAAAATGAGTAGTCTAGATGAGTTCGTTTGTTGTAATCCTGTGACTCTTCGTCCAACTTCAATACAGTCAAAGCTTATTTCCGGATTATTCGTATTTTTAATATTCAATAACATTTTAGCGGAACCTATTCCCGAATAAGAAGTTTGACTATCATTAATAACTATTAACTTAAATAATTTTATTACTAATTACAACTTAAAATGAGACATTCAAAACTAACAAGCAGAAGAGTGTTGCAAATCCAATATTGCTAAAAAATCGCTATCGATTTCGCTATTAAAATGCCACACAAAATTTCGCGCGTCCCTAGTTTCTTTGGGAAAATTAACCGAACGTGTAAAAAGTAATAAAACTTTCCAAATTCTTCTTACGTGATTAGAAATGCAATTATAACATATCATAATTTAAAATGTTATGTAAACGTCATATTTACAAGATTAATTGACAATCACATTTAGAAGAGACATTTTTCAGAGGCAATTTCTAAAAAAATTTTCTTTGTTAAAAATATTTAAAGAGAAACATGCACATTAAAGTTGCTCTCTATCGTATTTTCGAAAACCTTCAGTTTTCCTCCTTTTAAGGGCATACATAAGTTGCATGGGAATTGTGCATGAAAAAGGATCGGGTAAAAATCAGAGAGTCTATAAGACGATCTCTTGAAAATCTCAAAAGCGAGCGAGGTCAGCGTGACGCGTTCAGAACGATAATTTATTTGACTCACCGAGAATTTACGACATCCGATATTGGATAATGAATCAGGTCTCCCTTGATGGAATTAACTTACCTATAGCCTGGCCCTCTTTGTACAGTATGCCCGTACCCCCGGCGTGACCTTTATTAGACCAAAGGAGGCAGGAAGGAAGGAAACGGCGCGCGTGAAGCTCGTCGGCTTGTTTTACGGGCGATGTGTTACATCTTTATGAGAGTCCCGTAGTCGCGGCTTTATTCCACGGCTTCCAGTCTTCATTCGCGAATAATTTCTCCCGGTGCGCGATAATCCTGATACGAACTAATCCCTCGGTTAATGGCAGCTTCTGTTTCCGTTTTGAAGGCTTCCTGTAACAATTATTTCACAATATCGCACTTTAATTTAATTCTCTTAAACACTTTGACGTGACATTTTCGCGAGTCTGCGAAACAAAGCCGTTCAAATCTGAAACAGCTTCCATCCGGCGATTTTGCAGGCGAAGAAATCGTCTTGAAACCTGAATCTCAAAACAAGACATTCGGCATATGAGGTAGCTAGGATTCTAACGACCCTGGGGGCAGTTTAGAGAGCAGAAAATCATGAGTGATAAAGCGCACGTTATGCACCGCGTGTAAATTACCGGTATAAAGGTATAAATCTGCCGGATAGGATTTTTTGGTCGAAAATTTATAGCCTCGAAGATGGTTCGGACGGATCCCTCGGAATTTACGGCTATTTGCCATAAACTCCGTCAGCCAATCGCTTCTCCAAGGATGTGAATGAGCATAATATTTGAACATATACGGTCCCCATGATTGCGGTAGGTATACCAACTCATCGTATCTCAAAAACATCATTACTAACTAACGACGGCAATCCAAGGTCGTCATCGCCAATAAAATCGTTGAAGCGATTTTAGAATAATCTTGTTTCGAGATTTTCAAACGATTTCTTCGTCTCCGAGAGATTTCGGATTCAATCGACTTTGTTTCGATCATTTCGCAATAAAGGGCGTATTATTCGCCACGCTGCTTTAAAGGTCTATTGTAATTCTAGAACCGCATGTTTCGCATTTCAGGCCCTTTGATTTTCCCCGCGACGAAAACTATCAGGAGATCTCGCCATGTAACGATGTTGTGCCCTCGTTTCCGCGAGAACACGAGACGCCGGGACCTGCAGGAATCGTCTGGGCGGAATCAATTTTCACGCGATCGCAGCTTTCGAACTTTTAATCGGCCGTTTGATCTCCGACCGGGCAATATTTCCCTCATAAACGGCAAGCATGGCGAATTCGGGTAGGGCCCGCAATAAAGCGAGGGCCAATAAATAACGCGGTGGCGGCTGTAACGGGGTAGCAGGACGGGACAGGGGAACCATAGCCAATCGCCGCAACCCCCTCGATCGCGTACCCCCTCGTAGATCGCGTATCGAGAGCGGTCGATACGTCGATCGGCATTGTTGATCCGGCCGGGCGATTATCGCGAACGCGACGGACAACTGTGGGAAATTAATTCGAGAATTGTCACCGATGGGGAACCGATCCGTTACGTATCATAATCGTTTTAAAATAACCCGAAATGGAAGCTGTGCAGGTAACTACTTGTATCCGAAATTTCGGACATCCGGTGTTCCTACCATCCTTTTTCCAGTCGTAAGTTGAGTGAATGGTACATGATTCGTTCCGTTTATTTTCTTCCTTTGACATTCCTTTCGATTTTCAAATCCTTATCCATGTCTACGCAACTAAATAAACTAAATTTTTTTGTTACGAGGAAAAGAATAAAAAAACTAAATAATAAAACTGTCGCATTTCTTACTTATAGGTATCAATGTTAACGTGATTATAAAATTTTCAAAAATTTAGGAATCTAATTGTATGTCAAATAAGGTAGTAAAGAATGAAAGGTATAAATTTTATGGAGTGTAATTTGAAAAGATGTGTGAGTCGGACCATCGTCGGGTCAACTTTCCGATCCTTAGGATTATTGGTGGCATTCGTGCTGCAAAATTGTATTTTCTATCGAGTCTCATGAGACGGTCGGTCGTTAATTTGCGAGCAGATTTAATAATGATTCGGGTGCGACATTTCAAACTCACCATTGACGAAATGATATAAGTATAGAATATAGTAGAATTGAACACCCTATCTTTTTCATTAATGCGCCACAGGGAGTCTCTTTTGCCAAAAGGCTCCCTGCTAAGGCTCAAGTCACATTTAAAAAATTAAAAGGTGTGATTTTTCTTTAGCCACAGACCCGTTATTATTCAAAATGTGGCATTATATTATGTCATATACACAATGCCACTTTTGAAAAAAGAAAAAATTTTTCTCAAAATTTTGGCGCAGACATTCTGGCGTAAACATGTGCCTTCTTTCTTTCACCAATTCGACATGCTTGATTATCATGTCTAAAGGAAGTGCGGACACAAATACTATATTTCGTATGACATTTTAATAACTGTGTCGCATTTTTTACCAACGTTGGGCTTGTCACAATCTTCTACTTCATCCGAATTGCTTCTTAGTTGTAAGTTGTAGTTATAATAATAATAATAATGACATTAACATTAATTGTAGTTATTAAAATAAATAGTTGATGAATTATATTTATATTTGTTATATTAAATTAATATTGGTTATAAATATTAAGATATTTATTATTAATATTAATTATGGCGTGCATTTCTGCAGTCTTTTGTGTTACAACGATGAATTCTATCGTTTCTCGTAATAGAACCATGAAGTTTATTAACTAGGCAGGCAGTATTGCAAATAGATCGTGAAGTGTTCGCCCCGTTGTACGAACCAGATTCAATGGTTTCGCAGATAAGATAAGAACGCGACAAACTGTGCAACCTTGATCAGTAGATTGTCCTCGAGAAGATCGAAATTGAAACGCAACAAAAATCCATCTCGTAGATAAGGATGTGACTTATTACAATCTTTAAAAAAATCTTCAGAAATTTTTTTGAGACGTGATATAAAGGGCTTTAATTCAAATTGAATAGATTCAATCGTCATTTCATTAATCTCGATTTTTTTTAGCTTTGTATTCTCGAGTCACTTATTTTCTCGAAAGTCACGTTCATCTAAACATTTAATAAATAATTATTTCATGAATCATACTAATCACTATTTGAAAAATATCAACCGTAAGGCATTAGCGGTAGAAGGAGGAGAGTTAGAATGGATTAATAATAAGGTCCTCCAAAATTTCATATTCTTTTAACATTATGAATTTATTTTTAGTTCAAAGAAATCATTATGAGGAAGAAATTCTCAACATTTTGTGAAAAATGTTAGAAAGATTTTATTTAAATAAAATTTTATTCAAATAAAATATTATTATAATGCATACTTATATTAAAATTGAATTGGTTCATTTAATTGATTTCATTTTAGTTTTATTTCTATAATTTACAGAAATTTTCAAACTTTCTTTGTTATCATCTATTTGTTCGCAAAGATTATAAAAATCGTTGCCATTTGTAACGATGCCCTTCCGGCACGTTACTAGCCATTATTGCAGGAAGTTCCTGGAAAACGTTGCGTTAGAGAACGATGATTTCGAAATTTAACACAAACTGTGAGTCAGAAAGGGTTGCAGCGTATGGGACAGATATTTTTGTCATAGTCCAAATTGGTGTTTTTCTTTCTTTTTTTTTTTCGATTTCTTTGTGATTCGATGCGGTGAATTTTAGGCGAAAGCATTCAGTGATTGCGCGGTTATCAAATTCAGACCTTAAAAAAAAAATCAAACTTATGAATGCTCTTCTCTCTTCTCGTATTTTCCATTAATAACTACCTGCTTACAGGTCACAATAGAGTTTTTAGACTAGGGTCTCTAGTTTGACTACAATATAACTCGTTAATATACATTTTCGCCGAAGCCCAAAATCCGCTTTGCCAGTGGTCCTACCATGACTTTTTGCATCATATACGATGATATAGCTTTTCGTCTTTACCCTTTATGGCGGTATTATATATTATAGTGACAATTTTCTTTTTCCCTTTTTTTATACCATTTTTTGTGTCATTTGGAACTTTATTTGATTTGAATTCTTTGTAACTGTCAGAATATAATCACGAGAGTCTTCAAAATACTAACGTCTCTATATTGACCAGTTCATATCGTATATTTCATAAACTTATTTGAAGATTTATTCTTGAGAGAGAAACATATTTAATTTGGTACGATTTGATTAGCAATCCTATTTTTGTATGAATAACATAACGTTGCTAGAAATAATGAATATTCTATTGCATATATTTAGAAAGCAGCAAAATAAATTTTACGCTCTCTAAATCATCTAACGCACTTTTTGTGCTTGTAACAAGATCGGTCAGGGCAATATTCCAAAATTTGCTCCTTGCACGTTTCGTTCTGCCGGCAGTATTCTTCCTCTGCGAGGCAAGAATATGTCTGATACAATAGAAATTAAACGTGACTTACGTAGGATTCTATATTATTTCGGTTTAACTGCTCTTCGAATTTGATCGCCTTTGGGGACGTAAATGTGTCCAAGAGTCGCATTGGACGCTCACATGTGTGTCGGAACGTGAGCATCGACGACCGTTTGCGTTTGTTTCATCGCACCTTGATGAGTCGTTAAGCCGACGGCGTTCATACGGAATTATCTCGTTTCATCGAGACCATCGATGGGAAACCGGTAAACGAGCCGAAGTTCCCCTCGCTTCCCTATAGTCGGGGCTGAATCACTCGTAGAGTTAATTGTTCTCACCGCACCCCATCCTCATCCCCGTTTGTGTGCACCCTCGCTTGTATTTATGTACATATGTATTTAAGACCTTAAATATTTGGTAAAGTTAAGTTCTTGCTTTTGCGCCAGAACCACACGTATATGTATACATACATATATGATTTCAAGAGCAGTATTATCTTTTAAAGCTCTCAACAGTTTCGATATTTATATACATATATGGGTTTTGCACGAAAGCAATATTATCTTTGCAAATATTTTTAAATCCAGCATATAAAAAATTAACTTCTTTAAAAGCGATTTAATTATTCGCTTAGTTACATTTCATTCACTGTAAATTCAGTAATTAAACGAAATTAAAAAGAAAGATGAAAAGATTTTATTATTAAAAAAATAAAAAATAAAAAATAGTGCAGTAAATCTTACTGTTCGTTTTCCTTTTGTCAGAAATATTCGTTTTTCCTTCAAGAATATCAAATTTTGAGAAAAACTAAATATATGATATATACAGATGAAATATACAGATATATGTAATATGTGTTCCAAAAAAAGTAACATGCTTTCGTTTCTTGGAAAAACCGGATGTATCGGAAATAGGCAACAAAGGAAGGATTTATTTAACACAGAAAGACACTTTCTTCAGCTTTCTTCGCATGTACATGCGTACACGCGCGCCTGGAAAATTCACCGACGAGAGCCGGCGCGAACCGTTCCCATTACGCGAAATAAATGCGAGTTAATTAAAGGGAGGAAACAATTACTCGCGAATAAATCGCCGCCGTTAATTCGTTATAGCGCGGACAAGTTAAACTTCTCCTCTCGCCGCCAATTCTCGCGCGCGCGCGAGCGCGCGCTCACGGGGGCTTTACGAGAAATAGGGATTTGCGAGACCGACGTCGACGTCGGGGCGCGTTCGCATAATTGGCTTTGAGCGTTGCCACCTGCGTCCCAAAGTCGAAGCCGAACGGCTGGAGGCGGGGCGAAAAGACGAAATGGATCATTCGATTCGCTGAGATTTAAAATGTCTTCCTCTCTCCAGATATACTTAGCACTGTGTTTCCTGAATTAACGAGCTAAAGCATTTGAAATTTTGTACAAAATGTAGTTGATAATATATAATTTTTAACGAAAATTGCATTTGCAATTTGCATTTCTTAAATAATTTCCGATTTAAGAAGGCCTTACTTTTTAATTTCTAATAATCCATAATAATAATAAAATAATTTTTCAAACATTTCGAATAATAATAAAAAAATTTTTCTAACACAAAATTAAATTTTTTCTAAAAATAAGAGATGTTAATAATTTTAGTTTATATTATTTCGATGATTGAATCAAGTTTAATTCATCGATATTATTAACACATTAGAATCGTTTATCTAACGCAAAATTAAACTTTTTCTAGAAATAGGAAAAAATAAAATTATAAGTTTCAGAAATAGAATCTAATATTAAATATTAATATTTACCTTCTCAAAGAAACTTCAAATAACACTAATCTTAGAAGAAACGGTCAGTCTAAAATCAATGCTGCAGTAAAGATTGTTTACAGGTATACTAGGTAAACATTCGGCATGCAACAACAATTCTTGCTCAATGGGTGTAACTTGCGTAAGCTCGAATAATTTTAGTTTATATTATTTCGATAATTGAGCCAAATTTAATTCATCGATATTATTACTACAATAAAATGATATGTTTATCGTTGCTTCTCTGAGTTGTATCATTATCATGACTTTCTTAGAATAGAATGGTTAAATCTTACTCTCCCCCCCCCCCCCCCCATCCATTGTGTAGATTTGTCAAATTTCCATAAAATTTCGTGGAAACATCGTACTGTAAGAAATATACGGAATGCTTGCCATTGTATTATACGTCGATATTATTCATTTATCCGCAATTACGAAAGAAATGTCCAACTGACAGAATAAAAAATAATTAGGTAGAAAAAGGGACTCTTTTCATTGCCGTAAAGAGACAATGCATCATCGTTCCTAACTTAAATGTACTTTCTATTTGAAACGATTGAGTTTGCGTTTTTTGCTAGGGAGTACATTACACGCTACACAGAAAAATATAATAGGAGCACTGTGAGAGAACCCTATATTTAAAAATTATTGGTCATATATTTTAGAATAAAAAAGAAAAAATATCTTAGAATTTCACAAAGGTAAAATAAAGGAAAAGGATCTCACACACACTGATATCAATAATACCTGAAAAGCGCTTTTATTTCCTTTTAGAAAAAGGAAATTCAATTTTTGTCATGTCCTTCTCATAAAAAAATGTCAATGTAAAATTCAAATTGTAATTACATAAAAAGAAAAAAATTTATTATCTTTTAAATTCTTAAAAATGTCGACTTTTTATTTTTAATTTTTTAATCTTTTGAATATAAGTAAACAGCGGTTAAATGAAAAAAACGAGATGAATGAGAGTGAATGAGAAATATACTTCTCGAGTGTTTCGATCTGAACAATTTTGATTATATTTAAAAAGAAAATCCGAGCACAGAAAGAAGAAACGCGCGTTCAGTGGCCCGCTAATGCAGCGTCAAACTGCAGCGAGATTTCACGCTGCTTTCGTGCAGCGAGCATATGTGAATGTGAACCCCCTGCGAGGAGATGGCCCCCTCGATGTCGCCACCCGTGGACACGAGTCTAGCCGGATCTCGTGCGGACCGTTTTGTTATTGGAATTTGATGATCCGCCGTCCCCGTGGGGCCCAGCTACATAAATATTTGCGCGGTAAATCCCTTCGCCGATCCACTTGCCTTCTCTCACCGCCCCTTGTTCTAACTACCGTTCGTCTCTTCCCTCGCACCCTTTCGTTTTATTACGCGGATCTCTCGGCCACTCGGCACACTTTATGATCTGCGTTTTAACAGTGTCGGGCCCCGCGTTAACGATTCCCCGACGATGATTCTCCTGTCCGTTCGCGCGAATGAATGCAAGTTTCTTCCTTTCAGGGACAGATTGTCCGGCTTGAAATCAATTTTCTCTTATCAAGATCTACCTGCGATACGATAGTATCAAATTTAGAAATTTTTATATCTGGTTTTCCTCCGCAAAATATTATCCATTTCGAGGAATAGAGTCGTGCTATTAATTCGCTTAAGGTGTAATCCGTGTAAATTGATTCGCGCAACCGCGTGGTGACTTTTATCTACAAGTTACTCGGCGCTAAATTCACGATTAAAATAAAGATCGGAGAAGGGACTGTTGAAACGTCTGTCCGGCAACTAAGCTGACTATCATATCGCTTTAATGACGCAAGGATTTTGCAACCCCTCGATTCGCACTCTCTTATTTACTGAATGACAGCAGGTGGAGATTACCCTTTCTTTCAGTGATACAATCCCGTAGGGGAGAACCGCGCCCCGCAAAATAATAAGCATCGTTGCGTCGCGTATAACAGCGTTACGGTGACAATCGCGATGATCCCTGCGAGCAACTACCAAGTGCCCAATTTATCGCTCTAGCGGGGCAAATTTGTCACGTTGAAAGTTGCTTTTCACGAGCGCTCGTGTCTCTCCGAACGCGTGTTTAAATAATTAGATTGTAGTGCGACTCGTAAGAGAGATATCGAACAACGTAAAGATCTAGAAAAAAAAATATTTAAGAGATATCTTAATATATTCTAATATCTTTTTGAGAGTTAAATTTGCATACAGAATTATCCCCTTTCCAGTCGCACTGCCGTTTCGAACAAAACATGTATCATTTATTCTAATTTACTGGAAAGGGATAATTTCTCGTAAAAAAATAGATTTCGAAGTTATATAAAATAAATCAAGATTTCTTACTTCATTAAGTTAAGATATATTTTCTATTATTATTATTTAAAGTAATATATTTAATAAATTAATTTCAAATTAAGATGTCTCTTAATTTATTTAAAAAATATTTTTTTTATTATATATTTGTATGTAAATTTATTTGCAATAGATTAGAAGACGTTTCAAATTAAGATGTTTCTTAATTTATTAAAAATATATATATATATTTCTTAATTTTTATTGCTATCAGCGGAACGGATATATTACTCATCTTCCGAGCGCAAAAAAAGTTCAGAGCATATGTCGGTCGAGACTGCAAATCCTCTATCATAATCCGATAGTAAGCGACATCGGGGACCGTCGATGAGACGGTGTAGTTGTTCCACATGATGCAGAATCCGTCGTCGGATGATTAATCGTTTCGGCGCTCTAAGCCTCTCGCGCGTCGCCTAATCCCTCGCTCTCTCCCTTTTCTTTCGCGGTCCCGAAAGGATACTGTTTTTATAAAAAAAAAAAAAAAAAAGAATGCCAAACTGTTCTCCCGTCGCGCAATTCGCGCGTCCGGCGGAAACGGACGTAACGATGCTTTATGAATTCCGCGGCAAATTTATCGCGAGACACGAGCCGCGAAATGCTACCCCCGCATTCGTCGCGTATCTCCCGTTTTAATCAACGCGGATTGTCTTCGCTGCGACCGCGCGAACGGCGCCCGGGCGGGGCGAGAGCTGAATTCTTGAATGACTAATGTCCGATTCTGCCCATGTAGATTAACTTTAATCTCGATTTAACTAACTTTCTATCGTTTTTTTCTAATTCTAAGAATTAGAAAACAATGCGGCGTGATTTTTCCCGTTAGCAAATGCTTTCTCCTTCTTTCCCTCGGAGAAGAATTAGATTTAATAGTAATTCAATGTATTTAATAATCAGGATATTTTGCAGCGGATTTCTATGTAAGAAACGTTATAATAAAGAATATATTATAACTCCTTATCTTTCTTTTCCCCTTCAATCTATATAAGAAAAGATATAATGAAGAATATATCGTGCCAGCTTGTGGAATTGGAAGAGATTGACCTGTTTCGCATCCGCAAATTTTTCGACTCGGAGAATTGCCGGGATTTCCCTATTCTACTTTAAAATCGGCACGAGACGCTCCATGCGGATGACCGGATAAATTATGTTGGAAGCGGAACTCGCAAATTCTTTCTTATTCCGGCTTAATCCGGGGGAACGACCGTAGTAAAACGGATCAAAGGGGGATCATGCACGGGAACTCGGCGAGCATTCCCTGTCCACCCCGGCTCGCTCTCCGAACGCTCGTTTCGACTCGTTTCACCACCTTGCTGTGCCGTACCTTCGACCGACTAACCTTTGACCCTCGCAGTCAAGATTAGAAGGGGTGGAAGAGATGGGGGAGACGCGAGAGGGAAAGGGAGGGATGGAGAAAGAGAGAGAGAAAGAGAGAGAAATGGACAGAGAGGGAGAGTGTTGCGTGGAGAAACGATTGCTTTTCCGCTCGCCGGATTTTTATCGAGTTATCGAAACTCCATCGACACACCGAGACAAATTTCATTTCGCGCCGGCAACCTCGTTGGCGCATCCGTGGAATCGAGCCGGCTGTTAATATTAGATCCCTGAGCGGAATTTTTGCACTACGGTCTACGATGCATAAAACTTTATACGTCTCTTGCTTCTTCAACGACCGACCGATAAACGACGACGACGACGGCGACGATTATCAGGCCCGTTTGTTTTAGTTTCAATTCTTTTTTTTAATATTTCTGCTCGCGAAATACAAAATTGTAATTCGAAATGAACGGCAAAGTGTCTGTCTCAATATCTCGATTTCAAGCGATTTATACTTCAAAGCGGCAAATTGGCATACCAAGTATTATTTAAGAAAAGGAAAAATTGTAACAAATAAATAAGGGTCAACACGTGTATAACATGAAAAAAATAAATAATATTCATATTTTCGAACGTCGAATGAAATTATAGTGGGATTACATGGGACTATAATCCTATCCGACATTCGAAAATATGAATATTATTTTTTTTCAATCTCTTTATTGGCCTATTTATTTGTTGAATTCTTTTCTTTTCTCGAATTATACTCGAAATGCCGAATTGATTCAAATCGGAGTGTATTAGATAATAATTTTTTTCTTTTATTAATTTTCTTGAGCCGATCGCAATATCGTCTTGAAACACAAAAGAAAGAAGGAAAGAAATATTCAAAAAATTGCTTAATAGGACAATGAGTATCCATCAGCAGTTTTTGGTGCAAATATTAATGTTTAATTTTAAAGATTTTACATTCTTCGTAAGTTGCCCTTAAACAATTTTTTGAAACTTTCGAGAACCCATTATTGTCGTGAAAGAATTATCGGTTTATCAAAGTGTCATGACAGCGACCATTACCATGGTGTTCGACGTGTAAATTCCTGTTCTTTGTATCCACGTTTTCTTTTTATACGAGAGAGAGAGCGACTGCTACCATTCGCCCGTCCTTTCGACCGCCTTCACACCAATCGGAATAATGTTTCATTATTTACACGACAGGGCGGCCCTTTCTCTAATGTCCTCGAGATTTTTATACTTTCGTCGTTTACGTCATCGTCAAATGGACGCCACCAGGGAACATTACGGGCTTGTCACGCCATTTTAAAGAAGTCGTTCTCTCATTTATGACCCCGCGGGAGACTAGATCCCGTCTTTTCTTCCTTCTACGTTTCCCCGCGAGGGTATATTCTAGTTTACGCATATTTCTCCATACCAGTAAAATTCCGCGAATTTTTTACTTGCCGCATGATTTTCGAATAGAATGAATGATACGCGATGGAATTGTTGTAGAAAAGATATTATTAACGCTCGAGTTCGCAATCGATCTTTCGTCCCAAGCCATTATGTTCAGTATTAAATATTATATAAAATTTTACCTTGCGATTAAAACTGAAAACATTCGTTTTCTGGGATATTGTAATGATAGAGCCAAGTAAAATGTACCCAATAAACACTTACCCAAGGGAAAATTAATACCGGAACGTTGAAAGGAACTTGCAGCTCACGACACACGATTTCCTCTTATAATTATTATTACGGTAATAAAAGCGCGACACGTACATTTTTTATCTTGATGGAGAAAAACGCAATATGGTTCCTCGAAGTTAAAGTAGCGACATCTTTGGTTTAATCTTTAACAACAGAGCGCCTTCAGTGTATAGTGGCGACATCTTTTGTTAATTCTTTAACTACTGCACTGACAAAGCTGATGGTAATCGATGTCTGAAAAAATTATCGATTTCGAGTAAATTTTTGAGACTATCGACGCAATCTCGAAGACGTGAATAATAATAATAACAATAAATTTATTTATTATTAATTTAATTTATTATTCGTAGTATTAATTATTAAATTCATACCTAAAGAGAGCAGGAGTGCGCGCCATTTTCGATCGATACGAAGCTCAGTGGTCACTTCCGGTTTCGTGAATCCGTGTCCCTCTCTCCGCCTTTCGGTGACAAGCTTTACTGCAAGATGGTGAGTGTCCACGCGTATCTCTTCCGAAATCCAAATTTTTCCACGGAATCTTCTACGATACGCGCCAGACGCTCGAACAGGATGAAGTTTGTCGATTCTGAATCTGTGTCGGGGAATATTTTAACGAACGTCGCGAGAGAATGTGACGCGACAGTGTTTTGAGGTTAAACGCCCCCAGGTGCTTCGCGCTTCTAACCTTGCGACGTTGCGGGCGAGTTTCGCGATTATTATTTTTCTCAATTGAGCATGCTTTCGCAATGTGGGCGAAAATTCAGCGATTCGGCCGACATGCGACGAAAATTCGTCAAGCGGCTCGCGGATTGTCAGGCGTCGCGGTTGAGGTTAGGTAGACGCCGAGTGTATGTACACATAATTATGATGGTTACCATTTTTTCCAGTCGCTCGTTATTCCTGAGAAGTTCCAGCACATTCTTCGTGTCATGGGCACGAACATCGACGGCAACAGGAAAGTCATGTTCGCCATGACCGCGATCAAGGGTGTCGGTCGTCGTTACGCCAATATCGTTCTGAAGAAGGCGGACATCGACCTGGACAAGCGTGCCGGAGAGTGCTCGGAGGAAGAAGTGAGTGTTGCCGTTTTACATTTGTGCATCGAACTGACGTCGCTGATGTACCGAAAATGCTTTTAGGTCGAAAAGATCGTCACCATCATGGCCAATCCTAGGCAGTACAAAATTCCCGATTGGTTCCTGAATAGGCAGAAGGACATCGTCGATGGAAAGTACTCGCAGGTATGCTATCTTTACTCTGAAAGAGAAAGAGCTCAGGTTCTGAAATACGTAAGCTTTATTATTGAAAAATGTAAAATTGTACACATGGAGAAACATATTTCTCATATATACGGAGCTGAATAATAGTATTTATTGGGATTCAACTGGCGTAAAGATATATATATAAAGATACAGCGAGATGATTTACAATAATCATTTGTGTTTGATATACCATGCAAATTCCATCGCACAAATTCACGACTGAGCGTGCAAATGTTCATTGTACGTTCAGCTGGTAGCTTGTGCAATAGCAACTGCACTATACACTTTTATTGCTTAATAGTATTTTTTATTATCTTGAGTAACAAGTACGAGTGCAACAGAGATTGAATTATATACATATAACTTTATGCTGTTGTTAATAAAGTCGCAAGAAGTCTCTAAAACTCTGTATCGTTTTGCAGCTCACAAGTGCTAACTTGGACTCCAAACTGCGTGAGGATTTAGAAAGAATGAAGAAGATCCGCGCTCACAGAGGTCTGCGTCACTACTGGGGCCTCCGTGTACGTGGTCAGCACACCAAGACCACTGGTCGTCGCGGACGCACGGTCGGTGTGTCGAAAAAGAAGTAAACTTTTACACGTATATTATGTACTATTAATAATAAATCTTTAAACGGTGAATGTTTTTATTCGACTACAATTCAGTCAATCGTGAAAAGAAAAACCGACCCACGGTCGCGAGGCACAATGTTGAATACAAGAATAATTCCATCGTGTTGTGTTGTGCTTGAATAATAGACTAGTGATTTATTTAAATCTTAATATTAATCTCTTGGTCCTGAAGAAGAACGATCTTTCAAGCCAAGTAGGACAGCCATTATTTTGACTAATACAAGCTGAAAGAAGAAACTTGGCAAGGGAGAGAGTAGTGCGCTAAATTGAAATCTAGAAATGCAATTGACAATAGACGGTAACTTCTAAGTGCATTAACGACGTATAATAAGCATCTCCAAGTATACTTTGGGCACCTTTCCTCGTTGATTGCCTCTGATTCCCATGAAGTAATCGTCGTCGTCGGGAATTTCATAAATACCGATTACCTAGAAAAAACACATACATGTTCTGCTCTTTTTTTTTCAAGATATATTCAATTTATTAAAGTATAACTTTGTACAGTCTAATTAGTACATTGTATTGATTATAATACACAGGCACGCGTTATATATAGCGTCACTATAGATACACATCGAGATAAGCGTACAAAACAACACGGTGAAAAAGACGGTAGTCGTGACACAATGAATAAAATGCTCGTAACAAAGTAAAACAGTAGGTGTTTATTTAATAATACATGCATAATTTGAATAAATATACAATAACTCGTCCACGCACAAATACGATTCGATCCGTCCGCGATGTGTCCTGTATTCGTGTTACTTTACAAATCTGCAGACGTGGGAAAAACGTATAATACGTGATATCAACGACACATCGATTAAAAAAGAAAATGTAAGAAAGCGCAAATGTAAGTTCAAACAGATTGAAAATTACGATACAGCAATCTATCATGCACAATGTAGTACAACTCGGTGTGTATAATTAGGTTGTGGCTGTAACTGCTAATCTTGTAGGTATAAACTTTTCTGATCGAATTATTATTTGATTAATCGATATTTCGTATCACGTTTTGCAATTTAAAAGACTGAAATTAATTTCTTTAAAGGATCGCAATATTTATTAATTCTCGAAACTCTGCAGAACGACTTATTTATTATTAATGTTGCTCCATCTGCGTGCATTCGAAAAATAACTTCGATATTAATGCATTGCAAAAGTATCATGAGTTTCAACATTCTTTTTTTTTTCTCTCTGACAATACATTAGAATATGAGTTTTTCAAACTTTCTTTCGAGAATAGTATGTAACATCTTGCAAGTTAATAACATATTAGCTGCTTGAAAATAAATGCACCAGTATAGTATTGTTAGTATTAACAGAGAGCTCTTAAAGTTATGCAAATATATATGTGTGTGAGCGTCTCGATTTGAAACGTGTACTTATAATAACAAATACTTAACTCTATAACGCGCACTAAAAGAAGTTCAACATCTCGAGGCAGTATCTTAATCCTTTCGGGACGAATCTCTCCCCGGACGCGACGGGTCCGAATTTCTTTTCTCAGATCCTAAACGGTGAATCGAAAGGTCGATCACAGTCCCGAAAGATTTAAGCCTAAAACGAGTCTTACACGGCGGTCCGAGGGAGATACAAAAGAAAATTTCTACAATACATATTTATACAGAGTGATTTAAAAAAAAAAACAACTATAAGTAGGTGACCTTACAGTATCGTAATTTAATCCGACTACAGATTCATGCCCTTCGCTCGAGACATCGCCAAACATGCTGTCGCGTACCTAAATCTCAAATTTCGTTACCTCATCCTGCATGACGCTTAGCTCGCTAGGATCCCTCGCGTCGTAATTGCACAACACTCTCGCTCTGTCCTGACCATTCTCGGCTAGTGCGTTGGTGGTGGCTGGTGGGGTGGTGTAATAGGGACCCCCAGATAGTCTGGGTAGGTAAACGACAAGTGAATTATAGTGCTATGATCTTATCTGTAATAAACTCGTGTACGAGGGAAAGGCAGGAACGGGAAGACAATCGAACTTGTAAGCAACTTTTTACGAGGATTGTACACTGCCATCTAACGCGATATATTATTGTAATACACATTTAATTAGGCACACACTCACCACCGGACTCTACATGCTCGTTGCTTATACAACAACGAGCGAGATAATAAACGTTCGATTGTGTTGAATTGGGTCAATATGCATGCAATTCGAAAAGATCGGGTTTCGCATTAGAGACAAAAATTAGAGTCTGTTTTCTTGCGAGCACATGTGTATCTTCAATTTTACTGATTTAGTTACATGCAGTATTGTAACCCGGATGTTACGAGGAAAACGGAAATTTAATCTCTCCCCCCGAATACTATAATATAGGCAGATTATCAACATCCTAATATAAAAACAAGAAAAGCGTGATATGTCTCTACAATTATGTCGTTATTTAGTGTTTACATGGCGTTGTTATAGCACCGAGGATTAGTTTCTCTTGCCATTATGGCCATTCTCGGCCGAGTTACGGCGATCCAAAGCAACGGTTCTCAAAGACAGTACAAGACACAAGAACAATAAAAGGGTAATAATAGTAGTAGTAGAAGAAGAAGATAAGAGTAAACCGCACTGATCGCCGTAAATCGTTCACAAAGAAGTTTATCGAGAGGGATATTTCGTTTTATATCTCCTTGCCTAAATATACAACGTTATAGAGTATTTATTTGATAACAATTCTGCAACGATTAAGCAAAGGTCGGAATCAAGCTTTTTTTAACGTGTAAGTGAAGTAATTTCAACAAACGTCGCTAGAAAGGGAAAACTGCATAATAGTCAACGTAGATTCGTTAATTGAATTGCCAACCGGATTCGAAATTCATAACAATCCGTACTCAACGCTCCGTATTCTGAAAATTAAACTTTACTGATATCAGTGTCGAATGTGGCGGTAACGTAATCGGCAGATCCGGACGAGTTTTGGGGGAGAGTGGCCGAGGGGTTTAGTTCGATCACTTCCTCGCTGTTGACTCTCAGTATAGGGCTCGGTTGACGTGCCCTGCAATTTACCAATCGTGCAAGCAGAGATAGAGAGCGTAGCGGAGAGAGAACACACTCCAACGAAGATTTGCACGAAGACCGAGAAAGCAGGGAGTAATTAAGATAACGAAAAACAATTTGCATTCTATTACTACCGATATTACAAAGCTGTGAGAACAGAGTGCTAGTTATGGAAGCGATTAACTGGCGATCGTGTCGGCATAAGATCTGGTATAATTGATCATCCGCCGGTTTCACCGAGGTCAAGCTATCTTGAAACTTTAATTCTGCTGTCTGTCGATTAAAGGTTAAAGTTAACTGGCACACGTTGAAACCAGCTTACAGGTAATGTTCGTCAAACCACAAACGCTGCATCTGTAAAACATTTGCGTCGCGAAAAATTTTGTCACGTCTCTCTGTCCAAATCTATGCCCGCGGTTGCTACAAGGAGAAGCGGAGCTGACGAATCGAAGTACCTAAACATAGTCATTACCATTCAAGGTTTGTCAAACATTACTCACTCGGATCACCATAAAGTGGGATAGCTGTACAGAAATGTTGCGGTAATAATATGTTGTACGAGGACAGTAATGTGCCGAATACAGATAAATAGAGTAGATGATACAGATAAATAGAGTAGTTGATAGAATATTTTCAAAAAAACGAAAAAAGGAAATCAGAAAGTGGCCAACTTACTTACCCGGCAAGCTCGCGCTGCAGATCCTGCATTACGGCGTGGCATTGCGCGTAATGGCGTGCTTGTGCCTCCACAAACTCGTGCAGACATCGCAAGTGACCGGCATGCGAGCTCGTAACACCCTCCAGCAGCAGTTTCACGATCTCTGCTTGTCGATCGAATTCCGATTGCGCTACCCTCAGCTCCCTCTCTGCCTGAGTGAGTAATGTACATTTTACTTATTATACATTTTATTTATTGATTTCTGTATTGCTGTATTGATTTCTGAATCCGCATCGTGAGAAAGACGATTCGCAGCTTCGCGATTTAACAACTGTTACTATCTCCTTCTTACTTATTATATATATTATATATATTCGTACAGATGAGAATATTATGGCAATGCAAAACGTGAGAACTATTTAAATATCTATACAATTTAACAGATATGCAATAATAGTCATGAAAATCTTTTTATTTTTGATCGCATTGAACTTGGATCTTTCTAAATCAAGAGAGCGAGCGAAACTATTGCGTCAATACCTGATCGAGCAACACTTCGGGTGATATGCCAGACTCCTATAAATCGCAGCAGTATGGAGGACAAAACACATCGTAAACGTATAGAGCACAATTTTTAAACGGAATCGACAATTAACGATACTTACGCTCTGTTGACCCAGCATGCTCCTCGCTTTCCTTACTCTATTTTTACACGCGTCCAGGTCCAATCTACGTTAGAACGACTTAACATTAGTGATGAGACTATTTTTTTAGTGTGTGAGTTCAGGAATAAGAGAAGTTTTGTTACCTTTTAGTTTCCAATATTGCCATTTCCTTGCTGACATTCTTCATTTCTCCATCCAAGAACTTCCTCAGAGGCTGTATGTAACAATTAGCAGCAGTCCCTATAAAATCCCTTTCGATCTGTCCCAATCTCTGCTGGCACTGGCCGACTTTTATTAATGCGCTACCTGAAATCGAATCTTCCTGTATAAAGTTCTTTCACGGAGATTTATGTATATATCGGAATCCAGTCGATACTAACCATAAGCTATTCCCGGACCGAAATCATTCCCAGCTTCTATCATATCGGTGCCTACATACTCCAAATTGCTCAACCTGTTAGGTCTCCTTTTATCAATTTTTTCATAAAAGAAATCTTCAATCCTGTTACCTGCAAAATATCTTAGAATCAGTGATGAAATGCAGAAAAGACTTTTTACACACTTAAATACATAATGATAGAATATCGAGTTGGTCGATGTTTTATCAAGTTAAAAATCTAATTAATTCGAGCGGCTTCGGATACCGGGATTCGGAGTGAGCACAGCCTCCATATTCCGCAGTATCTTCTCCGTCCACGTTTTAGTGGCGTTTCCTCTCTCTGCCAGGTGTTCCAAATGCGCGTCTAGCTCGGTCTTTTCCGACGTACCCAACGTCTCCTCCGTCATCTGAGAAACACGTGACAATCTCGAATATTTCTCGGCCGATTTCTAACGCTCTTAATACTTTCAATATACTTCTAGCCATCTCTAACGCTCTTAAAATATAGTCATCAACAAACGAGTTTACGGTTAAAGTCTGCGTCATCGTTGCGACACTAATGTGGCATAGAAGGAACATGACGCATCCGCGTACGACGACGTCGTTCCACGTCGTGAACGGGACCAGAGATCTAGGTTAAATTCGGGACGTGGAATCCGCATTTTCGACGAGAACGAGGAACGGGCTCGAGGAAACCGTTCAATAATGCGCGAACGCGTTCGATCGTCGTCTTCAAACGTCAACATTAACGCCGATGGGCTCGACGTTTTCGTACGCGCCTTTTCCTCGCCGCGGACTCGCTCCAGGAGGGGAAAAAAAGAAGAGACGGAGATTCCCCACCTGCACGACCCTGCTGAGGGCGGCTCCTGCGTCCTTCACTAGCTTCTTCACGTTGAAGTCCATCCTCGCGAACTGGATCTCTCACGCGTCTGAGAGCTCTTCTCCACTCTTCTCTCAGCAAACACCCAAACTCCCTCCCTTCTCCCTCTCTCGCTCTGTCTCTCTCGGTGTCTCCCACGCTCTCTGTGTGCTTTGTCGCGTAGGATTCATTAAATGCCTCAGCACTTCCGGAATCTAGGGTTACTAGGAATTTTCGATCGGACGTATCTAGGTATTTGTGCCTCATGACCGTCGAAACTGTAAAGCTATTTTTTTTTTTATTAATTTATCCCTTTTTTTTTTTAGTTTTTTAGTCGTTATTTAAAAGTAAAAAAATACAGTCAGTAAAAAAATACAACATATGTATAATATATATATATATAATTTATACAATTTTCGAAATATATATTGAATATAACATATTATGCGCTCTAATATATCTTTCATCGATTCTGACAAATGAAATTACTGTCATGTGGCAATACGTATTTTATTAAATGCACTCTGAGTCGCAAGGCGAGACGACTCGTTCTCTATACAGGGCTCTCGCAAAACCGCCTAAGCGTCCGACTGCGTCGCTTCGTCGTTGAGTCCCGCTGACAAAATGCAAACGTTCCTTTTTCTCGTCTTCTCTCGTCGAGAAAAGAAAATGACAGGCTATCGCAACGTCGCTACGTATATTCGCTCGAACTTCTATCAGATTAACGATTAACAGTCCTCGCAATGTCTTCACTCGAAATCGGGATTCCCGTGAATCCCCTTTATCGCGCCTACACTTAGCTCTGAAAAAAAGAAAAGAAATAGAAAAGGACTGATATGACGCTCAGACGCTCGTCAGGCAGTAAATCTCGCGAATGACGACGACGACTCGACGGCGGACAGGCGAGATTCGCGCCTGGAGCACGTCGTCGGGTCGCGCTGTATTGCAATTTTATTTCTAATGTAAACAATAATTCTGTTAACCCAGTAGTTTCTACAATATCCGATACTCTAGTCGAGAGTGGTCACCTAATTTAATCGCTAATCCTTCCCTTCTCGTCTCTCAGAAAATGAACATCTTGTATAACTTGCGATTTGTGAACGTGTGTCGGATGTACGTCGACGATTTTCGTGAATCCGCCGGAATGAATCACTGCGAATGTATCACGTAACGCTACACTGCTCGAGCCTCCTGAATATTCAATCAGGAACATGGTCGTCGAGTGGCTTTTTCTCTTCGCGGCTGCATGACTGAAATCGTTGCTTGATTCACTTCCGAGTCCCAAGCCTCGCTTAACCGATCATTGGCCGCGCGTGTTCCACGATTTCGTTCTTAATGTCGGGAACACACGGAGAGAATATTTAGCGATACGTTCCATCGTGGTGTAATTGGTACGAAGCCTACCGTTGCAAACAGGTTGCGAGTCTTCGAAGAGAGAGAGAGACTGTAACTCGCTGGGAGTACAATCGTGCTCGAACATGCAAACGCATTTGGTGGCTTTAATCTTGGTGACGCCGACAATCGGCTTTGTCGCAACACGCATAGCAGTCGTGTCCATTTATCTTCTTCCTGGCATTGTCCTACCAGCAATCTTAGATCGATACGAGCTTACGTTACTTCGACAGCATTACTTGCATTTCTCTTGATAAAAATAATGACCGTACTAATATACAATAAGTGCAATAATGCGCTGAATAATAATGATCATATCGCAAGGATGACGATTGTTTTGTAGTACTAGGACTTTCCGTTTGTACTGGAATTCGTGGAAACGCATCCCTGAAAGCCATCTCTGGATTTAACGGAATCGAATGGCTCGAACGCGCTTTTTTTTCCGCGTTAATTCTCTCGAGACGCAGAGAAACGCATTCCGCGGAAATGTCTGACGTCTCGAGTCGTTAGCAAGGCATTTATTACACGATATCGGCCTACTGGCCGATCGTAATTGGTTGTCAATGCGACCTGCCGATCGCCGACAGCTTTCGCGCTCGTGCTCGAGCCTCCGTGCGAATATTCGTGTACTCGAACCAGAGAACGTTAGGGATCAGCGTCGTGTCGCGCAGCAACAAGAACTCCGATATTCGCCTTGAAGGAACAAAGAAATTGAACGAAACAGAACGAATTGTTATTATTGCATTACATTCCTGATGACTCACCACGAGACTACTACGGGAAAGAACGGCGTCAGGACCGCGTGCATTATCATGAACCACGCTATCCCCAGCGCAATCCCAATTAGCGCACCGAAGAATACTTGGGTATTGGAATGGTACAGCAGATACACTCTGCTGTAAGTTACCAATATGGCTGTGACGATGCATCCTATCGCTACTATTGTCCGGCAAAATCTCTCAACTATCGTACAATTGTAATTTAACCTGGAGAAGGTGAAAAAAAGAATGTAATATATGTGAACAAGTCGACAAGTGAATAACGTGATATTTATAAGATGATATATTATAATTTATGATGCCTGTGGCCAAATTTATGTTACCTAAAATATATAAAAAGTGTTGCATATGCAGCGAAGAACCACATAAATTGTGCATGTGTAGATGGCATGCCATATTCGGCGTACAGGCCTTCTCTCTTCATCGGCCTCGCTTGGCGAATCGTGTGTTTTAATACATAATTTATAAATTCATTGACGACAACTCCGATAAAAAATACAATCTAAAATTGAAGGCCAAATTATACTTGTAAATCATGGCTGCGTTATAATATTCCCTATCAGTACTGAACATTTAGAATTTATAATTACGTCGCATGTACTGCAAATTTTCAGCATTAGTAATTAATATTGGAACGCAGCCTAGATCTACATATTTACATTTTTTATAGATTATCATAATATTACACATTATCGCAATTGACTTACGGTATGTAAATCCCTTCTAAAAAGTATCAACGTGATAAAACCAGTTATGATGACGAAGGGTATTAGACTTATTACAGCCAAAAGTTGCCCGAAGAGATCCCCTGAAAATTATCGAGTTGTATCGTTAATAACACAGTTCCTTCCCTTATAATTCCTGGTACAAAGTTTCATCAAAGAAAAGACCGGATATCCACCGCCCAGTCGAACGTAAACTAAACAGCTCTCAGTAAGCATATGCTGACGCAAAATTTTCCAAAGTGAAAGGAGTTCCTCGTCGCATTTCACCGCACATTAACGTTATTTTCCACGCGACGTGGAACGTGATCCGAATGCAATGAAACGTCAGCAAATGCCCGGCTCCGCTGTCCACGTGCGGAGAGGCGGCGAACGGACGGACGCGTGCGAAAACAACTCGCTCTCCTCGACGAGGCGCGAGAGGATGTTTTGTATACCTTGCGGATACTCCACCAGGGTTAGCGACAGCGGGACCCACGCGGCCTCGTCGACGGCGCGCGCGAAGCGCGACGCAACTCCGTCCAGCGGCTTGTCGGGCGATGCCATCGTTATCGCGGTCCTCGAGGAAGTGGCATGTCTCGCAACGACGGTGGCCGACGGTGAACAGACGCGCGCCGAGACGGGAGGGGACGCGCCTGCTGGAGGGGAGTCCCGTATTTACACCGCGACTACGAGATCGTCGTCGCCGCCGCGTCGCTATCCATGCCTGTCTGTCCTGCCGTCGCTGGCATTGACCCTCGGCTACAATCGTGGCCGCCAAACGAAGCGCCACGGAAGCCGGAGAGCCTCTCTCTCCCCTCTCCCTCCAGAGCTCGATCGGTTAGCAACGCTTCCGCAGCGAGAATTGCATTGTCTACACCGGAGGATGATCCTACTTGTGGGTCGTATACATAGTGTAGACGGGCAAAAATCATATCTAAGTCCCAGATAGAACAAGAAGTTACAAAGATCTTAAAATAACTCCAATGTCATTATTTCATTTTATCGTTATTTTGATGTTATAATTGTTCTACCTGGGGTCTAATAGTATAAAAAAAAAGTCGGATGAGCCATAAGTAAAATTATCCTCCGTAGACAGGGCATATCGGATCCCTGGAACTCGCAAGGAAACCGCGAAGAAACCGGGAATTTTGATTGATTGCAAAAACGAATTGAAGGGAGATGTAAAAATGGGGTGGACAAATTAAAGGCAATAAACATTTATGTAATCTTTGTAGATTCACGTGCCTTTGCATATCTCTAAGGAACAATAAGCTTTTTATTTTAAAACAGGAAATTATCCGTGATCTCATTGTGATTCATTATAAATATTAGCATGTACAAAAGATAACGAGAGACAAAGCTGCAAAGACGCGGCGCAGCGTTCGCGTTTATAAGCTGTGCTTTCGTTACGTAGTTACATAGTTCTCTTATGTTAATCTGGCGGAGATTAAGCGGACGTGGACAGACGGATTACATTGGCCTGCCCATGCCACGTCCCATCGGCGGCTGCGGCGGGCCGTCCTGGCTGCTCTTGGGATTCCTGATAGTCTCGTCGACGGAGAGAATAAGACAGGCGGCCTCCGTGGCGGCGGTCAACGCGTTGATCTTTACTATTGCCGGCTCCCAAACGCAGCACTGCATGTTATCCGCGATATCCTCGGAATTTATGTCGACGCCATACCAGATCCAGCCTTTGTGGTGCATTTGGCGCAATTTATTCAAGATATTCGTCGCATCAAAGCCGGCGTTATCGCACAGTTGCCTGCAATTGAATAATTATCGTTAAATTACATCTCGTAAAAACATCTCATTAATATCGGGCGAGAGATCCGAGATTTGATTTCCGTCGTTCGACATATTAAAATAAAAAAAATTCATGGTCGAAAAATATTTTTTCACCGCGATAGAAAGAATGAAAAATGCAAATTGAATCGTGCGTTCCTTGGAGAACGAAAATCTAAAGAACACTTGTGCGCCCGACCGATACCTCGGAATAACTTCGAGAGCTCGCGCTATCGCTCCTATCAGGAGCTGCTCCTTCCCGGCGATGGTGCGCGAGTAATCGCGTAGGGTCTTGGAGATCTCCATCTCGATGGCACCGCCGCCGGCGACCACCGCGTCATTCTTCACCATGCGTCTGACGACCATAATCGCGTCGTGAAGGGACCTCTCTGTCTCTTCCAGAAATTGCTCCGCGCCTCCGCGCAGAATAAACGTGCACGTCTTCGCTCGCGAACACTCGTAGAAGATGTTGAATCTGGAGACATGTACAATTAGAAGTCGTTACGGCCGATCGTTTTATATATCATTAAACAATTTAAATGCACGCCGTTTGATTACCTCTCGCCGCCAATCTGCTTCTCCTCGAAGATCTCGCATCTTCCGAGATCGGAGTCCTTGACATCGTGCACCGTCGTTAGAATCGCCCCGCCGCACGCCTTCATCGTTCTCTTGAGATCCTCATCGGGCACTCTGCCGGCACAGAACATGTCCCTGTCTGCGAAATACTGCGTCGCGACGTCGCCGATCGGCAACGAAGACAGCACGACCTTCGCGCCGCTCTTGTGAATATAATCGAGCTTGTCGTAAAGAATCTGCCACTCCGCGTCGACGACCTTCTGATATTCGGCCACATTGTCTACGCGCACCTCGGCGTTGTCTCGTTCGGCCTTCAATTCCAGCTCGATATTCAGCAACGCGATCTTGCATTGCTCGTACTTTTTCGGTTGCATCTCGAAGCCGGCGTATGAGAAGGTCTTCTTAAAGGCCACTCCTTGGATCAGTTCTGAATCTTCCAGCGCACCTCCAGAAATCTAATATATCAGTTGAATATTAATTATTTTAGCATACTGAAATCTTTTGTAAAAGAAAACTAGCGTAATTACGCACCTTTTTAATACCAATCATGTTAAGAGGAAGTAACTCGTCCAACATCATGACAGCCTTGACGACCAACTGACTGAAATGTTTCTTCTGTTGATGTATCAACTTTGAGCTCATGGACGTGGCCGCGCACTCTTCCAGGAGCTCAATCTGCTTGCTCATGTCGCTTTTGTCTATCTTGACGCTCAGTTCGTTAATTTTATCTTTGGCTATCTGAAGGGCGCGACGAAGAGCCTTGATAATTATACGCGAGTGAACGCCTTCATCTATAAACGGTTTTATCTGTTTCAAGAATTCGCCTGCTAACAGAACCACGCTGGTTGTGCCATCTCCAACCTGTTAAACAATAACATATTCTATTAATTGTTTTTTATTTTTTTGTCCATGCTATTTTATCTCAATCATAGAGTTTATGTATCTAGCTCCAGGAAAAAAAGGATGGAGCAATATTTTGGAATATGCTGTGGAATCTTTATTCTTCTTTATCCTTGAAGCAAAGAATCTCCAAGTATATAAGCTCTATGATTTCAATATAAAATTCTAACAAAATGTTTGAACGCTTGTGAGACAATCATGAGTCTTCAGAATATTGCCAGTCTATGCGTTCTGAATTTAATGTTCTCTGAATCCTTGCGAGCAACGTTATCCTTGTTGCGTTAACGCAGTAACCAGCAAGTCATAAAAGACATGCCAGCCTAAACTCGTTTTCAGAGACCGAGACCATCAAAGGAAGCAATAATACAGTTCTTACCTCTGCATCCTGCGACTTTGCGATATCTACTAGAGTCTTTGCAGCTGGATGAACGATGTCCAACAGTTTCAGGATAGTAGCGCCATCGTTGGAAATGGTACCCTTTCCATTTTGATCTACTATGAGCTTGTCCATGCCGCGAGGACCCAGGGTGGTCCTAACAGCATCCACAACAATCTGGCATGCATTTATGTTGGATATCACTTGTGGCTTTCCCTGGGACGCATCCGTGCCCTCCTTCAGCAGGATTATTTGAGGTTGCTGCAATTGAATAAAAAAAATTAGACCGAGACATATCTATATTAAAAAATCGTAAGGTTCAACCCTAAATAAACGTAGGAAAGATACCCTCGCATATTTTCCCATTTTTGATACCGCAATATATTTTTTTAGGTAAATCACGAGGGATAATTGCGAGATTGAAGCAGGCTTGTTGAACGATGAGAAAAACGAGGATCGGGACGAATCATTTGAACATCTATATCGCCACGACCGCCGGAGTCGATAAACAAGAGGAGAGGGCGGCGCGAAATGGACTTCCTTATAAGGTTATAAAACTGGATGAAAGGGCCGACGATCCGACGGATCGCGAAAGCTGCGAAGGCGAGATCGATTACTCTGTCACGAGATATTTCTCGTCGGGGGAGACGTGACGTAAGGTAAGAACGCAATGATAAGGACAAAAAATGTAAGTCGAGGATGAAAATGAGACACGAGGTACGAGTGTGCGTTATTTCGAAGGCCGGCTCCGTGGAGGCGAGAACGATGTGGAGTGAATGTCGCAGGAATGATTAGGGACACTTCTTTATCCTTGCTATATCGGCGCTTACCATCTTGGAGTCTCTCTTCTTTCACGAGATCTTAGTCACGCGCGTCAATTCGCGAATTCGATTTGCCTCGCGATCGTCGACAAGCTCAACACGAGCGGTGACGAGCAGAAAACGTGCAATTCTCAAGAGATAGTACCGCGATGGCGCTTCCCTCATGGACGGACTTGTCCAGCCATCTCGGCCGGCCAATCAAAACAAGACGCAAAGAGAAGAAAGAAATATAAATGGAGGTTACGTTCCAAGACTTCCTCTTCGAGGAAAATTTTACTAAAAAGCCAAATATTATCCGTAACCTAAACTATAACGTATAATTTTTTCTTAAAGAGAAAATTTCGGAATGTAACCGTAATAAAAAAGAGGTAAAATATTTATACAATATATAAAGTGTAATCTTATTATATTTTCATATAAATATTTAGTATAATTTTAGATATTTTATAATAATTTAAGATAATAGATAATTTTTTAGATAATTCAGTAATCATAAAAATAAAACTATAATAAGATAAAAACCTGTTAAAATAATATTTCTCTTGTTATTTTATTATATATTTTTTATTTTATTATAAATGGAAGGAAATTTAAAATTGGAAATCTAAAATCTTGAATGTTTTTTTTTTTTTTGGAGGAATGTTTTGATTGGTTATTATGTTCCTTTTCCGTTCCGCTATTTTTTTTACATGGAATTGCACCCTAAAGCGTGGTATTTTCAATTCATTTTAAATACAATTTTAATTAGCTCTAAAATTTTATTCGAAATAAAATAGAATCCATAATTTAATACAGTATTTTTTGTAAATTTTTTATTTCTTTTATTTTCATTGCTTTGGGAACGGTATAAGACTATGAATACCATCCTTAAATACAAAATCGCGCGATGAATATCGCGCCTGGTATCATCGCCCGCGTGATCGCGATGTTTTCAGGAAGTAACTCGTTTTCGGGAAACACGCGCTCCTTGACAGATACTCAGCTGATAATTATCCTCTCAAGGACGTTTCCGCCGAGCGCTCGATCGCGCGGGACGATAAGTCCAAAAGTCGCGTGATCCACGGTAGCGCGATTTGCAACAACGAAAACGACTCGCGTTCGGAAACTGAGGTATTTAAACAATTTCCTTCATCATTTTTCGCACGAGAAACGTTAATTAACAGTTTCCGTCTGCACGATTTCAGGCAAGAATCACGTGCGCGGAAAACGCGAGGGTTCGCGCGCTCTCACGTTTCACGTTACATAAAACGCGAGGCACGATCCAGGGCGCGAATGGTACCTCCCAGTCGACACAGAGCATCAGGGACATTACATCTATGTTATAATTTCGTGTCTGATAGCCACAAAAAAGCCGTGGCTAGGCTCCAATGGCATGTTAAATACTCCACCGAAAAAAAAATGTTATAATTTCGCACTCAACACATGTTGTTATATTATATTTTACTGCCCATACAGCATAAAACTTACAGTTACATTGCAGCAATGTTGCAACAAGATTGCAATAAATTGTTACAATGTATAAACTGCAAGTTTTGTGCTGTGTGGGTGGATATATTGTTGAGTGCGAAATTATAACATAAGAATGTAGGGTAATTGATGCTCCGTGTCGACCGGCGGGCTTCTTCCCCGAGCGCGCGACAACAACGGGCAAGGACCCCGCGCGGGTTTATTTTTGAGCGCCGCTATATTTGTGTAGATCCGCCGCTTATGATATTGTGCAACACGCGCTCTGTCATCACGTAATCTGCAGCCGGGAAATGACTTGACTCGGGGGGTCGGGCGCACCTCAGTGATTCCCGCGCTCCTGCATCGCGCTCGCACATTTCCGCGTTCACGGTCCGCAACCCCGACGATCGATACCACGGACAGGGTTCACCGAGGCCTCGGTCGCCAGTCAACTTTTCTTCCCTCGCTGGAAATCGAGCGGCAGACGAGGAGATCGCGCTCGACGATTAGCCGACAACTTGGTAAAGTTACGTCGTTCTCGGGGTCGAGGCGTTTTTCATAAGTTGCTGCGCGAAATCGGATCTCTGCGGTTTAACCTGTTCTCCAACCTCTTTCCATTTGATTTAGAAAAAAAGCCGACGAAGACCGGGAATCCGCGACTGAACGCGTTCTTTTTATTCATGCGGCGCCGAGTTAAACTGCCACCCGAGAACCGTCGGTCTCTCATTTCTCACTTTTGTACTTTGACTCCGCGAGGCATTTGGAGAAAGTTCAAGGTGATGACATGCCGGAAATGTCAACGGGCTCTTCCGAGGGCGCAGGCGCATCTCGTCGAGGACGAACGTGCGAGAAACGAGAGAAACGTCGATACGTTTCAAATCTTGCTCGGTTGAAGTTATTTACCCAGATAGGAAACTTGTAATAAATAAACAATTATTGCTTCTGTTCATTCACAGTGTCTCGCGATACGTGTAATAAGGTGATTCTGCAAAACGTATATCTTTTGCTGAAAAAGAATTTTTATGATAAATTATAAATATTGAGAAAATTATGAAGCAAAGTTAGTTAAAAAATAAAAAAATTTCTTATTATTACTTAAATAATTATTGCACAATTTTATGCTGTAACGAATTTTACAATAATTATGAAATTAATTTCTATAATGTATTCATGTAACACGTGTGCTAAGATGATACGTTCTAATTATACAATTGTATAAGAATTTATTTTAGGCATCAATTTTTTTAAAGATTGCTATCTATATGTTACAATAATTGAAATTTAGAATTAATGATTTTTAAAGTTAGATTTAGACTTATTACACAATATGTTATACATTATTTTAAAATTAAAATGCCAAAATTTTTCTGCATGCGTTCCTATCTGGGTAACATATCAGAAGTTATTTAGCATATCTTTTGCACAAGAATCTGAAAAATTTATTTCAGTGCGAATAAATAGAATACATTCCGTGACGAATACAGAAAAAAATATATATATAATGTATAAAAATGTAAAAAAAATAGTTTGTATGCATATATGTGTATGTGCAGGTCCCTTAAATTTGTTGAAAAATCCGCAGACTCGTATTATTGTAAAACGAAGACATTTTAAATTCTTACATTTTTCGAGTTAAACATCTTAAAATCTTCTTCTCGTTTTCAGTCTAGCGCACGCTGTGAGGAGAGGGAAATTACGCGAAAAAGATGAAGACGATCTGGGTAATCGGCGGGCCGGGATGCGGCAAGGGGACGCAGTGCGACCGGATGATCTCCAAGTATGGATTTCTTCATTTGAGCAGCGGCGATTTGCTAAGGGCGGAAGTCGCCAGTGGCAGCGAGAGAGGCGCGTCGCTTCAGGATCTAATGTCCAAGGGATTGTTCGTGCCAACGGTATAATTATTTGGATTTCTATTAATTGGTCCAACCATTCAAGTCACGGATTAATTGCATTTATTTAAATAAAAATATATAAAAAAATGTAAATATAATATTTTGTTGGAAGAAGATAAGATTGAGGAAATTGCGAGCACCCTGAAGAGATATATATAAAATAGAAATAGATAAAAATAGAAAAAGATATATATATATATCGCGCGTCTTACGCGTACGAACCCGGTTTTTCTCAGTGTGAAGATCATGTGGTTTCGCTAGGACATTGTGCTGGAGCTCATAAAGGAACAGATGGACAAAGCTCGCGAGGAAGGTACCACGAAGACCGGATTCCTCATCGACGGCTACCCTCGTGAGAAAGATCAGGGTATTCTCTTTGAACAAAACGTAAGAGACTCGCCTTTCTCTCCTTACTACCTCTTCTACTTTGAACTGAGAACATGTTGCTGTGCAGGTTTGCCCCGTCGACTTAATTCTCTTCTTCGATGTAGCAAATGACACCCTGAAGAAGAGACTCTTTGGACGCGCCGCTGTGTCCCAAAGGGCAGATGATAACGAAGAGACGATCAATAAGAGGATCGAAATATTTAATACGAAGAACAACGAGATCGTCGAATATTACAAAGATAAAGTTGTCAGAGTGAGTTCAGATATACTTTTTTTCATTTATTCCACGTTTGTCGTATATTTTACAAACTTAATTAAGCGGTCCCTTTCAGATTAACGCGGAAGGGACGGTGGATGAAATATTCAGCGAGGTAACGAAAGCGCTGGACGCTTTATTAGCTTAGATATAGTGCATCGGAAACTTTTAAAGAGGCGCAAGAGATTGCTGGCTCTTTAAAAACAAATCATTACCAAAGTTTACTACATTCTAGATGAAGTTGAAGACTTACACAAATGAAATATACAAATTAGGTAGTTTTGATTGTTAATTGTTGAATAAACCTGACATAGTACTGCTTTAAATCTCATTTCGAACATTATGTATCGTTTATTCCAGCAATTTGTTCATTAAACAAAGTCTTTCAGGTTAATCGTGATCTCGTGAAATAAATTAAAATTATATTAGAGCAGAGGTTTAACTTTTAGCAGTTTTAGCAAATTGCACAACCATAGGTTTGTCTTTTAATATATAACCGTTCGTTTCCTCGAGAGCCATTTTCGCCTGTACGTCATTTTGTAAAGTGATAAATGCTTGCCCCTTCATTCTACCTTCTTGCATGAGACGTACATCGTACCTAGAATGCAGATTAATAGATACATTATATAATAATATATCAATCACAAATTGCAACAGCATCAGCAAATTACTCACTCATTCTCGACATCCTTCAATCCGGCGATAACGTATCTTTGATAAATATAATGTAGATCCTTTGCTTCCACTTGCTTCGTGAGATTCTTTATGTAGAGGCGATTGGAAGGTTTGCCTGGGTGATAATTTTTAAATACAGGAAGCAATCTCTGGTCATTAGCGGAGATCTTATTAGCCGCCAATTCCTCGGAAGTTATAAACTTATTTTTTTGCGTCTCTGCATCCTCCTCGCTCTCCTCGGGTTTATTGGCCGGGAATATTAAACCAAATCCACCGTCTACGGCCACAGTGCTGTCTTGATTAGCAGACGTTATCTCAAGCGACTTGTCCAGTGTTTTCAATTCGATCCTGAGATTTTTCGTTTCCCCGCGTTGAACAGACTCGAACATGTCTTCCGGTTTGAGCACTTTTTGCGAGGATGAAGGAGTCGCAATATTTTTGGCAGGATTCACAAACTTTGGAATCTTTAAACGTTTTGTAGATTGCGGCCGTTTTCTCTTAACAGGGATAACTTCTAGAGGTCGGGTATTATCTTCCCCGTCTGATTCCAACTCGGACTCTTCCTCTTCTATTTCCTCCTCGTTCACGCGTTCATAGAATATATCTATAAATAGGAAGGATATTATATATACTTATTTAATTACCATCGAATCGTAATTTCATTATATAATTTCATTCGGATCGTAATTTCAAGTACCTTTGTATTTCTCCATATCGTACACTTCCCTTAACATAGGAAATTCCACTTCCAATTCCTCAAAGGGGGGAGGTAGATTCATCTTATTCATCAAGTGCAATACCTACGCACATACACGACAGCTGTAATGCTGCCAATTAAAATTCTATCAAGATAAAATGTCGCAACGAGAACCCATCAGGTTTACCTGCGTGTAAAAGGCTGGTTGAGTCAGCAACTGTATAGCTATCCTCGTCAGTGTACTTCTTGTCGGCGTCAGGTACTTGTATCTTATGTTTGGCGGAGGCGGCTGACTGAACTCGTGGCTCATCGTCCAATTGTTCAATTTTCGCAGGAATGCTTGGACATGAGACTTGCTGACGGTTTCCGTTTTCACATCGCTATTTGCTGGTGTTTTGCGTTCGACGCCTGGCTCTGAAAGCTCAGCTGGTACAGATTTCTTGGCATATTCAACCGTTAGATACTGTCCTCTGACATTTAACTGATGCAGACGCAGCAGTGCTTCTGTCGCTAATTGTTGAGACGAGAATTTGGCGTAGGTGACGGTGTACATGCCGGATGGTCGTACAGTTTTGGTCTTGGTCGCACCGTATTTCTGCAATAATTCATCGCGCCGGTCGTTAGAAAGTTCCGGGGGCAAATGAAGGATCCTCAGAGTGTCACATGCCTAGAAAATATAGCAATGTAAAATATAGCAATGTAGAATTAAATGTATTAATGCAATAGGTTAGAAACCTATATAATAGGTTAATTTTGAGCTATTAAAATTAAAGCTGGATTTTAATAATTTTTTGTAAAATATTATAATTACTGGGATCATTTTCGATGATATTTTCTGTTGCACTTTTTAAAACAGGATAATCTTCACTCGAGATGTCATCAAACAATCGCAACGAAACATAAACAATTGGAGTTGTGGCATGGATTAGGAATGGGCGATATCGTGTCGATTATTTTGACATCGATTATTTTTCTTTTACAGAATCGATTATTCAACGATGTTTTCTCAACTCGATTATTCCCTAAACGATAGGTTTTTTTTTTGTTCAATGACACTAGAATCGTCACTAGCATTCGCGAACTAGTATCGAACGTTCGAACGTGGCTCCACATGTTCGTTTGATTGTAGTTTATTCGCGGATTTCGCGAGTGTCCTGTGCAACAAAAGATGAAAAGGAATCCTGACTAAATCCAGATGTGCTGAGAGGAGATGGAGGTCTAGGAGAGACATCGAGCTCCGGCGCAGCAACCTTAGGGTGAGTATCTTATCTGCATTTCATCTATTTTTGTCCAGTTATGACATTAAGTAACGAAGTTAAAATTGCAAAGTTAAAAAACGCGATAAATTACACGCAATTAATACGAACTTTCTATTATTTCAAAACGCAATGTCTGTAAGTCCTTTCTCGAAACTTCGTTGAAGTAATAACATAAATTACATTGATCTTGTAATCATAACGAAAATATTAAGTCTAAATTATAGCAATGTTCAAAATAATTAATTTTGCAAAAAGTAATTATTAAACGCGCAATAATTTTTTTATTTATTACATGAAACATATTTATTATATTTAAAACGTTATGCAATCTGATTGTGAGAAAAAATCTTATCTTTCTAAATTACGACGAAAAATTTACTTTGGAATGCAGTAAAATATTTCGGGAAAAACAAGCTGGTCGAAGTACGCGGCGCGCTTTGTTGACGAGTGATCACCGCGCAAGGCCAAGGTCTCGTGCCGGTACACAGCGCACCAAATACTGTGTTAATCTCAAAATATGTATA
>JAJVSH010000093.1:271818-321563 GCA_021460005.1 Tetramorium alpestre
CACGGATACGCCCGACGAGACAGACGCGCCGTCTTCGGACGGTGGCACTGCCATCGGTGCGAGATTCCGACGCGCGGCCCCCTCCCTAAAGTGGTATAATATGGCTCCAGGCGAAGGTCCACTTTAAAAAAACCTAACGCGCCATTAGGTGGAACCTCAAGGGTGGTGTGGAAGTCCACTGTTAATTTCATTTTAAACTTGTAGAAAGGCGTATTACATTTTTAAAGAAACAAAGTCGTATTTCGGATTTGAATAAATATCAGTGATATAAATTTAAATTTTGTAAGACATGATTTTAATGTAACGTTTTCAGAGTTTTTTCTTTAATAAATAATTTTAATTAAAAAACTTTGAAAACGTTACTTTAAAACAAATGTCTGACAAAGTTCAAGTTTATATCATTGATATTTATTCGAATCCGAAATACGACTTTGTTATTTTAAATATGTAATACGCCTTTTTTACTCACACGCTTTCGATAAACAGTAGGACAAAAACAGTAATTCAGCTAAATTTCAAGCTTATTTAAATATTGTCATTTTTCTTCAATTTTCTCTTTTATTTCATTTGAAACAAAAACTTTACAGTTCTAAAGATAAATACTTCTATACGATATCTTATATACAATTCGCTAAATACGTAATTTATATCGGACCCTCGAAAAGACGGCTATTGTTCGCGATTAAATCTTAAGAAAATTGAATTTCGCTCGTATTAGAAGAGTCTAATAAAAACTCAATGGTTTTGTTAATACGGCAGATGACATTTTAACGATGGCAAAAGAATGTTACATGTATGTGTATGAAACACTGGTTCGAAATTTCTGTCCGCGGGTGAGTATCGGCATGCGCTTTCGTCAGTTTTCATTACTACAAAAACTCAAATTAATCGATTAATATCGATTTTCAATTTTATCGATTGTTAGACATTGATATATTTTGTGATCAATTTTTTTATGATCCATTATTTTTTTCAATATCGCCCATCCCTAGCATGGATCGGATGCTGTCACGATTGAAACTGGTTACTTCCGGTTTTAACGATGCACGTCTAGTTATTCATACACTGTGACTGATTTTAAATAGTGAATTCGATCGATTTACACTAGCACACTGAACTCGTGTTGCACTAAACTGTACGAGTGCAGTGCACACGAACAAAGGGCACCTATCGAACACGTTGCACTGGGAAAGTTTACACTCATGTACACTAGTACAGGCGATCGAATTCGCTAAAAGATAGTTCTGGGGGTCCGTTCGGTATTTTTTAAAAAAGTGAAAATGTCAAAAGTAAACAGATTTATTAGGATATTTATAATTTCATTAGTCACCATTTAGTAAATTTGCTCACTTTTCACATTTTCACTTTTTTTAAAAGATACATAATTGACCCCCTGTTCTTATATTCCAATGGCTGGTTTTTAAACTGATGACCAAGGGATACAAAATATTTAGATGCGTTTTACCGGAAGTAGCGGAAGTAGCCAATCGTGAGATTTCCAATCGTGAGAGCGTTCTCGACGCCAAGTCTTGAATACGCATAACAATCCATGTATTTTATCTTCTTGGCGAACGCATTTTGGGTATTTAAATGATAAAGAAGCCTCGCGTGAAAATTTGAAAAGAAAGGAGCCTCGAAAAAAGGAAGTGAGAAACTGCGACAACTGGATCGCTTGCTCGCAGGAACAGTAGTTGATTGCGACGAAGTGTATTCTCGAGATCACGCGTGAAACATGCAGCAGGAGTTTTATATCTCTTGTATCAAAATAAACGGGATGCCCGTTCTTCCACCGCTGGTAAGTGCTCGTTAACTAACGCTGCTTTATTATCCTTGTTGTAGAGAAACTTGCGTTAATATTGCGCTGCTTTCAGATGACTGACACCGTCAAGGAAGAAATGAGACGCTACAAATCTCTAGCAGTCAAAGTGGAAGAACGCCTGAGGGACAGACAGCTCGTTAAACGCGTCATTCGAGACAAAGGCGTGCAGGCTGACATGACGGCACCGGTCGACAAATTAAAGAGTATCAGATACAGCTCGGACAGCGACGTGTCCAGCCGTGACCTCGCTACCAGCGATACCAACAACAGCGACTCGCACTCCAAGATGACCATTGTCGAGCCAATTTCACAAGACGCTGACGCAACCGAAGATATTGAGTCCTCCATATCAGATGTACAGCATTCGCAATCTCAAGTTTGTTTAACAAACAACACTTCTAAACCTACAGCTGCTACGACTGATCAAAATAAATGTATGAATGCAACAGAGGCAGCGACGCCAAACGAAGATGTAACATTGGCGGAGAATTGGAAGCCTGAGGTGCCCAGAACGCTCGACATAGTTCCCATAACGTTAAGCAACGACGAGGAGGGTACTTCTTCCCCCAGGGAAGATACATCTTCCAAGGAAACTGAAAATCCGTCTAAATTGTCACGCCAAGGTTCTTACATACTGGATACTCCCAGCCCCATGTTGCTTGCTCATATGCATACAGAATTCACTGATGAAGACTACATTCCCACATCTACCACTAATGCGTCGCGACGAAAGCAATGGAACATTGTACAGCCTAAGGTGGAGTGGGAAAATAAGCAGCTTATGGCGGAAGATGTTGAAACTTTAAGCAAGTTAGAATGTACAGCGAAAAAATCAATTTCTCATAGAGATTCCGATAGTTCGACGGAATCTCATCAAGCAAACATATCTAATACTAAAGTGGTAATCGTTGAGGAAGATTCATGTAGATCGGACGCCACGCCAACGAAACATAATCATAGATGTAATGCAGATTTTAAGAAGCAAAGTTCCTTAGAAGAGCCGGAGAAAGAAAATGACACTAGTATATTAAATTTGTCAAGTAGAGAGCGGGGAGACATGGGAGACGTGAATAGTCCTAAAATTCAGTTGCCTCGCATAGATGAGAAACGGCATCACAAGGAGAATATCACAGACAGTCGCGAATCAAATATCAAAAGGAAGTCTTCCACGCCGGATAAACTCTTGATGGTCTACAAGGAGATTGAGGAAATGCACAAGAAGCAGATGATAGAACTGATATATCGTCAACGAAAGGAGCAGTCACTATTGCAAGCGGAATTCCAGAAGCAACAGATGCTCCTGTTGGCAGAGATACGAAAATGTGCCTCTGGAATACCGCGTCAAGCGAGTCAGGCGTCGCGCGCTACGTTGAATCGTTCGTTATCGAGCGACGAGGCGAGACCGGCAAGTTGTCACGAGACGAGACAACAGTTGAACATAAATTCTCCCGGGAGTGGATACGCGGAAGCGCATCATAACATTAAATTACCGAGTAATCGAGTGATTGTTTGTCCGCTAGATTATCTCCCCTCGAAAAACTTATACCTGCTTAAACATCATTCCTATACCGCGGACAATTCTCCGGCGACTCTCGACTTTGATTTTCGAAAAGTGAGTTTGTACGATACCGCGTATAATAATAATAATAACATCAACAATAACAATAATAACGGTAATAATAATGATAATGACGATAACAGCAGTTGCGAGTCGCGCGATCTTATTGTATATAAGAATGCCAATGTGAACCGGCAATTATTTCCCTTAGACAGTAATACCACGCATGTACCGGTGCTCGACACGGTATATCTCGATAAGCACGTGAGTAATTTTAATATTAAGATTCCTAACGTATTTTAATATTCCGTTGTTAAGGAAGACATTAAAATTATGCTATTTTGTAGATACGGGCGGCGAATATCATCAACGCTTACACACGTGGTTACTTAGTGCGTAGATTAATGCGGACCGAGCGTGTTATCACACTGAAAAAGATATATAAGGAAGCGTTGCAATGTATGCTTAAGTTACACGTTGACGCGCCCTTGAACTCGGCGGAAGTGGACTTTCTTCATCGTCTCCAATTGCAGGTAATTTATAAAATAGTTTTACAACTCATAATTAAAAACTTTCGATCGAAGATAAGCATAATAATTTAACGATTTAACGTTTTCTAGTGTGACGCAGCGTCTATGAATATAGTGGAACTATTCGCCCAGTCGCCGACGAAGAGAATGAAAGTAATCGCGCAGGATCGCGAAATTCAAGAGTCTCGAGCGGAACGCCCGACTTCGGCCCGATCGTACTCGTTTGCTACTCAAAAGACTTTAGCAAGAAAAAACTTAAAAGAATTCGAGTCCACGTAAGAGTTTCTTTTCTTATTAGTATACATAGAACCGTCTGCTTATATCATATACTTATTATATCTTTATTATTGTTTAGAATGGCGAAATACCAAAGACCATTAGCTGTTAAAAGGAATCCTGTCAGGTCTAGGTGTCAAACGTGGACTTCGGATATGAGAGACAGACTTATGTCGCCGAATGCATTGCGTAAGCTTTTTGCACATATACCTCGATTATTTAATTTCTTGTAATGGATGAATTTAAAGGATATACTCTTGTATTGCAGATCAGGGTATTAGGAGAAGCACGAGCACGGGAGCCGTACGGAAGCCGTGGCGATGACGAGACAGAGTGCCTTATGATGTTGATTAATCGACATGCCAATTTCACTGTTAGCAAAATCTCACGAGCGAAGTATGACAATTATATTGTATTATTTGAAGCGCCTCGCCCGATTAGCTCCTCCTCCTACCTGCAGGAAGCGCACTAGTGCCTGGTTTTTTTGATAAATTTATTTTGTATTACTAATTTTGTATTACATTTCTTCTGACTGATACATGACACTCATCTGTGATATGTTTATATCCAATATATACATATATCGCTTCTTATTTTCGATTTATTGAAGCTAAAACGAAGATTTGTTACGTCAGAGCAAAATATACAGGCAATAAATTAATTTTATTGTCGGCAGATTAATTACGGTGATAATAATCCTCTCTCTACAATAAAGAACACTGCTTTTTTTATGTTAAAGCGTGTGTGCTGTGTACTGATATCGGAAAGCTGTCCCCTTTACGTTATCCCCCGTGCCACGTCGTTTGAATTATCGAGCAAGAAACATCCGGTTATCCTATCCTCTGCTACAGATCATCCATCATCATTCGGTCGTTGTCGAGATAAAGGGAGAAAAATCTCTCGATCGCCCAGGCTGTTCCTTCTCATTAGGAATCCCCGCGATCCTGCCACAAACGATGACATACTTGGAGGATTACAGCGAATACTCGAACGAGCTTGACTTGCGCCGTGCTCTCGCCGCCGAGTTTAAGAGCCCTGCTTCCGTTCGCCGTTCCGCAGCGCGCGGAAGCCGAGTCTGCGCCATGCCGCGCAGAGGCGTGTCCTCCGGCTCGCACGCTCGTATTTAGTACAACACAGAGGCCCGCGTTTACTCGTCCACGGTCTCTCGCGGCGGATCGGCAGGTGCGCGCGCGAAAATTCACATCTCGAGGTTCAGGGAGGAAAACGCGCGACGAGCAGGAGAGAAAGGGGGCAGTTCCTGCGGCGGATCCGCCACCACCGTCGTCGCCGACCTGGCCGCGACGTTGAGGGAAGAAGAGCGCGGTTCCCCGTGGAAGATGTAACGATTTCCGGCGAGGCCCCCCCTCGCGAGGAAGGGAAGAAGAAACGGCGGAGCAAAAGCGAGCGGCAGCCCGATTTTCCAGTTCGGGGAAAGGAAGAGAGAGGGAGAGACGCTTCGCCCGCGGGAGGGAAGTTCATGGCGTGAGGCGTTTATCGGCGGACGGACTCGCCCGTTTTCTTCGCGAAGGAGTGCTAAAGCTCGCCGACAGCCAGGTAAACGCTTCCTTTTCCTCGCTGCTCGCTTCGATGATCGGCTCGCGAGGGGAATTTCATTGTTGCCGCTTCTCTTTGTTTTTGTTTTCCTTCCCTTTATTTTCATCACGCCGCTCGAGACGCGCAGCATGCCGGGAGAGACGCGTCCTTTCCAAGGATAGACCGCGTCTACCCCGCGTCGGTCGAGGAGGGTGCACGGTCTCTCTCCGAGGTATCCATCAACAGGAGGACCGCGCGTCACGTTCATCACGAAAATTCTATTTTCGCGAGACGGACGCGGATGAAATTGGCGGACGGGTGGGACGGCTCGCGCGTGCGGCGGCTCCGCACCGCAGCCGCGATATTTTAATCTCCGTATGGCGCATAGACGGCCGCCGTTTTACAGCGGTACGCAATTCCCTTTCGCGCTCCCTCAACCACCGTCGACCTTCCCCAGTCTTCTCCTCCGCGTTCTCTCCCCCTTTTTTTTCTCTTCCTTTCCCCGCGTTACGCGGTATTTATAGAGGTGCGCCGCGATCAGGGACTCTTCCCCCGAGAACGGCTTGCTCGCCGTTCGAGAAGGATTTATCCGCGCGAATTTCCCGTCTCCGATCAACGGGATCTCCCTAATCGTCATTTAGCGCTCCACTCTCTGCCCGCGACAGCAGCAGCAGCAGCAGCAGCTTATCATCGATCGCGCGCGGACGGCCGCACACCGTTTCGCCCGGCGTTATTGCACGTAAATGTGTCCGTGTCTGGCAACAGGTTACTTGGGCGACACGGAAGTCCCCGGCGAAGATAAAAATCGACGCAGAAGTCGAACGTAAGGGAAAAGTGACAGAGGCGTAAAGGGAGCTTCTTCCGGGAAGAGCGAATTGAAAGCGGAACGTTTTACTTTCTCTTAATCCTCTGAGGAGGTGGCTCTTTAAAGAGCCACAACATTTACTTCGCTGAGCTTTTAAATTTTGCAGAAGAAAAAAAAACGTAACTAATCGTAATTCGTGGAAATAAAATTTTTCTTCTTCCGGCAAAACAAAAAACAGTCCTGGAAGGATTAAAATGGTTTCTTTCTTTTACATCGCGCTGTCTCAATTTATTTGCGCTTCCTGGAAATTTCATTTCAGCCTCAGTCGTTCTCTTCCTACGTGTCGCTCATGCTCCGATTTTTTTTTTCGCCGGGGGACGATCCGGTGACCGACTTTACACGTGCCGCGAGGGTAGGATCGTTTGGAGAACCGATCGAAGTTCTAATTAATGATTATGTCAATAGACGTAGTATGCAATTGGCACTCAAACGAGTTTCACGGTCTCTCGGCGCGAAAGTTTATTTTCGTATCGTTATCGGAGACGCGTCCTCTCCCCTTTCTCTGTTTGAGGAAGACGCGATCCGATTCTCCGTTGGCAGAGAGTCTGTCTTTTAACGGCCAAAAAAAACAATCCCTAAACAGGTCGACAGAGAATTAACGGCGGATCTTCCAGCGAGCGCGCGACGCTCCGGCGTCTCCTTTGTGCAAACGTAAACACGGATCGGTCGATGACTGCGAAATAGGCTCTACATCGCCGTCGCGCCGCACCGCGCGGGGACCGTAATCGCGATCGACCAGAGGAACAAGTCGACTGTCCTCGCTGATGACTCGGCGTTCCACGAATTTGCATCACGACTCGTCATCGCGCGTCGTATTCCGCGGGGGATGCGGATTTTGGCAAGAGACCGCGAGTCGCGGCTGAATCATGAGCGCGCGCGGTTATGCGGATGTAAACGCGGAGCGGCGAGAGCCGTTCCGACAGCGTGTCCGCTGTCACCGTCGGCGTCTCGCGTTTTTCAAATCCGGCGAGCTTTCAAGTCCCGCGGGTCATAAACGCGGGAGCCAAGCTGGCGCACCGCCAGACGCGACCGGCAATAATGGGACGCGAATGGGCGTCCGTCATAATTTCGCGAAATGGCAAGCCCCGTGAACCGCCCGCCTTGTCGCACCGAGTCGCATAATGGAAAAAGAAAATATGCACGACAATTCTCTCCGCGGTCTAATTCGGTAGCTTTCTTTTGGGAGGATTGCGGAGATGTATCATATCCTTCGGGTGAGACGAGGGTTAATGGATGGCGAACGCGAAAGTGCTGGGGAAATTAGACTGGGGAGATTTAATTCCCAGCACTGAAAATAGGTTTTGATTCAAAACAGACGGATCAGAAAATCTCGTAGGATTGATCAACATTCTGGTTATTATAATAGAACTCAATATTTTATAACTTATAATAACCCGAATTCCTGTGTAGGATTGATCAAATATTCTAGTTATTATAGTAGGAATTCTGGTTATTATAAATTATAAAATATTAAGTTCTATTATAATAATAGAACTCAATATTTGATCAATCCTACGAGATTTTTCTGATTCGTCCGTTTAACCAGAATTTTTTTTCAGTGCTGGGAAGCCTCCCCAGCGGTCTAATTACGCACTTTCGCGTTTGCCATCCATTAACCCTCGTCTCATCCAAAGGATTTAATACATAATACAGAATTCTTTTCAGTGAGACAGCACAAGATCTCCAAAACATGTCCTATGGCATTTTTAGAACATAGGGACGTTTCTTAGAATGTTTTTGAGATGTCTTTGGGAGATTTGTGCTCTCTGGGTTAATCACAAAACGTTTCATGGAATTCTCTTTCGCTGTCCAATTCTATCTTTTTTTTTTCCGAAAGAATTCCTGAATTGTGTCGAGGAGACGCGAAATTGCAAAACGTGTTAAATTCTTCGGATGAAACGGGCGTTAATGGACGGTAAACCTGATGCGAAAGTGCGTAATTAAAACGTTGCAAGGGAGAGTTGCGAAGCAAGTCACGAAGTGTTTCGTGGATGAAATTTTCTCTCGCTGTTTTTTCCGAAAGAAAATCACGGCGAGCAGACGCGGAATTGCGAAATGCTAAATCTTTCGGACGAAACGGGCGTTTACGGGACAGCGAACGCGATGCGAGAATGCATAATTAGTACGCTGGGGAGTGTTGGTCACGAGGCGTTTTTACGGAATAGCCCGACGGCAAGAGTCCCCAGGGATCCGGCGCGGGAGAAGTGTCACCTTTCCCATTAATATAATGTTCCGGTTTTATCCACGTGTTCGCGAATCAGATACGCGAATTACGTCTCGCCTCTCTCCGCAAAACTTTCCGCGATTTGAGGCGGAAGGGGGCGGCTTAATTCGCTACTTAACGACCGCGCATCGTCCAGCCCGTTTACCTTACCTCTCAACTACTTTACATCGATATGTTTGCCGTGCCTGGCACTTCGCGTGACTCTCGTTAATCCGTTAGCTTCTTTGCAGAATGACAAGTACATTTTTCTCCACTCTTTTAATCCTCCCTCTAATCCTTTGCTGGTCTTTTCCTCCGCGTCGCGAGCGTCCGTTCTTTCCCAGCGTTTCCTCCATCCCGCTTTTACGTGCCACAAAAAAAAAAGCCGGTCGATTCGTCGCGCGAGCGAGAAAGAGAAAGAGAGAGACGAGAGAGAAGAGTCACGGGAAATTAACCTCGCCTTAATTTTCACCTTTTTTTCCGCGACGGGCAGGACGGGGGAGCGAGGGAGGGTGGTAGGGTGCGAGGCGTGTTTCTCGGTGGCGTGGGCTTTCTCGTAGCACACATGCGTCGCTCACACGGTGTACATAGTGCACACCGCCACTATCTCGTGTCCTCGTGTATACTTCGCGTTTGCGTTCTGCAAGGGGTATGGGGGATGGTTTTATTGATCGCGGGGCAGAGGAAACGCTTTCGCGGCGCCGCGCATTGTGATCGTAAAACGAAGGAGCATCCGCAGAGTCACCCTTGAGATTTTTCCCCGAGATACGGGGAAGATCCCATCGGGCGGCACCGATCGGCCGATCGATCTTCGCGCACCTGGGCCGTCGATATCGATTCCCGATGGCGTTCTAATTACGGTGGCTGCGCCTAAATTGCCCCGCGCGCGCCGCGTGGCTCCCACGCGACCGACGTACCTCGCGGAAGGGCCGAGAAGATAGATGGACAGATTCGCATTTCCGCCGACGAACTATTGTCCCCGAGCTGAAATAACGAGGGGATTTCTCGAACTATTCGGGGTGGCTGCTTTTATCCTGACGATTCCTTCCCGCAATCCTCGTCCACAGTCGGTCTTGCGAGGCCGAGACCGATCGCGCCAAAGGGCACAGCGGGGCATCGCGGCGTCCTACAAAGAATATCCGATTACTGCGCGCGACATGCCCTTTTGTGAGGAACACGTCTCATTAACGCGTAAAAATAAATCACGCATACGACATGGACGTGGGCATTTCGTCATTGCCTCTTGCACGTATTTTTACGCGTGAGGGAGCGGCTCGAAGGAAAGGAAGAAAAAAAAGAGAGAGAGAGAGAAAAAGAGAAGTAATGCAGGGCAAGATGTACATGCTTCAAGTATCGGGTACGCGCATACGGTCTCGGAATCGACTCCGAGTGCCTTTCGACACTCTATGCGAAGTTTCGTCCCATGCGACGTGAAACTTTTCCATCGTCCGGATGCCGATCACGTCTCTCGTCGACTTCTTCGCCTTTCGCTATCCGAATCCCGCGAGAAACGCTTCGATTTTACGCTGTTAAACTTTTGCCCGTGTGATCGGGAAAATTCGAGGGGTGGGGGGATGAAAGAGTGACAGAGTCCACGTCGGAAAATATTCTTTCGCTTATTTTTTTTTTTTTATTAAGTATTCTTTTAGAGGGAAGTAACATAACTTTGCAAAATTGCCTCCGTTTCATTAAACGGAGAGTCTCGTTTTATGGATTGCGCGAATATCCGTAGTTCTGATCATACTATTATCCTATGTTCTTTGCTCTTAAAAATAACTACAAAATTACAAGGAATAACTATAAAATTGCTTTTTCTCCGCTGAATGGTTCGTTTATGAATTATGTATGCACCTACGTCTCCGACGAAACCATTCTTTTTAAAATAGCTCGTTAAAATGGAAGAGAGCTTATCATCCTGGAGGATAGGAAGCACGGAGAGAGAGAGAGAGAGAGAGAGACATAATTGCAAAGTAACTATAAAAGTTACAACGAGCTATTTGCCATTTACAAGCTGCGTATTGTTGGCGATGTATATTGACGAGCTATTGCGAAATACATACGAATGGCCGAGAGAGTGCGACTGAGAGAGAATCAAACGGAGAGGTGATAATACGTAAAACGAAGAGAGAAGGAGAAAGAGAGCAGAGCCGGTCGGCGGCCCTTAAAGAGACGAAATACGCGCGCCGACGAGGAGATCCTTTCGCCGAGGACCGAGCAATGCGCGCGTCCGCCGATCGCTTTCGACATCGCGCGATTCCATCGCAGTGCATCCTGTAAAACCCTGTAAATAGATCCTGTAGGCCTCTTAGATGAATGAATTTAGAGCTAGCCAATTAGTCAGCGCTGAGACGAGTTTGCCAGAGCAGAGGGGGGCTTTTTTTAAGAGACAGAGAGAGAGAGAGAGAAAGCTAAATGAGAATGCAATATAGAGGCGCATCTTAGAATTTACCCCCCAGCGCGAATTTACCTCCGTTCGTTGTTCGCCAGTAGTGGTGTCGATTGATTAATTGCTCGTAGTACATATACATATATGTGATTGCGCGTATTCAATTGTTCGGCCACATTGCTCGCTCGCGAGCAGGCAGACATAGACTGCTTTATCGACACCTCGCGTGCCTCACAATAACGTAATTTCATGATGGGACTGATCGCGCATTTTCCTTCCTTTCTGGCTTTTTCGATCGACCGCGACGTCGCGAGATCGCATCGTAGCCACCGGTCGCGGTGGCGGGTACTTGTTATTGAATCGAAAGAAAAAAAAAAAGAAAGAGAAAATCGGAGGAAGAAGGAAAAGAAAGGAAAACGATGTCGCGATAACGAGGCGCGAACGCGGAGGAGAGGGGCGCGGGGGGTTGAACGCGTCTCCGGGATGAAAGAAAAACTGCCTAACGGGATTGACTGAGCCAAAGGGTTGTCTTTCCGGTGTTGCAGGATGCACGCGGTTGGATTGCACTCGGCGCTGGCCATCAAGCGTCAGCGAATGCGCCGGGACGAGCAGCGTCGCGCGCGCGAACGTCGTTATAGCGCGCAATCGGGCGAAAGCGGCCTGACGTCGCCTAGGGCCTCGACCGGATCGCTGGACCACCACGGCAGGCATCACAAGGGCACGCATGGCGGGGGGCGCGCTGCCAGCCAGGGTATGCTGGACACGAAGGTGGTCACCTCGATCGGGATGCTGCACATCGGCGTGGTGTTTCTGGTGCTGGGCGCCTTCCTGCTGATGAGCGGCCTGCTGCCGGGCGACCTCACCCACTGGGGCACCAAGGCAACCGGCGGCTGGTGGAACGAGCTGGTCGCCGTCGGCCTTTTCGCCATTTTCGTTGGCATCTTCCTCATCATCCTGAATCGCGTGATTGCGAAGAAGGAGGAGGACGATCTCGAGGAGTACGTGCAGCGGCAGCTCACGCGATCGCGTTCCGGCCACCGGCTCGAGCGGGACGTGGAGACCGGCGGCCTGACCACCCGCCACGCTCGGCGGGCGAAGCAGATGCGGCAGGTGTCGTCGGACACGTCGATCGAGATTAAGGACAACGGTAAGGTCGACAGCAACGGCGACGGGGACGGCACGCCGCCGCGGAGCCCGCCGCCGGCGTACACGCCGCAGATCGCGATCAACGGTGACAATCAGTCGGCGGTCCAATCGGCCCTCTACCTGGAGCAGATCACCGAGGAGGAAATCATCAGCGACCGCGTCGAGACCTCGACCACCAACAGCCTCAGCCCGGGCTCGCCCAGCGAGACCCGGGAGCTGCTGCAGAACGCCCGTTACTCCAAGCAGAACGGCAACCCGCAGCAGGTTCACCGGCCGCACTACGTCTCCAAGATGTAAACGGTAGGATCGAGGGAGACGAAGAGGGAGAGGAGTGGATAACGCGTCCGCTTTTTTCCAATCTAACATTTTTATCGGCGTCTTCCGCAGTATTCTTGCGGGTGAAATTCCGCAGTCGGCGTTTATACTTCCGCGTCCTACGGACGAATCGTACAACGGGCCCTGAAGTTGCGAGGAAGAGCGCGAGCGAGAAGAGAACGACACCGCAAGATGATGATCAAAACCAGCAGACTCGGGAAGGATCCCGGAATCGCCGCCGCGGATGAAGCGGGGATCTAACGCGGACGGTATTTGCGAGCGAAACGCGCGCGTCGTCATGTCCGGGCGGTTCTTCCGAGGGGAAAAGCTCGAGGGGAGTTTGGAGAATACGAAACAATCGATAATCATACACACATAATCACAAACGTACACAAACATATAATATGCTCGACGGACAAGGTAGGAAATCGAAGAATCGAATTCAAGGACCAAGAACACTACCCGTGGAGATTATATAGAAAGAGGCACAACTTTGCGATATGACTTTGCTGTTAAAACGCATTCTATATATATATATATATATATTATATATTGGGAAATATTCGATAAATAATCCGTTGAAAATAATCGTTTCTACTAAAAAAGAAAATCTATTAGGCGTATAAGCGACGGCGTGTATTACGGTAATTCTTTATGCACCTTTCACGTGTTTGACATAAATTTCGATCCCCTCTCATCCCCTAATTATATCAAAACATCGGGACATTTCAAGAAACGGATACACGTGTCAACCTAAATTGCATTCACTTTCCATAAAAAAAAAATGCTATCGATCGCTCTTTGTTTCCTTTAATCGTTAATTTACCATCGTTGACATTCGAAGCGTTGATCTCATTAAAAGAATTGCGAAAGTTATTACTTATATCGTTACATTTAATATCGCGCATTACGGCTGTACGTCGGAGATGAAAGTGTTATCTAGAAGCAGAACATAGCATACGACAACATTCCGAAAATTTAATTTCCGTCTATTCTAGCGCTAATGCTCTCTCTAAACTTCGAAAATTACGATCGATGTGCGAATTCCAGCGTGTACGCCGGGAAGAATTGCAACTATTCGTCCAGCGACTGTTGGCAGCGCAGCAGTATTCTTAAGCTCTAGTCGATAATTTGTAATTTGTAATATGCTATATTCCTTTTTATAATATATTAAGCATTTATTTACACACATAAACACACACGTACTAGCTTTAGTCGGCGAGATGGTTCCCCGGAGGGGGAGGCGAACAAGGTCGCGCGCAATTCTCCCTTATGGGATGTGTCCGCGTGTGCACGTGTGTGTGTCTGTGTATGTGTGATTTCACTTGGAATCAACGAATTACGTAATTATCACGCCGCGTGATGGAGAATGACGCGCAGTTGCCGCGATCGCTCCCGCTCCCGAGGACGTCTCTCCCTTCAAAATGAAAATATCGCTATATGCTCGGGCGCTACTATTCTGTGATCCTAAGAAGAGAAGTTAACGTCTTACACACATCTTACATGTCGGATGGATTTATTGGAAAATTGTTCTTTCGGGCGGTACCGTGCGCGCGTGTGCTCCGTGTACATGATGATACATCACTGTACACCCACGCGTGCATGCCGCGTAATTATACGTGCTGTTTTTATCGCCATCGCGGGGTGCTCCGCGTATTCCTTAACGGAGCGTTTTCACTATATTTAATTGTACGTAATTACAATTTTTTACGTCTTTTGCATTTAAGAATGCAAGAAAGAAAGAGAGAGAGAGAGAGAGAGAGCATGTGTGTGTGTGTGGAAGATTGTGGCGAAAGGGATATATATATAGAGAGAGAAATAGAGATAGACAGACCGTGAGAGAGTACAGGCGCGAATAGAAAGGGCGAAATTCATTACGATTAAATCGAGGCCGGTTATCGCGTTTAAATAACGTTAGCAGCAAATTGGGGCAAATTAGGGGAGAGCAGTGCCATCAACGATCTTCGAAAAAGGGCTCGAAATTTTGCTGCGAGAGAGATCTAGTCCGGACGAAAAATCCCGCCCTCGGATCACCCGATGTTCCAAGTATTCGCTCTTAAACCGGCTCCGAATTAAACGTCGTGCAAAAGTGCCTTTGGTAATGTGCACTCCGGTATATCCCTGGTAATGATCTCGCCTCGAATGCGAGCACCCCCTCCCCCTTCCACGTCTGATTCCCGTGTTTTCCTTTATACCCCCCATCGTATCTGTGTGCGAAAGATGAGACACGCGTGCGAGTGTATAGATGATCGTGTGGATCGATTAAATTGTTTCCCCCCGAATCTCTGTGATCGCGAGCGCTTTCTCCGCCTTTGTCGGAAAAGCGCGCAGCTTCTTCGTTTCGGTCCCTGGGTTTCCGCGCGCGTTCGTTCGTTCTTTCTCGACTAAAAAAAAGGCTGAAATATCGCGAACTAATCTTACTCTTATACATACATATACATACATATACGTATAGCGTGTAAGTCTCTCTCTCGCAAAAATTAAAAAGTCTAAGAGAATACATATAGTCTTCTTAAATGCTAAGACTATTTCCTCGTGTACTACTCTCGATTGTAATTTCATTGTTTACTACTATTGATAGAATTCTTCCCCCCCCCTCCCCCATTTTCAGGCGAAGAAACATACGTCTGTTCCAGATACACGAACGTCCTCAAATAAGTGGTACAATTTATTGCTCTACGTACATAACGTCGCACGCGCGCGCGCCTATCGGTTGTAAAACTTTTAATATTTAAACAAGTGCATGAGCGTGCCGCGTATCGATTCCGACACGTAGGGGAGGTCATCTTTCAGAGAAGACATGCCTGCCTATAGAATCATCTGTTGCCGCATTCGTTTCGCGTTTCCGTATATACCTCACCGAGTTTTTTTCCGGTGAGACACTTTTAGAGCTAGGTTTTAACATTTTTGTCCCGCACAGATTTTGTCCCACTAGTGTGCCGTGTGCTGCTATTTTTCAAACTTCACGATCGCTCGGGAATCGACCTCTTCCACCTCCATCGTGGGAGACAGAGAGGCCGTTTAGCTTTCCAATCTCGGCAGCGTTACGCATTTAAGCGTCGATTTAGGATTCTATTAAGCTTCCTCTGAGTTAAGAATGTAGCTCTTTCTCTGTAAATTACAATCGATTTTGCTTCCCGAACTTGCTCGCTCAAGAGAATCTTTTTCTTCTTTTCTCGGTCACTAATTACAGTTCGAGAATTAACTCGCTCCGACGTTTCCGCGAGGATAAGCCTCGAAAGGATCGACCGGGGAAAACGATAGAGAGAAAGTAGGATGGGACACCGTATGGGATTTTAATTGCGAATGGAATTCGCCGTTGCGTCGATAATCATGCTTTCTAAAAAAAAGCGAAATCTCTCTCGAAATTCTCCATAAACGATAGAAGTCTCCATACGCGTCGCGTCGTCGCAAACGATCCTGCCCATTAGCCGTTAGCTAAGGATAACGAAGGACCGCCGTTTCCTCGCTTCGCGAAGGAAGGAACGTGAGCGAAATCGGGAAACGCCGAGTTCCGACGATGAAAGTATTGCACAAACGAAAAGCGAGATGCTCGCTCGGCAAACAAATTTACCGGCTTATTCTTGACCTCTCTCCGGCACCGTCGCACCTCCAAATTCCTGCCGAAATCTTCAATTTTTCAGGAAAAGGATTGAAAGAGCGGGTATACATATACGGCCGCTTTTATTCATTCGCCTCGTTGAATTGACACGCGAACAGAACACGGCGTACAATGGCGGAAAACGACGAGTGTATATATATGTTTACCGAACGGTTTAGGGATATTACTATATTTATCGCGAAATTTATTGCGACGTGCAAGGATACATTCGCTCGGAAGGGTTGGAATTATAGGGGACGGATAAGAGGAGGGATACGGTACCGCGCTCGGCCATCGTTTATATATCGTATCCTGTTACTGAATCGATGCGCTATCTCCATCCCCTTGGTCTCCGCCCGCAGAGAGCCTCGTGTGTTTCCACGGAAAGGAAGAAACCACCGCACAATATAACCGGAACCATTGTTTGTAAAATTATCACTTACTATTAAAATTATCATTATTATTACATCGCTGCTGTTTTTTGCGACTACGGTAGTTATTTTATCTTAGAAGTTAAAGAGAGCTTTCTTATTGCGATTTCTCTATTGTACCACTTATATACAACTTGATGCACGAATTTTTCGAGAATAAATATTTATGAAACGCTCCATTCTTAACGAATGATTGTTCTACGTTTCAGAAATCCTTCCCCCTTCTCCCCCGACGCTCAAATCGACGAACCGAATTACGTATTCATACGCGCACCTCGCCTTATTCATTTATTATGAGATCTTATTCGGATCCGATCGTTCAAGTTATCTCGCCGCACGTCCATGTTCCAAATCACGGAGACGGGAGAGAATCTCCTGAGCTTGCCGATTAGTTTCGTCAGGCGGAGGACTCGTCCAAGTCACCACCGTTCGCTCTCGTTAATGATCGCGGAATACAGTGTCGTCGAGATTTCGTACTCGATACCGTCTTGTTTTGTTTTTTTCTTTCCTTTTTCTACCTGGTACGGCCTCCTGGAACTTCGCTGCATCGACTGTGGGCCGGAGGGCGGATGCAATGACGTATCGACCGGCCCGAGGTCAACCGGGGTCACCAAAGTTCATAGCGCGTTTGGCGCAAAAGTAACCGGTGTGTCAGTTCGTACCACAGAACGCCGCCAAAAAGCGCTTTGCTCTCTCGCAACGCTCGGTATTTTTTTTTTTTTTTTTTTTTGACATCATTGAAACCTTCGCCGTCGGCGTGTAAGAAATAACTCGACGCCGCCAAATAGCGAGATATTCGGCGATATTTTGGGTAATTCGCGCAAAACGTTCTCGAAATAGCTCGGAGACGACGATGAAATTAACAGATAGTATTAGAGTGAGAGCATTAACTTGATTATCTCGCCAACCGCATTTTTTCGAGAAATGAAACGTAAACTTGTGCCATTTCCAATTTTCGCTGTTTCATTTGGACATTGAATAAAAATAGCGAATTACTCGCAGGTTTTGTTGGAATAATTTTTTCTTTGAAGCAAAAAGACATTTCATTTTGTTCCTATCTTGTATTTTTATCTGTATTGCACATATTGAATTCCGCAGCCATCGCGTTTCTCCCTCGAAATTACCGTTACTCGAAAGGACGAAGTGCGCAAATATCTTTTTTTAGCCGCTATACAGTCTGCTTACGGAAGCGAAGGGAATCATAAATATAATAATAGCGTACGAGATAAATGTGAGTTCGAAATGTGGTTTTTAATTTTTTTCGGGAACCGATATTCGATTCGATTTCCAGCGATTAAAACGTTACGTTCGTTACTAGACAGCGCGTTTTGTCAATTAATCAAGCTGTGTTTACGGAACACGGTAATGTGATTGCCACGACGTATCCTCTTCGACACGAGCGGCAGATACACATGAGAGTGTTGGCTTTCTGTTTGATCAGGATGATTGGTGCTATGCCAGCGGTGGCCGTCCGCCACGAGCGTAGGAGGCAAGAAAAAAGGCTGAAGCGGCCGAGTCAGCTCTATTTGGGAGGACAGTGGCTACCACCCCTTCAGGGCTCGCCGCCCACCCCCAGTCCGCACAACAATCTGGACCCCTTGCCCGAGCTCTACTTATGCGGCAAGGTAACAAACTCAACTCGCTAACGCGATATGCCGATCGACGTCGAGCCGAGTCGTTTCAAGGAGCCGTGCGCTTGACATTTAACAATTAGAGTTTCTCAACTTACGTGTACGAGCGCTGAAATTGTGAATGGGGAGAGAAACTTTCGTGTACTGGCGCATACAAGTGAGAAAAGTTGACGGAATTAATTTCCTACCTTTTTCTTTCTTTCTTTCAATAATAATTGAGATTAATGTTACAGCCTTAAAAATGATTACTAGCTTGCGGTACATGTTTACTCAGTATAGAGAGTCGATTTAAACTCAATATACTTTACATATATTACATATATTACCGTCCATAATATACGCTGCATGCGCGGGGGCGGGAAGTTTTCCGCCTCGTGTTCGATTTTGATATTAGTTTCCCAAGTGAAGGACATATATAGGGTAGACCGAGGCGAATCGGATCAAAGTAAGAATTCAGATCGTATTTGTCACATTCATCAATATATCTAACCATGTAAAATACAAATAATAATTATATACATTGATGAATGTAACAAATACAATCGCCTCAATTCTTACTTTGATCCGATTCGCCTCGGTCTACCCTACATGTGTGTAATATAAGCGCCGGGAACGGCGGCGAGAGTAAGCGCGTGTACGCCACCTGAACGAAGATCGTTGCCCGCAGATATCCGGGCTGCACGCCGTGGTGGTGTGCCTGTTGTTGGGCGCGGTGGTGCTCGTGGTCGGTCTCGTCCAACTCGTCCCGGGTGCAACGACCACCAACCACAGGTTGGCGTTACTCGTGGCAGGCGCTGCCCTACTTATACTGGGTGAGCCTTCTTATACATGGGAAAAGCCTTCTTTCGCGTTTACAGCTTTTATCTCGACGTTGCTGCTGCTCCACGGGACACGCTCTCCTCTCGCGGAAAAAGGAGCGAGGGAGGTTTAAACCCGCGTTGTAAACGCGCGTTCCATGTCGCGTATCGGCGAAGAAATTAAATATCGCGCACTCGCTCAATAATTCAAGCCGTGGAAACATTCCCGGGCTCGTTTTGTGCGCAAACTAATAATAGTTGAATCGTTTCATTTATTTATGCCCGTACGACTGCGACAATAAATCTAAATTAAATCAACTTTGATTAAGCAGAACGTTCGTTTAAAGAGAGGAAAATAGAAAATATGTGGAGTTTAAAAGAGAAAAAGGAATGCGAATTTTTTCGACCGAATTTAGAATTGATTTCTCCTCTGGAGAAACTTCTCTGGAGAACTAATGAGACGCTCATTAATAACCGATTGCGGAACGTCAAATAAAGGATTGTAAGCGCCGCTCGATCGATCGGCGCATCGGTGACGCGCGCGTGCGTCTCGATTCGTTTGCGCTTGGCGCTCGGGACGCTCGAGCCGGGGTAGCGATACTAGCTCTAATTGCCCCTCTTATCGTTTCAGGCTTTATCCTGGCGGGCGTGAGATGTTACGTGTTACACTGCATGCCGCTGTCGGTCGAGTCGCCGGTCGCAACGCCGATCCCGCCGCCGACGAGCGAGCAGGCGCCGGCCGTGCCTAAGGGCACCCTGGACCTCCTGGTAGGCCATCAGAGCCAGCCGGAAACCGACGCACTGATGCAGCAGCATCGGGAGCACCATCACCATCATCAGCACTATCATCACAACAACCACAAGAAGAAACGCAGTTCTCAGGGCTCGCATTCCGAAGAGGCCTAAAAAACATAAACGAAACGAAGAGAGAATAGGGCGGAAAGGGGGGGAGGGGTACAGGATCTCGTTCGACGATCTCGCGCAAAAGTCGAGTCCGGCAAGAGAGAGTTTCACTCTCGAGCGAGAGATAGGGGGAGGGGGGTGAATTTCTTCGGAAGGGAGAACATCGCCATTCTTTCGTAATATCTTGAAATATACGCAGAATTTCCCAGAACGCGGCGCGTCCTTAGCGCGAGCGGTGGTGAAGCTACGTCGGAAGGGAGGAGCCGGATGGAAGGGAGATGATAATCGGCTTGACGTCGAGATTGCAGGGTACCGGCGATAAATTATTAACGTGAACGAGCGATCGGAAGTCGCGGTTGTTCAGTCCTCGGAGAGGAAGCGCCGACGTCTGGGGCATTCTGCGTATATCCTGTACATATGCCAATGTGTATAGATATGAGAGTACAGAGTGGTTTTCTATCGCGTCTAAAAAAAATAAAGAGAGAGAGAGCTAGAGAGAGACCCGCGGGATATGTTTCTTCACGTATAAGAAAAAGCAGAAGTGACATTTTGTTTATCGGAGATGTGGAGCGAAAGGTTTATACTACCGGTACCGAGTCCGTGAGATCTCGACTTTTGACATTCTTTTTGTAACAAGGGAAACTGCTAATCAGGTTTTGGCGAAATATCGGCGAAATCCTAGTTACGTACATTGGTATCTATATACATATAATATACAAACAACATAACTAATTTACGTTGCAAATGTATATGCCGAGGCAAGTGCACTTTTCTACCTGATGTACCGAGGATTCGATATATCTAACGACATTCTTTTATCACAAGACTTCTAGTAGAGAGATTTCGTAGAAGAGACGCGTTCAATGTACCGATTGATACAGAGTGGCTCGTTCCTGGCCGTATAACCGGAATGAGATGACAAATTTATGTAAAAGAAACAGCAATTATGCATGAAATTCTTATACTTGAATTAATTTCAAACGATAGCAGTAATTCTGTTATTTAATTCTTTTGATAATATTAATAATGAAATTAAGATCATTTTATATCTGGAATTATGTATTATTTGTGAAGGCTGAAAACTTTGTAAACGCACAAAAGAAAACTTTCTCTATAAAAGATTCCGACAAGATTCCTCTTGATAATCGGATAATTACTGATATCTTTCGTCACTTGAAAACAACTTTCGACGTAAATTATTCAACGCTATCAAAGTATGAGGTAAAACAATTTTAACAGCTTAGAAGCTAGAGAATAATTTCATTTTCTTAAATATATTTACGCTCGAGTAATCGCTGCGTTGAATCAGTAGGCAACTTGTAAACAGTCACTATTGATTTTCTTATCTTACAGTTTTGTTTTCTTAAGAAAACGGAAGTTTTCTTACGCGATTTACATTATTTATCTATCCTTTTTTTACGTAAAATTACCTCTTTCCGGGCCGTATGGCCGATAACGCGCCACTCTGTATACAAATCTGTATTTATTTCTTGGAAAACACGCGCGAGAAATCGGCGTATGGGGGAAACGTCGTAGAAGTCTACGACGATTGATCCTATACGCGCGCGGCTTTATCTTCGATATTCCCGACGAAGAACCTCGTAGAGATAACACGTTTATATAGAATTCGATTTAGAGGGCGGATAATCGAGAGGGCGAGAGGAGGCGACGGCCGACGGTGGTAATGACGAGTGGGCGAGCGCGATTATGAGGAGAGGGAAACACGTCGATGTCGATACTTTAATAACTTAATTAGCGAATAAGGTTTTTCCAGCACCCTCGCGCACTAATTAGCAAAAAAAAAAAAACTTCGATGTTACTTCTTCCAGAAAGGTCTTAGCGAATCGGGAAACGAAATATAGTCACCCTCGCGGCTGTTACCTAATCGATTTTCGCAGGAAAGGGCGCCGCGAAGCGCGCGGCCCGGGGAGAAGCGCGCGCGTCTTTTGCATATAACAAAGAGTACATGTACATTATCTTTTTACACTCGATATATATTTATACCTATAAGCGAGACATTAAACGAGAGTCTGTGCCTGCGCGCGGAGAAGAGCTTCGTTCGATCGTCGAATTGATCAATTTGATCGTTTGTGTTCGTTCAACAACTCGGTACAAATTCATCCAGGAATCGGCATATCGCCGGGTATGCCGATCAATTCTAATAATCGCGAGATTGATATACGCGCGATTGATCGTCACGCCGAACATTTGACCAGGCTTTTTCGACCTTGAGGCGTTTCGCTGCACGTAAATGGCGGGCATTCCTCACAGGAAATAATTCTCGGCGCGCGGATACACGTTCGTCTATTGGGGTCCACTTAAAGTTATCGCGTTTGAAATTTAAAAAGAACGCGCTGTAACAATTACGAGGGTGTTTTACAAACTGGCGTACAATATTTTTAGGACGATCCCGATGTCCACGCGCAGCGAGATATCGCGGGATCTCGCGATCGCATTGCACTTCCTATGTTCTCTCATTCACTTGGCGGTCATTTAGTCGCTCGAATGAGAAACGACGGGTGAGAAAGACGTCGAATCGGTGATTGACGTCGAATTCAACGTCCAATCGACGTCTTTTTCGACCGGTCGTTTCTCACTGGGCAGTAATATAGAAGTAGAGGAGCACTGAGAGAGTTTTGTATTATGAACCAAACGTTTTGTTGATATATGCTCAAGAAATTTATTTAGTTGCTGTAAACAAATATGTTATTTGCTTATATCTTGTTAAGTCGTTTTGGTTTAGAGAACAAAACAGTTTTGTTCTCTATTGTGTTTTGTTCTCTAAATCAAAACGACTTAATAAACGACAAGATATAAGCAAATAACATATTTGTTTACAGCAACTAAATAAATTTCTTGAGCATATATCAAGAAAACTTTTGCTTCATAATACAAAACATTTCTCTCAGTGAGAGTATCATAAATATACACATACATAAAACACACATACACACATACACACACACACACACATGCAAACGCACGCATACACGAGTACGATATATATGCACTATAAATCTAGCATTAGCGGTCGGTCTGTTGCACTAACGCGTTGCAGTTTTAGTTGACTATCTCTAGTTGGATGTTAGAGAGTCCTTCTTAGATGTCCAGGTGCCACCTTGTAATATATAACCGCGGATAGACAGTTTAATTAATAGCCGCCGTTACGCTAGAGCCAGTAATCGTCGTTGGTGCAATCAGTCCTAAGTAAAATAGCGCATCTGTCTAGCTATAAATCCGCCACGGATGTAAATATAGTGAGACGAGCTGTAAACTGCGAAAGCTTCGCGGTAATCATGCGCGAGGTAAATCGCGTAAGCCACGCAACATTAAGCTCTCGTGACAACCTGACCTCCACACATGTTTTATTTCACAATTAAGTAATAAGATAATTGTACCCACAACGTGGCTTACTGAAGATCCAGAATAGTTTTTGAAATGATAAAATTTTAATTCCGAGATAAATAAACCGAGATTTCACCGAAGAAGAAACAACTGCGAGAATGCGAAATAAGAATTTCAAGCAACATTGGCGTAAAAAGCGCTGTATTTATAAATAAGTCGACATATCGATTAACAGCATTAGAATTTAAACTTTTATCAATTGTTACAAAGAAAATATTTAATACAAAGTAATTCTTAAATCGAACACATGCAGTCACTTATTACCGAAAGAACTTTTCATTGAGCTGCATAATAATTATATACGGTTAATATATTGCCATGTTCTAAGTCGATAATATATCTAATTACTAAATTAAAATAATAATAATAATTCACGACTATTGGAAAATGAATTAGATTATATATATCGTATATTTTAAATCATAGAGGGTGCAGTTATTTTATTATAAATTACACACATACACACACAAAATTTGTATCGATCAGCACACTGCCTAATTTGCACACGTCGCTCATGAGATCGCTATGATTGCTCGTAAAATCGGCTTGTATTATAGATTAAAAAAAAATGTTGGTGCATTCCGAAGCAGAATTTTGCGTGACACAGACGTTATCAGGATTTATTTGAGAAATCAGAGTGCATAGAAAGAGGAAGATCGCTCCGCTAACAATTCGAGGATCGCAATTACAAGGCCCGTCACCTAACACTGCTTTCACGCATCACTCATCGCATCATTACGCATATTACGTGTCGTTCTCCTTTCCTTTTCCTGTACGTTGGCGCGTGTTGTGTAACATGTCCCCCCTATTAGACGAAGTACTTAAGAAGCGTTAGCGTGTTCGTGCAAACTGGCGATAACCGTAATCTCGAGAGTAGCTGTATACTTAGAGCGCGTAGAACACAGGTTCATATAATTCATTTAGAAAAAGTTCTCTCCTCACACGTAGACATAACATATATATATAAATACATATATAAATACATAATAGTAAGTCCTCGTTGTTGGTTGTTTCGATCCTTGCCGTTTCTGTTACTCTTTCTTTCGTTAGAGAGTCCGAATGATAGGTGCCAATCGTAGCGAATATGTATTAAAAAAAACAAAGAAGACGTTGAAGAAGACGAAGAAAAAAACGGTACTATCGTTGCTTGTTTCGCGCATCCGGGGATTATTAGTTTTTTTACTTTAGCGCACCCTCACACACAAGGAGTACGCCGAGTGGCATATCCTCGACTCGAGGGGAAACGAATCCAACCCGGAAGCTCACCGTTCGGTTGTCGAAGTGAACGAACAACGAGATCTTATTGTGGTATTAAGGCGCTCGTGCAGCCGCGATAGATGAACATTGTCCGGTCCAGCGCGCCTGTCTTGTTTCCTACTGCGTTTCTGCGTCCGCATGTATGCTGTATGCGCCTTTCTTTTTTTTTCTTCCATTGCTAATTTACGAGCGTCGTTCCGGCAGGTCTCCCCGACTCTTTCCGCCGGAAAAGTCGGGGAACGAGGTCTTCGCAAGCTGCGCTCGTGAAGTCCTTCTGCGACACACAACACAAACGATAAACAAACAATGTACATACACTGAAAAAAAATTTTGATTAAAAACGGACGAATTAGAAAATCTTGTAGGATTGTCAAATCCTAAAATATTCTGGTTATTATAATAGAAAATCTGATTATTATAATAGAATTCAATACTTTATAACTTATGATAACCAGAATTCCTATTATAATAACTCGAATATTTGATCAATCTTACAAGATTTTTCTGATTCGTCTGTTTTTAACCAGAATTTTTTTGTACACACACGTACAATACACAGCAGGCCGTGTACGTCGTTCTTTTACACGCATTCGGAATTGTATTGTTTCTTCTTTTTTTATATGCGTATATCTTCATTGTCGTTCTCTTATATTTAAATCTCATCCCATCGCGCGCGAGAGAATAGCGCTAGTTTAGAGGAGAGATTGCGGCTTGTAAATCCTATGATAGCGACAATTCTGTCTCTTCTAACACTTGTGGTATGTACATTCGCGCATTATTATATCGACCAATTATTACGAATGAGAGAGGCGAGTGCGCGCAAAGGCGAAGGTGCAAAAAGTGCTTTTTTCAGAAGACGATCTTTCAGATTTTGTATAAACTTATTATACAATATTATATGTATACACTCTATCTTCCTACATATATATATAATATAAATATAAATATAAATATAATTATACTGTTACACACGCGCGCAGAGCCATATGTGCAACTCTATGAACGCGCCGTTCGCGCGGCCGAGCGGCGATTATGAAAGTTTCGTCATCATACTCTGCCCGAATCTTTCGTAAAGAGCGAAAGCGTCTCTCGGCGTGATCGACGGCGAGATCGTTCTCCTCTTTCGACTCTCGGCAAGAAGTGATCATCGCTTAACCGAAACCGGCTTGCCGTCAATCGCGCCGCGGCGAGAAATGGGCGATATTAACCATGTATGTGATTCTACAATTAAACAGAAAACTGTAAGCAGAAGTCAACTCTATCGCTATTTTAACTTTCAGAGTTTAATAAAACGTTTTCACTAACAGCAAGCGGTCTCTCGTTGTGAATCATCGTGTCGCGTATCTCTACACTGGAAAAAATTCTGATTAAAAACGGACGAATCACAAAATTTTATAGTATTAATCAAATATTCTGTTATTATAGTAAAACTCGATACTTTATAACTTATAACAACTAGAATTCCTATTATACTAACCAGAATATTTGATCACTTCTGCAAAATTTTTCTGATTCGTCCGTTTTTAATCAGATTTTTTTTTAGTGTACAATTCTCCTCGCGCTCTTAACAGGTATGAAAACGCGATGGATATCCTTGTCCTGCGGTCCATTCCTGCAGCCTGACCTCGATAATATTTGTCTTCAAAGAATCCCAGTTACTTGGACATGTAAAGTTCCAAAAAATCATAATTTAAATTTTTTAATTTAAAATTAAGACAATGTTTTGAAAGTCATAATCCCAAAAACAAAAAATTAAGACAATATCTCGAAAATCATAATTCTGAAATATAAGAAATGAAACAATGTAAAAAATTATATTATTAATTATATTATTAATAAATAATTTTTGGAACATTGCCGCATTCCTAAAATTTCATAATTACGACATTTCGAAATATACCACTTTTCAAATTATGGCACATTTTTTTTAGTTCCTTGATCCCTCTTGTCCCTTATATATAATAATATAATAACTTTTTTTTGATCCCCTTTACATATTCACAGATTAAGGGATTGATACTTTCAATCGCGTCGCAGAATCTCGCGAACCGAAATTCATCTCCCGCGGTAAACCACCACGAGGTTCCAAGGGAGAGGTAGAAGGGCTGGTAGTTGGGAGTAAGGGAGGTTTGTTTTGGAAACGTCGGTCACGTAGCCGTTGCGAAATGGACCAACGTATATACGTGTGCGCGCGCGCAACGTGCACCAGATGGTGATGGATACTTTTAGCCTGGTGGGCGGCTGGCTGAGGGGTGGTTTTATCGACCAGGATACGCGGAATCTCGAAAAGGTTCAGTAGTCGCGGGACCACCACCCCGTCAGAACGGCTTTCGCTAAACGCCTCACACGCGGACGCTTCTACGGTGCTCCCGTTTTTTTTTTTCTCTCTCTCTCTTCCCCTCCCGTCTCTCCCCCCTTTTTCTCTCTCTCTCTCTTTCTCCTCTCCTCCGTTCCTCTCTCCGAGCCTTCTTCGGCGCCGTTCCTCAGCTTCGCTCCTTTGCTTTCCGCTCCCTCGCGCGCAAAATATCTCGCGACGTGAACCGAAGGAGCGGGTGCCATATTCTCGCGTACGAGCGATCCTGGATTCAGCTGCACGAAGTAAGTGAAACTCCGGACAAGTGCGGAGAAGCGAGTTCTCATCCCCCCCTGCGTGTAAATATTTTCGAAATGCATCTTTCTGTCGCTGCGCTCCGTCGATCGAATCGTCGAAATTGAAGCCTCTCGAGTCTCCTCCTCCGCGATCGTTATCAAAACAGGTAAATACGTCGCAGGTGCACAGGTTCTTCGCCTAATTACGCGTCGCAACGTGACTCTGTCTCCGCTCCCGTATTAATTTCAGCCCCCAATCGATGCGGGAGAACCTTCACGCTCGAGGAAACATTCACGCGCGGAGGCCTAGCGGCCCCTCGTACCCCCCTCGTCCTTTCCGTTATTTCGTCAGGGCAAATGAACAAATATGGGGCAATCGGAATCGTCGCGGAGTTGCACGCTTCCTTTCCCCCGTCCATCATTGCATTTAACATCGCGTTCGATGTAACCTACATTGATTATTTATAAATCGGAGCCAGCGTGGAATTTGTGGTCTGATGGATTTTAGGAGATGCCTCCTTTAAAGCCTCGAACGGGGGAGGGGAGCGTCTCGATATGGAACACCTGGCTCGCTGCTGGTTGAACGCTTATCGGCGAAGCGTGAAATTTCCCCTTGGACGTTAAATGTGCAATGGTGACCCATTTATCGATTTTCCGAGATTTTAGTGGAACGTATCCAGCGCACCGTTCGCGCTCTGCCTCGAGGCGAGTGTAAGGATAGAGGAAGAGGGAGGCAAAAATAGCGGGTCGAATGGAAACGCAAAATCCGCGAGAGACCGTCGGGAATCCTCCGCGACCGGCGCTGTCGCGGGGTCGTACATCAACGAGTTATGCGCCCGAGAGTGGAATATTTGTCATCTGTCATGTCCGCGACAGTCGACAAATATTGACGGCCTGCTTGGCTGCGCCTCGCATTTTCTCTCGCGCGCTTCGCCGAGGCTGCGATGAAATCGCGACGGCGAAGCGGAGCATATACGCGCGGCGCGGCGTCCATATGGCGTGCAGTAACCTCGATTATCGGAAACTGTTATAGCTATATTTTTCTGGAGCGTAGCCAAACAGAATATCAACGACGAGCCGAGCGCGGCCAGCTCAAGGCGAGCGGCGGCGCGAGTCAATGCACGACGAGTACAGGTCGTTGCCATAAATTAATTCCCCACCCCCGGCGTTTTTTTGGAAAAGCTCGATCGATGATTCGGCCTTTCATTGTCGATCGCTGAATTAAATGTCATCCAAAAGTCATCGTGATGGCGAAAATAATCGTCGCTAAGACGAACGTTGATTTCCCTCTTCTTGAAATTTATTCGAAATAAAATCCAACCGCCTTGGCCGTTGCCCAAGGTAGAACGGCCCGCGAGTTGGTACCTTCCAGGGTGAACCACCTCGCTCGCGTGGCGTCGAGCCCTGCCAAATCGCGAAGATGCGTGCGTTTCGCGAAAGAAGAAAAAAAAGGGGAACGATCGCGTGGGCGAAATCCGCGCGTGAAATTCGAGTGATATACGGACTCGCGCGCGGATTTACGGAGACGTCCTTTACCTCCCCTCAATTCCCACTCGAGATTCTGGCAGGAATCCAGGCTACGAGATAGCGCTAATACTAGTTGCACATTCGCGAGCGCCTATAACTCGGCCGACTCTATACGATTGCACGTGGAGCTGCAACCATGACATCAGGGGAATCAGGCCAGCGTTCCACTTTACGCCCTTCTAAAGCGATAACGCTCGCTATATCCGACTATTTTATGCGCGTACACACCGCGCGCGATTCCCAACTCGCTGCGAAATTGAATAAGCCCTCGACACCCTTCGAGCGTGTCTCTCTCTCTCTCTCTCTCTCTCTCTTTCCCAGCGCTTTCAATTATAATTAAATGTAAAAAAAAATCGCGCTTTAACTGCCGTAAATTAGACGGAGGGGCGAGAGGGCGTGAGAGGGATGTGTTTTTCTGTTTATGCTCGCGCTCCTCGCGAACACAGTCACGCGAGATCGTACTTATCGTCGATGGGGACCTAACGAATCTCGAAGGAGGGAGAGAGAGAATTTGTCGTGCGTTTTTTTCAGTGGTGTGTACCTGCACCCCGTTGCTGGCTTCGGTTGTTCGATAATCGAGGTACAAAGGTCATCGCCCCCTCCCGAGAACATATCTAGGCCACCGACACCACCAACGTTTGCCAGTAATCGCGCATCTGACTACGAAAACGGCTCTTCGCGCTCGTGGGAACGACTAAATGATATTTCGAACATCGGGTCCCTCTCGAGGGTCGCATTCCCGAAAATTTGATCAATTCTATGACGTACCTAATAAACCCGTTGTTATAATAACATAAATATAATTCGATGTTTGTGTCGTCGGGGTGAACATGCTGGAAAATTTTAATTTCGATAATTAAAAACTAATATAATGTCCAGAAAATTATAATTACGCAATTTGAGAATGTTGTGATAATGTCCCGAAAAATTATATATAATTCATATAATTACAAGATATATAATATGTAGTAATATGCTATATATTATATATAATATACAGTAATATAATAATACATAGTAAATAAGATTATAAGTAATAAAATACATCCTATTACATATAATATCCTATTATATAATTATACATATATTCAACTTCAGAATTATGACTTTCGGTACATTGTTTTATTATTAGTCTTTAATTTTCGAGACTGTTTGCACGTTCACCGAGCACATTTTTTTTTACGCAGCTTCTAACACTATTTTTCATTTCAGAATGATTACCGCGTTACCAGTACCTTCGGTGAAGGTCTTCCACAAGACTTACTATCAGGAGAAGAGCTCACGGATAGGAAACAGCCAGCCGGGTAGCCCGCTGGCGGAGAGCGAGGCGGTGCTGGCGATGATAGACAAGGAGCCGCCGGAGTACTATTTCTGCGGAAAGGTAAGGACATCGTCGCATTACCGTCCCAGTGAGAAATAATAGTTGAGAAGATGTTGAATCGATGTTAATTCAACGTTTCTCCAACCGTAATCATCATTATTTCTTACTGGAGTTGCTCACTACCGTTCGTGAGGAGATTGCGACATTGGTATGTTGTTCCAGGTGAATTCGCTGTACGTCGTTGTTGGCTCGCTGCTGCTGGGAGCGGTGGTGCTGGTCGTCGGCCTGGTGCAGCTCGCACCGGGCGCGGAGGCCGCCCGGAATTCTGCGGCTCTGATCGCCACCGGAAGCGGCCTGCTCGTGATAGGGGTGTTCCTCGCACCCTTGCGAGCCGTCTGCATCAGGAAACAGAACGCGGCCCAGAAGGACGGCACCCATCAGCGCAGTGTCACCAGCATAGACATGCTGCTGGCCCAGCATAAGTAAACTGATCAATCATGATTTATTCTTCAGCCTCTTCTTTCGCCGCGCGGAGATAAAGATCGTCCCTTTCTCTTTCCTTCGACAAGATGCAATCCTCGCCGCATCGAAAGAATTCCATTTTTCGCTGTTTAATTACGAACAAAAGAGAAAAATAAACATTCAAAATTATCTGTTACACTGAAAAAAATTCTGATTAGAACCGAGCGAATCAGAAAATCTTGTAAAGTTTATAATATAAAGTATATAAAGTATATAATATAAAGTATTGAATTCTATTATAATAACCAGAATATTTGATCAAACCTACAAGATTTTCTGCTTCGTTCGTTTTAAGAATTTCTTTTCAGTGTAGAGTATACAAATATGTCAACAAAGAATTTTAACAGTTTCATTGACACAAAAGCTTCGAAGCTTTTGAGCTTCTGATTTCGTAACACAAACTCGTAGATACCTTAGAACTTTGAATCTCGGTTTACATTGAATTGTAAGTCGAGTCAATCTCGGCTCGAAAAAGACCGTGGCTATTTTTGAAAAGACCATTTCGAAGTTTCCGTTTGGCAAAGGCATCTTACTCCCTTATTTGACATTCCCCGCGTTCCATCACCATAGTATCTCCATTATGTCGGCAGGGACTTCACGGTCCTGACGCCCGACGAGCTCGAGGACCTCGTGGGCCGGCCGGCGTCCAACAATCTGGAGAACAAGCCGCACCGGCAGGGCCACAACACCTAGGTAGCGACCGCCTCGAGGAAGGCGCCGCCTTCCGCGTCGTCGTCGTCCCCGCCGTGCTCGAGCACCACCACGCCGCCGTCGTCCGTCGCGTCGCCAGGACCAAGCTCCTCCATTCTCTACACGCATCGTTACGATACGCGCGAGCATAGTTTGGTTTAAATCGATGTGCATCCACCACACCGCCCGGCCGTCATTTAGCGTAGGGCCTTCTCCACGCAACTTTTTCTAAAACGCGTGCACCGCGCCAAGGTCGAGGGACCTTTCGGGGATAGCTTAAGACCGTCGTCCTCGACGAAGTTAGCCGACATGCACGACACGTAGAGAATCTTCATCGTTTCCTAAGATACTCCGACGACGCTCGGAGATCGGCTTCGTTGATCCATCCCGCCGTCGAGCCGCGAGTCACGTGTACGAAACGGTTTTTACGATGATGCGTGTGTACGAATTCGAAGTTTCATAATCGTCTTTGAGAAACGTATGCTTCGTATTTTACGTACGGCTTGCGGACGATCGCTTGCACGTATTTGTATTTCCGATTTGAACGAGAGTCGGAGGAGAATTAATTCTCCATGAATCCCATTCTCTTTTTGCTTTCTCTTCAAAATGACTGTCGAGGACTTTTAAACGATATTTCATTTGCATTGCATCGCAAACGCTTTGCATGTTAAATTATTTTTGAAATTTTGTCGGTGATATTTTTACGCTGCAGAAAAATCTATACATCAATATCTATCTCTAAAGATAGAAAATGGTTTTACTGGAAAACCATAACAACGGGGTTATTTTCTCAAAGACTAAATTGTGTTCAATTCACGAGTGAATGAAGTACGATACATCTAGTAACTTCATTGCGAATCTTCATCTTCGATTTAGGCAGAGATATGTACGTAAATAATAATACATAATATGTAGCGTTGTATAACATACATTTACGATAGGATTCGAGAATCTTGGCGATTTGTTATCAATAAGAGCGATAAAGAGGAATCAGGCGTGTAAAGAGGATCTTCTCGCAAGTCTCGCGTCTACTTGTTCGTTAAATATTTAAGGACGCGCTTGCCGCAAATGTCTTACAACTTACGTATAGCCCTGTGTCGACGGGCATTAATGTCAAGATCGTTGCGGTGGGAAAAAGGTAAAACGACACATAAGCCCGGATCGGATAAGTAATCGACGAACCTCACGAGCGATGAAACATACCGAGATCGATATATATATATAATACGCTTATACAAAGTTGCGTGCAAAAAGTGGAGATCAGCAGAGTGTTACAGGCGTTGTGTGTTGTATGTGCCTGACCCAACCGAGCTTCAAAGTCCAGGAGGCAGAAATTTGTGCGCCAGGCGCAATTAGCTCTCTTAACCTTCGAAACTTCTGAGTTTCTAATTGCCAGTCCGGGATACGGGACCTTGATTTATAAATTCTCGCCGAAACGGGGTCGACGCGAGGTCGCGCGCGAATGCCGGCCCGGGGAATGCTGATCTCCACCTTTTACGCGAGCCATTAGACACGGAGAGACGCACGGGATGGATATCAGATATCGAATCGACGGCGGATCCCTCGTTAGGGAGAAGCGAGCAATCTGATATTTATCCTCGCGGCGCGCGGCGATTTATCGATCCATCTTCGGACAGAACGGCTCGGGGGTTTCTTTAGGGGTGGGAGCTCTTATTTCGTGGCCGCGAGAGAGAAAGAGTTCCACACATACACACACGCACACACACACATATACACGCGGAAATGACGCCTAACATAGAAATATAAATCAAAATAAACATAGAAGGCTAATGATAAGTGATTCCGATCCGCATTTATTTATACTTTGTATGCTAAAAAGGGTATCGTTTAGATTTATCTCTACGAATTGTCCGTAAAGGATTCCGTAAGATTATTATCGCAAGACAGACAGATTTTGACCTGCGTTTGGCCTGCAAACGCAATTTAATTAGATCCATTGTTTAATTGAGAATTGGCAAATTGACATCCCCAACAAAATACATACACCGTAGCGATACGTAGGATTTATAAAATCGGTTGAAATTTCACAGTAACGATATCGTCTAAGTCTCGAGCTTCTTGTGTAAGAACATTTGTTTCGAGCGAGCGTAAGATGCAGCTTCGAAGAGGAAACATATCTACCGAGTCGGCTACAAGTAGAGATATATTTTTATTGTATCATTCTAGCGGGTACGCGCGAGAGAGAAGAGGGAGCGATTGAAAATTGTCCACTATTTATCAATCTAAAAGGTTCGCATTTGCAGTAAGATTCCTATTGAATTTGCCTTAATTTCGGAGACTAGAGAGAGTTAATGTTAACGATAAATTCTATTTGAGAAATTCTAACCGTGGAGGGAAGGCGCGATTTAATCATATTTTAAAGTCACCCTTAAATTCATATCTTCGAGCACCGTTCGTCGCGCGGGGAGAGATCCCTCGCGCGAGGAAACGCGTGGCGAGATCTCCGCCAGGATATCATTTGTTGCGGTAGGACTTTAAACGTAACGCGACCTTTTTCAGGCGAGGTACAACAGGGAAATATGAACGCGCGAATATCATTGATTAGCAACAATGAAGTATCCAGGTAGCAAACTGACGTTATTTGTCGTCCTTTTGACGTCTAAATATCAAAAATATTGTTTTAACATCAAAACGACGGTAAATAACGACAGCTTGTTACTTAGGTATTAGAATCGGAAGAGAGGCTTGAGCATTATTCCGCGCCTGGAACGGTTACACCACGATTCCCTGTTGTACGCAAAGATCAGACGTAATTTTAAGAGATTCAACGCACAGATTTAGCCGTAAGCATTTTTATAATGGTGTTCTATGTATATTAATAACTATTGCTAATACTATTACCCATCACACACACACACATACACATACAAACACACACAAAACACAGAACAGATAGCCCGATTGTGATCCGACCGCGAATCGGTTGGCGGAAGTGTTCTTCATACATGTTGAAATCATCATCCCTAGGACTGAATAGTAAACACGCGCCTAGCCTTGTACATACGTACGAACGTTTGTAACGCGAATTAAAAAAAAAAACAGAAAAAGAAAAAAAAAGAGCAAACCGGATCGGTTGAAATTGATCTTGAGACAAGATTTGCTGATTTTTAATTAAAGTAAAATAGACCGTGCGTCGCGTCAGTGCATATCGCTCGCGAGATGCATATCGTACGAGGATCTTTCGCGAAAACATCCGTCAGCCGCGGTTGCAGCGTTTCTCTAGATTCAACGCATCCTATAAATGTACATGAATTCATTTTTTTACGTGAAGGTACAGATCTTTGAGGTGTCCGTTTCCAATTAAAACAACCCAATAAACACAAAGTAACAGTAATATAACGTCAACGTCAAAATTTCCTACTCAAAAATATAACTGTTATATACAATGTTACATTGTAGTTACATTGTTGAGTGGAAAATTATAACATTGACGTTACATTATTGTTACTTTGTGTTTACTGGGAGGTCATTATTTCCGAGAAACGCCATCGCCTGATGTTCGATTACATAATTGATGATTAATCGAAGAAACTTTTATGGAATTTCTTGCGTTTGCGCTCGAGAGGGGATTCAATCACGTGCCAATTTTGTTAAGTTCCAACGCGTGGATTCTAAAGCTTACGGAGAGACGCTCTAGATGAGACGCTGTAACCGCGCGGCTGACTCGCGTCGCACGGTGAAAAGTATCTTCGTATTCGTGCTGCATATAAATGCATCGCTTAATATTAACAATACATATAATAATGAGAAAGTTCTACCAGATAAGACTTAGACTTTAATATGATAGCGTAAAAGGAATGTTATAGCGCGAAGCGTTCGCGATGACGCGGCCATCATTGTTGAGGCTGACTATCTTGGAGCGAGAGATGAAAAGGGGATGCCCGTCTTTCGTTATTTTATTCCGTACTATGCTGCGGCAGTAACGCATAGTTTTACTGCGGAATTGCTATTTATATTTTATACAATAACAATTATATACATATATATAATATATATAACTATATTATGTTATAATATTATATATCGGTGATGCAGTGTATACGTCATAATGTATTCGAGTCTCTTCGGGGTTTCCGACGCAAGGAATACATACTGAACCCCTTCTATCACTGCCAAAGATTCATCGTAAAGCGCGAGATAACGTGAGAAACACGTCGCGACAACAATCGCGAGAAACATCGGCTAAAAACGCGGCTGCATTAATCGAAACCTCAACAATATGTTCCGCCATTGTGAACATGTCGAAGACATTCTGAGTATATAACAGCTATTATACGATATACATATACGATATATTACAGATAATTTTTCGGCAACATTCTGACTTGCTTAAAAGTTGCGTTGATCCGTATATTTTGTAAGCGAAGATTATTAATAGCAATTATATATAATAAATATTACTACTACGATATACTACTACTATGTCGCCGCGATCATTAATTAAACCTCGAATCTTCCCCTTAATTTCAGCAATACCACATAATACAGAAAAAAATATTAAATATATATTGATAAAATATTAGATTATTAGTCATATATAAAAATCTATGAAATGATTATACAGGTCTACAAAAGAAGCAAAATTGATCTCTCTACGAAATCATATAATAATGTAAATTTGGAAGTAATCGGGAAAAGCAAGAGAATAGTGAACGATAGGGAAACAGAGTTCGAGAAATAGTATGAGAGCTTCATTCTATTCGTTATATTTTTCAATAAAAAATTTATTCTTAATTAGACCCAATTAGAAATTTAAATGACATACATGCAAAAAAATTGGAATTTTTTTTTTAATACTCTTTCTTGACATGTATTTATACATATATGTATATGCAAATTACGCTCTCTTTACATTTCTTTTCACCTTCTCCTGTAATTATATACGGAAATTTTTATTAAAAGGCTCTCCGATACAGTAACATGTACCGATTAATTTTCCATTAAATATCAAACATAAAAATCTTAAGAATCAAGATATATACGATAACCTGCCATAAAAACATAATAAAAGGCTTACTTTTATTTGGATCATTATTAGCTATAGGAATAAAATACAGATTTTCAACGACAATATGTTGGCACTGTCACTTTGGGACGTTTCTTGGATTCCATTTCTGAAAAGAATTCTTTAATATCTTCTTCGCGTACAACCTTCTTATTTTCAGCAAACTTTTGTAAATATTGCATAAGCCGTTCCTTCATGTTGTTGTATTCTGCAAACGTAAACAGCTTAACGTTAATAAAAAAGCGATAGCTATTTTTTGAAAGATTTAACGCTTTCAAAAGTATTTCATAGAATAATTACAATCTCATAATTTTACCTTCAATCGCTGTCAATTTTTGTACATGCCCCATGCTGGCAAGAGCCTTCATGCCTTTTTCATATTGAGATTCCTGTTTATTCATTTTACCTGCTTCTTCATACGCCTGTACGCTATCTTTTGGATCAAGTAGAAATGCAATGTCTTTTGCATTATACAACTGTAATAATGGTTAAAAAGTGCGATAAAAAATTGCCATATAAGGAAGTCTTTTTAAGCTTTCAATATGTAAGAATAAAAGTATGTGAAAATTCGGTATCTCACCGATTTGCATTCGTCGCAAGTGCACAACGCGGTTCTCCAACCCTCTATCAAAAAACAGCTTCCCTTAATATCCGCACAGCTAAGTTTTGGCATCTGACATCCCTTCGGCAATTCACTGACATCTATCTCTTCATTTTTCTCGGGCACATCTGTTTTCCCTTCTGCTTTCTTTTGAGCTGCTCGCAGTAAAATAACATACTGTTAAAATTACAATTAAGCATTTACAATCAAAACAACTTGTGTCATAAAAATCAAAGTAACCTGTATATTTCGTAGCGTATTTCCACAGAAAGTTGTGCTCTTTCATACAGCCTGCGCAGATCACTTCGTCGTATTCGTTGTCTGTCGGTGCACTGTTGTCGCATTCTAGATGCTGAGAGAAATTGAGAATTAAATTTTTATCATCATAGAAAAAGATTAAATTTTTATCATAAAAAAAGAGAACTGTATAGTTACCTTCAAATGATACCAATCCTCGCATATTACACATTGTAGCATGTCATCCTCATCACCTTCTGGATCTGGATATGGCCTCGCGCAGGTACAATAAACTCCATCGAAATTCTGATTGTATTTATTCTCAGTATTGGTAGCGGATTTCATCTAAAAAAAAAAGCATAACAAGAATCGAGATCAGTCGAGGCTTTAGTTGAGTAGGTTCTTTTTAGTTAAATTCCTTGCATCATTCATCTTTCCTCTTTTTCTTGCCAACATAGAGAGAAAGAAAAGATAAACGGTGCAAAAGTTCAGTTTAAAAAAAAAGACTTAATACAATTTCATACAAAACGTACAAAAGGTATCTCATAGACCTGTTACCTTCTCCAGATTACACTGTTTGCCATCAAACTTGCTATTTCCACAGTCACACCTGAAGTTCCGCTTTGTATACAGCTCCACAAGCTCATGACCCTCGTGACAATGAAAAGTGCACGCCAGGCATATAGCAGCTCGAACCTTGTTTAAGCAGCATGTTTTGCACGCGTATAACGCTTGCCTAATGTAACCCTGCAAAACAGTCGTCCAAAACGAATTAGCAGAATGAACGACAGAAAACGGAGCTGCGAATCGCGACACTGACGCGAACGAGAACATCGAGATTGGCGTTACCTTGTTGTAAGTACAATTCTGATCGTCGGACGCGCCCAGAACGGCGTGCGCGTCCTCCTCGAGCTGATTTTCCACCTGCAGAACGTCGAGCATCGTGACGGAGCTGTCGTCCTCGACGGACTCGGCCAGCTTGTCGGACATGACTCCGATCTCGTTGCGACGCAGTCGAAGGATGACAGGAGAGATTCGCCACGAGGGAGAAGGGGCAGGAGGGGGAGAAGGAGACCTGGACTCGAGATTTCCGCAGGCGCCGGGACGGGGACCACCCCCGAAGGCGCGCAAGGTTAAGAGAGCGAACAGCGAGCGTCGCGAGCGTCGTGCGACGTGCGAGCTCACAGACCGGCGGTGACGCGTTCGACACGGCGCATCTCGCCTGACCGACCTTGCCAAATTTTCGTCCGGTCCTCTCTCTGGCGGAAGCAGCGTCGGCGTTCACCCTACTCTCGACTGGCGTCAGGATCCTCAGCGGCGATCCTCGCTACGTCGCGGCATGCCGGGGCGTCAGGCAGAAGGACGCGATCAGCAGCGATTCAAACCCCACGGTCGCCAAACGTCCCGTCAAACGCGCGTACACTCACGGGCAAAATGTGCGCCGCATTTCCCTCCAACGCCAACGGTCCGCCTGCGCGCGCGGTCACGCGCGCGCACTCGCTTCCAAGCGAGGGACGCTCGCTCGCAAACAGACGATTTCATACATTTTCATAAGAATAGGATTGGAATTTCCGAATTTTCTTTGATTCTGTACTTGCGCGCTAAATTTTGGCGCTTCTTTGTCGAAACGATGAAAACGAGCGATTTTCGGAATTGTCCACAAAATGTATCTTGAGCGAATCCGTTCAAACTTTGCATCCATCCAGGAGATTGTGGAACAAAAAGAAAAGTCAAATACAAATTAAAATGTCGAAAAAAAAGATTTATACAATAAAATTCTATGTTATGTGATTATAAGGCATCGATGGGACATTATCTGAAGTTGTCTCATGAAAGGAAATTTGAATATAGAATTACATATTTGTTACAAAATTTTCCCGTGTAACGTTGCAGAATCGTTTTACGGGGAAATTTTGTAACGTTATAGCAACCCCCAACTGCCAATACGGTTCGAGCATTTCATAACTTTTTTTATTATGAATTGAATTTTATTGTGGATATTCGATGCGTTCGCTTGACAGACGATGTGCTTTGCCGGTTTATATTTTTTTACTTAACAGCACGTATTGTTCTGTATTTTTATAGAATAAAATATCCTTAATATATTAAGAACATCCCTAAAATATTTTATACTTTTGCGATTCCAAACATTTTCAGAATCTACATGTACTTTTACTAAAATTGGAGATTCTGATTAGGGTTTAAGAAAGTTCGACGTTACAATTTAGAAATAAAGATATTTTATATGATTTTCAGAAAAACAAAACTTACCTGACTCTCTGGATATTATAAATTTTAATATGGTCCTCTTGATAAAAAGATTGATGAGATTCTTAATGATCTCCCCAAGAATAATCCTTTTCTAAAAGTTGGGAACTCATTGTGAGTATTGTGACGTCCTCTGAAATATCACAATTCCGATTAAATGGAATTAAATGCCAACTGCATGGTGATTCGATCGATATGGATGTATTCTAGATCATTCTGTAAAATAAAGATACATTTTGTATGTTAATAAAAGAAAAGAATACAATGGATTTTTATTGTTATGAAAAGCGAGAACAAATTTCAAAAATTATTTATCACAATTAATCGCAATATTTTACTATCGTCATTACAACTTATTAATATATTTATTACAAATAAAGATCTTCGAAATATCAACGAAATATTCTTTTATTAATACTTTGTATTAAATATAATATCAATCCTTTATATGATATAATAACATAAATATCACGTGAAACGAAAGTGATTCTTTTTATAATGTACGTCGCTGTAACGAAGCTGATTGTCTCAGTACAATATTATTATTCATTATCTTGATATTTTCATTGCTCAAGGAATATAGAATTATAATTGCACAATGCAACATAATGTAGAATTAACAAAAAAGATTATTAACAATTAATAATGGAATAATTAGTGGCTTAAATCAATGAGATGACCTTTGCGCGCGCGCAAAGATATAATGTTTTCAAGCTCCACATTGATCCAATTAAATGTGAACGGGACAATGATAAATGTACGAGCGATAAAAGAATTTCGAGCAACTACAAGACAACTACAAGGGAAGTCGAATTCGTAAATCATCATTACGACAGTTGTTTACACCCCTAAAACTACCAACCTATCCTAAAACACTTCCCTCACGTGAGCGTATCTACCTAGCGACATTCCTCGACATTATAATCGACAACATAGGAACAGGGATTTCTTTTTTATTTCGATCTATAGATTTGCATAGCATTTCTTCGGAAATATCGAGCATAAAATATCGAACGTAATTGTCGCTAATTAATTCATTTTGAATCACATTTCGCGGTGCACTCATTCAAGTTATCACTATCAATTTGATTTCGATTATATATAATAAACTATGATCACCAACCACGTTTCATTTGGATTCTTTTGTGGAAAATTACACTATTTTTAGACCACCAAATTTCGAAGCTACTCACTCATTTCTTGCCGAAGAACGTGAGCTTAATTTAATTATTACAGCATAGTTAAAGATAGCTCAAAGCAGAACAAAAACATCCAATTTATAATTATGTATCTTATTAATTATTTATTAAAGATTGATGAAATATTATTTATGTGCTGTAAACCGCGTTGAACTCTCAAAGTCTCTTCTTATTTACTTGTTAATTTTATTATCAAGAGTTCCTTATTATTTATCTAATATTCTAATTGTTAGCATTGTCGTTTTGTTTGAAACGCAACTTCTTTCTTTTAATATGCCGATAGTTCGTTTGTAATTTCGCCCGATTGATTTTAATTGAAGCCTACTTCAATTTAGCTTTGACCAAGCATTAAACTCGAAAGATTAGCCATTACTATTTTTCAGAGCTACAGATTGAAATATAAAAATTTATATAACGAGAAACTCAAGGTAATGCTGTCACATCCAGTTCTTCGACAATATTTTCAATTTTCACGCATACATTCACGCAGAAATTCATATTTCATTTTGTAATTCTGAATGTATTGTCCTATACGCGATAACAGTCACGAGACATGAAGTTTTAATTAATAAACTTTACATATCGTTATAATTAGATGTATAATTGGTGCCGTTGTGTTACGCTAATGTAATGTCAGAACATGTTTGAAAGTCTTTCGATCTTGCTAATCGGAGAGAATCACGAATAAAGGGAAATGTCAGTTTTATTGTGGTGTCGAATATAATTAAAGTAAAAAAACACGTATTCCTGTAACGTTTCACTTGTAAAAGTATGGAAACAAAAACTGTGCTGTGCTTGTAAGTTGCTTGAATTTTACTCTACATGTAATGATGTCGCATCGCGTAAATATTCGCTGATGTGATTATTAATTGTTAAACATTTACAACAGTTTTCGGATATTATCAACGTTTCTACATTTCTGATATTTTATAATAAAACAACCTCAAATATTTATATACATCAGATGCGGAGTAGACTTCAAAATGCAATTAATAATTTAATATTTGTTAAAGCAATTACTAAAATTCAAAATTAATTATTTTATATATATAGGATGTCCGGTAAAAATTGAATCAACGCTCGTGATAGAGCAGACTAAACTGAGTCGAAAAGTTCTGTACCATTTTGCAATTTTCGCAATAGTTAACGAGTTATTAATTGTTAAAAATCAGAAGAAGGGATAGCACGGTACAGAAGACGTGGGCAGAGGCCGCTGTCTGTGTTGCCATTGTCGCTCTCATGTCTTGCGCACCGCGCTGTCAATCCCTTCTTCCGATTTTTAACAATTAATAACTTAATTATTGCGTTAATTATTGCGAGAATTGAAAAATGGTACAGGACTTTTCGATTCGATTTAGTCCATTCTATCTGCTCAGCGTTGATTCAATCTTTACCGGATATTCTGTATATTTGTCGAACAAAAATATCCGTAAAGCAATACTGTGAATGGCAGTTATTATATTTCTACAGTAGTTACCATATAACAAGTTCCTATTTTTTCCTATTGTCTTATAATTACTCAATAATAAGTAAATGAAAAACGATACTACACACGTTTTGTAACAGCACATACAATCGTCACATTATTAAAAAAATAAAATAATGAGAATGCAATCAGGGGGTCGATTGTATATTTCTGAAGAAAGTGAAAATGTGAAAAGTGAACAGTATTGTCTGCATTGAGTGATGTATATTTTTAGGATTAATATACCAATCACCAATTAGGATATACACCAATCAATGCTACTCACTTTTCACATTTTCACTTCTTTAAAAATACATAATCGATCCCCAGTGAGTTATTAATTTTTTTATCTTTTAATATTACACACTTTTAATATTTAATCCATCACATTGAAACATGTAAATGTATTATAACATCACTGATTAGTACGTTTAATCTTTATCTCATACGACAATAAATATTTAGCATATATAATAAGCAATAAAAATTTCGTAAGTAAAATTATAAAATGGTATAAAATTATAAAATATAAAACGATCAATTCCACATTTACGTGTAATTAGTAAAATTTTTAAATCACATACTGATGTAATCAAAATATAAAACAAAAATGTTTCGATATATCGTAGACATTACTGAAAGAAGTATCGAAGGTGACTGAACGGGACTCTCCTTCATACAGACGACTGTTTATATCGGTAGGTAAATCAAAGTTCTAAGTATTAATACATTCTGCTCACGTGTTCGAAGCTATTAAAGGTACATGGACAATTCTTCGAACGAAAATATAGACTTCCTATCTCATAAAGAGAATAGTTAAAAATCTGTCTCAATTAAATAAGAAAAAACAGTGCTAAATTTGTTGCTACATCTGGCGACTCACAAGCCTGCAGCCTGCAAATTTAATCGTTTTCTTTGAAGTGCAATTTTTCTTATGTGACTGTAATTTGTCTATAACCACAAAAAAAACTGAAATTACAGTCAATTTCGATAATACCCAATTAAATCTTAAATTATCCATTAATTATTCAAAGTTTTGATAGACACAAATGATACATATGCCAATAAAAAAAAGTACTTTAAAGAAACGGCAATACAGATTGCATTCTCTCAATAACATTATTCATTTTGAGAGTAGAAGGTAAAATCTCTTATTCTACCTTGACGCGATTGAACATAAATCCATCGTACCAAACGTATCGAAAACGTCGGTAAGTATTACAAAGTTGTTGAACAAAAATTTTTTTTCTGCAAAATCGTTAGCCGTGAATACAAGTTTGTTACTCTAATATTAAGCATTAAAATAAAACTTAGAAGTTATACGATAGAATTATAAAATATATCATTTTTTCAGTCTTCATATGCAGTAAGGCTCAGTGAGAAATGATTGATCGAATCGGTATCTATTCGATTGACTCTACGTTTTTTCAAACAATATTTCTCATTGGGGAAATTTATCAATTTAAAATAGCATTCTTTTAAAGATTGTTAAAACATATCACTTAAAATTCTCATAAGGGTGATGAAATTATAATATTACATTATATGACTGTTAATTTTGAGATTGAATAATTCATCCATTTTACTTTTTTGTCACTACAGTTTTATATGTTAACATTATTTATTCGATCATTGACATTCTACGTATTATTGTATATATAGAAAACTTTACCCGTAAATAATTACTATTATTTTGTCATTGTTAAAACTACATAAAACTTTAGTTTTTCAATTCAAATATCATAATAATAGGAAAGATGAATGTTAGAGATATGCGTCTAATTAAAAAAGCCACAATTCTCTCTCTTCTAGAATCATTAATCAATTACAAAAATCTAAATTTTTTTGGAATTTTAAGAAATAAAATTTTTCCAGATCAAGAATTTCCCTGACAGTGATTGTTTGAGTTATTCGATGCAAGAATTGCAAGATGACTGATAAACAATTAGAAGCGTATTATAGATACCAGCGTTTCATTCAAATTATGCTCACTATAAGTGACTGTAGGTACATGCCTACAAAATCTGGCAAGTCCATATTTTATTGGTCAGTTTGTGTTGTTCTATTAATGATCACGTACGCAGTATTAAACTTTCATACGAGCTACATTGTCAGACATAGCATACCAATTATGATGAAATGCATAAGCCTTGCATTATCTTCGTGTGGCTCAATTATCAAGGTACGAATCGGTAGGAATCGGAGAAGAAATTTACATTCTTTCACGTAGGAAAATAAAATAAAATATGTGAACAATATTTTATATAATAAAAGATATAACATATACATTAATATATTAATATATTCGATATACATTTAAAAGTTGATGTAAATATATTACAAAATACTTTTTTTGCTGATTCTAAATTAAAACCCATCATTACTGTAATGTAACACTGAAAAAAAGTCTGGTTTAAAACAGAAGCATCAGAAAAATCTTATAGAATTGATTAAATATTCTGATTATTATAAGTTATAAAGTATTGAGTTCTATTATAATAGCTAGAATTTCTATTATAATAACCAGAATATCTATTAAAATAATCAGAATATTTGATCAATCCTACAAGATTTTCTGATTCGTCCGTTTTTCAGAATTTTTTTCAGTGTATATACAATGATATGAGATAAATAATCCACCAGATTTATAATTAAATTAAAGATTCGCAATAGAAACGCATTTCTTAAAATTTTCCAAGAAAATAAACTAAGTATATTCATCAATTAGGAACATTTAATGCGCTAAGGCATCAGTTAATGTTTAATAAATGATAATACTAATAATGTTTAATAAATGTTAATACTTTGCAATGCATCTTTTACGAATAAGAAAAATTTTCATTTCAAGTTCAAATGTGACAGATTTAAATAATATCAAATGAGTCACATCAGTGTCTGTGTACTTTCTATTATCTTTCGTGGAGAAAAGATATTAAGTTCTGATTTTCTTTAAGGTGGTAATATTTGTGACCAATCGCGGTACTCTGATAAAGTATCACCAGATGCTAAATGATCTTTTCGAAGAGGAGCTTATGCGAAACGAGAAAATTCGGACGATAATGCTCTCGTCCCTGTACAAAATACGCACCCTGGCATACACATATGCTACAATTATGACAGCATTATTCTTTGCGTATTTTCTACCTACAAGTTTATTAATAATCCGCGATCTTTGCCGTTTACGTTCTCCACCTACGAGCTACGTTCTACCAATCAGTAGGGGATTCGGATATTTCTGGGTCGTTCCTCACAACTACTTGTATCATCTTCATTTTCTCTTAGAATTCGTCATAGTGTTCGTGAGCAACAATACGACTGGCGTTGACAGTAATTTCGGCTTTTACGTCTATCATTTCATCTCAACGATGCAGGCTATGACTTTCAGACTCACGAATCCTTTGCCAACCGAAAAGTACTCAGACATTCTAAAGGCATGTGCGAGAAAGCATAAGAAATTACTGAAATGTCGCAATACGCTGGAACACGTCTATGGAAAAATTATCTTTTATTACGTTGTCAGCAACGCTGTGGTTCTATGCGCATTGACTTATGAGATGTCGGTACGTGACATATTAATGCAAAATTTTGATGTTGGATATCGTAATACTTAATCCATGTTGATAACCTCGATCGCAATCGATCGGCAGATAATATATATTATGGTCACAACAATATTAGTATTGTATCACGCTAATGTGATTAAAATAAATTTGAATGTATTTCGACATTACATAAAAGAAATATTCAAATATCGCATACAAAAATATTATAAATATTTCTCGCGGAAATTAATATAATTAAACTAAGATAAAATATTGTTCAATAATATTCGCTCTGAAGTAATTTTCTAAAAGCATGGAAAAATGGCGCTGAGTTTGTAAAATTTTTTCATTCCGCGTGCAAAAAATATAGCACTGCACATGTATTCATAATATAATTGTTAAACCTTTGCAACAGATCGCAACGGAGTTTCATTTCAATAATTTATTCGCGACTTCAGCATACGCTTTAGTAAAACTCTTCCAAATTTTTATGTACGCATTTTATGGCACTCTCCTCACAAATGCGGTAAGTTTTAACAATTTACTCAATAATATATACGTATTATAATTATTATAATTTGGTAAATAATTTGCAATTATGATTTCTAATTATATAGAATAAAAATTAAACATTTCGCACATATATGTATGCATATATGTTTATATACATATAAATACATACACAAACATATACATATACTACATGTTTAGGGGGAAGACTTTCGTAAAGGAATATACTTTGGTGAATGGCCTAATTCTAGTCTCGATCGTCACGTGAGAACAAATGTTATTCTAATGATGATGCAAAAGCCGATGACTATAAACGCAATTTTTTCTACCGTTGGTGTAGTTATGTTCACCAACGTAAGTATTTAATTTGTAATTAGTTTAATAAATCTGTGTGGAAACTTATGATTCCCAACTTAGTTGTTTTTAGTATTATTTCGCTATTACTTTAAATATATTTTATTATATAAGTAAAAGTAAGATTAAAAGTAATAAGTAAAATGTAAAAAGTAAGTTTTAAAACTTCAAAGAATAATTATGTAAAAAATATAAATTCCTTTTTTTTTTAATCGAAAAATTAAAATTGTTTAAAATTTGCTATTTTTTTAATTACATTAAATGAAATCTATATTTAAACAGCACAAAAAAAAGTGAGAAAAAATGAAAAATAAACAAATTTTACTAAAATGCACATATCAATTATCAAGTTTTTACGTTAACCTAAATTTTATTTTGTGCAAAATGTCATTACATCTGCTAATAACATTAAAAACTGTATACTGATCTAATTTTAATCGTATTGCTTTTTTTTATAGTTGGTAAACACTACAATATCGTATTTCTTCCTGTTGCAATCTATTAATGTTAACGACGAATAACGATGAGTGTTACATATAAATTGTTATTAACAGATTATTTTAATGAAGAAAGTTAAATCTTGCATTATTAATACCTTTTATCATTAAACTATTAATGTTTAATCTATATTGAAATATATATTATAAATCACTGATATTATTGCACTATATTATTGCACTTCACTTTTTATTCCCTCAAATGACGGACACTCAGCGAGATATTAAGCAGCAGTTTAGTAGATACTTTTTTAGAAAAATGAACGTTTAATTCTTTTGACACGTATATTTAATAAGTCATATACACTAAGCTGGTAAAAATGTAAGAAAGAAATATGTCAATATTATACATCGGAGATGTACTGCTGAAAGAAGTATCGAGTTTAGGTGACTGAACGGGCTACTCTTTCGGGTATACCACTGCTTATATCCTCAAGTTATTTGAAGGTCTAAGTACTTTTCCTCTCACGTGCTCGAAGCCATTAAAGGTACACTGACAATTTTTTGACATAGGAACGAAATTATAGGAACTTCTTTCTCTCGTAAATAGTTAAAAATCTGTCTCAAATAAAGAAGAAAAAGCAGCATTAATTATGATGCCACATCTGGAGTGAATCACAACCTGCGCCTGCAAATTTAATCGTTTTCTTTGAAATGCAATTCTTCTTATGTGACCGTAATTTGTCTACAATCACAAAAAACTGAAATTATAGTCAATTTTGATTCTACCCAATGAAATCTTAAATTTGCCGCTAATTATTCAACGTTTTGATAGACACAAATGATACGTGATGCCAATAAAAAAAGTACTTCAAAGCAATGGCAAGACAGACTGCAGTCTTTCAATAGTACTATTTTTGAAATAGACAGTAAAATCTTTTATTTCACCTCGCCGTGAGTGAATGTAAGTTCATCGTACCAAACGTATCGGAAACGTTGGTAAGTGTTTCAAGGTGCAAAGTTTTTAATCAAATTTCTTTTTCTAAAAATCATCTTAAGAAGCATTAAGAAGTATTAAGATAAAATGTAAAAGTTGTGTGCGTATGTGATAAAATTATCGTTATAAAACATATTTTTTTCTCAGTCGTCATATGCAGTACGGCAGAAAGTGACACAAGTAAGAAATAATTAGTCGAATCGGTGTTTATTCGACATTGGTTCGATATCTTTTCATTATTTTTCATTAACAAATAAATATATAAATTAAATATTTGGCAAATTTTTTTAAAAATTATTAAAATATTATTTTAAACTGTCATAAAAATGATAGAATTATAACAATATNACTGTATCATAAAAATGAATGAAATTATAATAACATAACGATATTACTACGTGATTGTTAATTTGAGACTGAACTATGAGACTGAATTCATCTATTCTACTTTTTTGTAAATACAGTTTTATATGTTAACATTATTTATTTGATCATTGACATTCAACGTTTTACTGTATTAGAAAATTTTACTCGTAAATAGTTATTATTTGGTCGTCGTTAAAACTACATAAAACTTCAGTGTTTCAATTTAAATATTATAATATAATATTGGAAAATATGAATGTTAGTGATATGCGGGTATTCAAAAAAGTTACAATTCCTACTCTTTAAAAATAATTAACCAGCTACAAAAATGTAAATTTCTCTGGCATTTTAAGAAATTAAATTTTTCCAGATCAAGAATTTAACTGTCGACGATTTTTTGGGTTATTCGATGCGAGTATCGCAAAATGACTGATACACAGTTGCAAGAGTATCATAGATTCCAGCGTTTCGTNCAAATCACGCTCACTATAAGTGGTTGTTGGTACATGCCCACAAAATTTGGCAAGTCCACATATTANTGGTCAGTTTTTACGTTTCTGTTGACGATGTTATACGCAGTAATATATTTCAATATGGGCTATATCTCCAGAAATAATTTACGCAAAATATTGAACCACATAGGCCTTATAATATCTAAATTTGGCGTGCTTTTGAAGGTACAGGAAATCAGAGAAGTAATTTACATTTTGTCACGTAGGAAAATAAAATGTGTGAAGAATATTTTAAATAACAAAAAACATTTTAAATAACAAAAACCAACAATAGATTAATATGTTAATATATTACTAATCTCTAAAAGTCGATGTAAATACATTGAAAAGATGCTTTTTTTTAACTAATTCCTAAACCCATCACTACTGTAATGTTTTATACAATGACATTTAATAAATAATTAACCAGATTTATAATTAAACTGAAGATTCACAATAGAAACGAATTATAGTTTATATTAAAGTTTTTCTAGAAAAGATAAATAATAAAACCACTATATTAAATGTGTCATGTTAGTCTCTGTGTACTTTTTTGTTTAACTTGCATGGAAAATCGATATTCATTTCTAATTTTCTTTAAGATGGGAACTTTCATCATCAATCGCAGCTCTCTGATAAATTGTCACCAAATGCTAAAGAATCTTTTGGAGGAGGAACTTGAGCAAAACGAGAAAATTTGGACAATAACGTTTTCATCTTTGTGCAAAATGTCCACTCTAGTATACACATATGCTACAATGACAGCAGCATTAATCTTGGTGTATTATCTACCTCCAAGTTTATTGATAATCCGCGATCTTTGCCGTTTACGTTCTCCACNTACGAGCTACGTCCTACCAGTCACTAAAGGACTCGGGTATCTTTGGACCCTTCCTGACAACTTTTTATATCATTTTCATTTTCTCTTAGAGCTGTTAAACACGGTC